>CM069308.1:38977282-39279782 GCA_035609425.1 Epinephelus awoara
TGAAGCAGTGTTCAATTATGTTAGCACTCCTCTTTGCTAGTGCATAGGGATGTCCCGATCCAGCTTTTTCACTTCCGATCCGATACCGATATTACAGCCTTGAGTTTTGGCCGATGCCGATGCCGATACAATCCAAGCGCGTGTTATACATATTCACTTATTTTGTTGTCAGTCATGTTAGAAAAGGTTTCATCAAGCGATATTACTCTAACAAGAACAACTACTTAATCAGGTTAGTTAGAATGATCCACAACAGTTGGTATGAGAAACTGACCTGTTTATTGTTAACAGGGTTAAATAAACAAACTTTAAACTTGAACATTAACATTAAATAAAAATATAGCTGGTTTGCTTTGGCTGCTTTGGCCCCGTAATAAATAGAAAATAAATCAACACAAGAAATCTTTAAAATGTCTAACATTGAAATTAAAATAGCAGCCAGACTCCACACACTTGTGCTTTGCCCCCCTAATAAATAAAAAATAGATTAACACCACAAGACATTGTTAACATTTAACAAACAATGCAGCCTTTCCTTTTCAGTTATTTTAGTAGTGTCAGTGCCAGCCTGGTGCTGCTGTTTCCTGGGACCAACAGAGGGGACAAAAAGACCACACACAATATTGTACAACTGTTTAAACAAGCAATAGTCCATCCATGGCTCCAATTTCGCTAATCGTGCCCAAAACAATGCCATCAGTGCTCTTTACTTTACTAAACCTTACTACCTTACTAAACAGTAAGAGTGTAAACCAAATAAAAACATCACTCTCAAAAAAACAGAGCAGAAAACAAATAGTCAGTTAACTAAATTGACCACTACTCTTCCTACCCTCTGTTTGTGTCTGCCGTCTGCATGCTGGCCTGGTGGATTGATGGAGCGCTGGGCTGGCCGGAAAAAAATTTTGGATCGGAGTCTGTGAAAAACTGGATAGGAGTTCTTGGATCGGCATTTTTCCATGCAGTCCAATCTGATGCTGATGCACGTTTTTTGCTAATATTGGCAGCCGATACCGATCCGAATATTGGATCGGGACATCCCTACTAGTACGGGGTGTCTGACTCTGGACACGTGCGTTTTAATTGTGCTGTGCCAGAAGCAAGGATGTTGCTCCAGGATTTTCTGTCATCATAGTTTGGGCGCCAGTATGACTGCAGGATTCACATTTATACCCCGTTACTGACATGATTTCTCTCGCCTCTAAGCCAGCGTCAGAGAGTTTTTGGACAGTGGTGCTTCGCAGGCAGTGGTTGGTGTAGATGGTCTCGAGGCCGGCTGCTTTACAGATCTGGGGCAACATAGAGCCGAGAAAGTTCACCCCCATGAGCTCTCTAGTATACCTAACTATAAGAAGAGAGAAAAATAAGTCCCCTAAATGTTTCAAAGTAACTACGCAACACTGTAACATTCAGCGGTCTGATATTACTGTGTAATGACCGTTGCGGTCATTACACAGATGCTATGTAGTCCAGCGTTGCTAGGGACGCTGCCCTGCAACACTGCAGCTGTCGAACAACTTGTGAGGGAAAAAAAAAAACAGAAGTGGCTGATTTTAACATTTCTTTTAACTTATTTGGAGAGTAACTATGAGGATTTTGAGGAAGGGGATGCCGCTACTATACTGACGGACTTTCTCTGCCAAAAACAAAAGAACACGGATTGGAATACACACTCGGCTGTCATGCTTAATGACATTTTACACGAGTTTTATGCCTCGGTTCAGTCCACTGAACCTGGGTGAGTACAAAACTTTCACCAAAAGTTGTCGAATCTGGTCAGTTTTAATGCACTTCGCGGAGGCAGACAACATTATTTATTTATCTGATAATTAGCCGTGTAATAAGCGGGATAATGTATAATGAGCCGGTGAATACTGGGAAAATAACTCCCGACAGGGGAATAGGTTTTATTCCCCTGAAGGGAGTTATTTCCCATACATCATCGGTGTAGTTTCTCTGCTTTGGATGGAGATTAAAGGACGGTGGATTGGGTGGCAGCAGTGACAGATATTTCTCCAGTGAAGCGACAGGGCACAGTGGGTTCCCTGGCTGCTCGAACATAAATCTCGCAGACTCTCTTTGTTTTGTTAGCCGGCACCCTGGTGGTTTTTGGTGCTTCGTTAAATGACAGCGTTGCACATTTCTGACCGTTTTCGTCCTGTCAGATGATAAATGAGTCAGGCTTCATTTGACGGTTGACCTCCTTAGCTCTGCGTCCCATATGCAGCTGCACATCAAACCAAACTTTGTTGACAAAACCCTTAGGTGTGTTTGGATTAATTGCCTGAGAGAGCTTGATTTTCTGAAAGTTGGCCTGTGTTAACGCTTGGTGGTGGGATGTTTTGTCGCGACCTTCTCTGCGAAGTTTCTTCACTATTCCAATGAAGACGTTGTTGCTGGTGGTGAGCTCGGTATCATTCATCAGACACCAGGATCGACTGATGGGCGGATCATTAATGTGACGGTTAAGCCCCGCACAAAGGCTAACATAACTGCTGAAACCGTAAGCTTCAACTTTCCTGTTTTTCACAGTGGCCTAAAACTGGCGGAGAACCTGGTTCAGCTCAATCTTGGTGACCGTTTTAAAATCAATAGCCACCTCCTTCTTGGCACGCCAGGTCTGAAAACAGCGAACTGACCACAGAGTCTGTTTAATGGTCCCAGCTCCACTTCTTGCCTTTTCCAGCTCTTCAGTCTCTCTTTCATTAATTTCAGCGTGTCTCCTCTCTTTTCTCTTCCTTCTCGATCCCGCCCATCTCCTACACCCACTCATCCATGCTTAATCCACCCAGTAAATCAAAATTGACAACAAAGTCCGACATTGTGATAGGTAACAAAACAGGTAACAGCTGCAAACGGTTTAACAATTAAATAGGCGGAGTAATATGGTGATGCGGTCACAGGTGTATGGTCATAGTAGTTTTACAACGGCTTCTAGCCAATCACAATCAAGGCTCAGATCTAACACAGATTACATCATTGGAATATGTCTCTAGTACAAGCATGGTAACAAGGCCCAGTTCACAGTGTTAGCAAGATGTCACATGGTTATCAGTATCCCATATTGAATAAAAATAAAAATTCACAGTATTTAGTTAGACAGAGATACCTGCACTCTTATGAGCATGGTGTCTGGATACAGGGATACAGTATATTCCAGAGTTACTGTCTTTAAAGCACAATGTTTTGTTAGACAGAGACCTGGGGGGTATTCCAGAAAGCAGGTTATGTGAAAACTCAGAGTAAGTTAACCCTGAGATGAGGGAAACTCTGAGTTATCCGTTCCAGAACGAGAGGTAACTGAAACTCTGAGTCAGTCACCATGGTAACAGACTCTGTGAACATAACCTGTGCGACGGCAGGTTTTCTTTAAGAAACCCTGAGTTTTTCTCTGTCTCCTCCCTCTTACACGCTGTTTCATTTTTTCATTCATTCAGTCCGTGTCAAAGCTTGTATCGAAGTGCATTAATTAGCGGAGATTTACCGTCTGTCACAGTCTAAATCCTGCTGGATATTAGTTTGTTACTCAGGACTGTCTTAAGTTACTGAATTTATGCACATCAATCATTTCTTTGGACATCAGTTTTTGTCTTTACATTCAAATATTACACAGTGAGAATTCATCCTCAGCTCAGAATCAAACCTCTGTCCTTTTCATATTTATTATTTTTTATAACACCGTGCACAATGATCAGACTGTCAGTCTGTTAGAGCAGCTCTGACATGTTTATTGCACATAATGTGTAGGTCTAATTATTTAAATTTTAAATATTGGTATGACTAATTATCTCTATCACTGATGTCATTGGTGGCATTGATGGAACATAATTCCTATAGCCTAATATTAGGGATTATATGTTAATATTTCTGAGTGAGCAATGGTGCAGCATTTCAGTGTCTTGAATTTACTACATTTGAAGCTGAAATAAAGTCACTGAATGCTGTTGAGTCAAGACACAAATAGATGTCCAACAATTTAAAATCTATGTATTTTAACCTCAATGTCTTTTCAAGTGCAAATCACCAAACATATTATTACTGGGTCAGACTGTGAGTTTACAGTCATGTCTTTATGTCTTTGATCTACAGCCTAGCCTATATGTTTTAAATCTTCCTATTTTTCAGTTGCTGCCTCCTGTGTTTTTCCCCATCAGATTAAATCTGAACAAATATATTATTGTATATAATTAATATAATGTAGCATAATGTATCTACAGCCTGATACAGTCAGATTCCACCAATTTATCTTCATTAAGGAAATGTAAGTCTGATAAATGATGAATAAACGGACAACACTGAATAAAACTTTTTTATTAACTTAATGGTTAACTTATTTACACTTTCCTCGCTCTGACTCAGGCTCTTCTTTTAAAGATAAACGTGCACCGTCTGCTACACATGCATTAATATTTCTACATCCACTGGATTAAAATGGAGGTGCTGTCTTTTATTTACCTGTTGCCATGGTGAATCATGGAGTTGGAGCTCTATTGATGATGGCTTTTTATTGTCGGCTTAACTCAGAGTGAACATACTCAGAGTTGACTAAACTAACTCAAATCAGCTGTTCTGGAACCGGTAACTCAGAGTTTCCCATCTCAGGGTAAGGGTTAGACTCAGAGTTTGTTGAACCTCCTACCTGGAATACCCCTCTGGAGCGCCTGTTATAGGGCTACAGTGGATCAGGTAGTGAGCAGGTCTACAATATGATTTAATTTTACCTGCCCTTGTGTTACACTGTGGAAGTAAACCAAAAGAACAGTATGCACTCTCCAGTCTATTCCGGCTGACAGAGGTTAGATATTCATGAATATAGCAGTAGGAACACCTAGATTCACTAGTTAGCCATCTAGCAAGTACTGTGTGGAAAGAATACCAAATGCTTAAATGCTGTTTGGTCAGAAACCTCCACTTTTTTCAAAGAAAAGATTTTGTCTGGTGAAGGAATTTACACTTGACATAAAAGTAAAGGAATATCTGCTTGTAGGAGCTACTTATTTGTTGTTAGTATTTAGTTGTTTTGCTAAATATTATTTTATTATTTTAGATATTTGATTTTCTTATGATTAAGTTTTTCTAGTAAACTGCCTACTCCCTTTAATCCCAATAGTTTATCCATCTGTTTAGCCATCTCTATTTGTATGTTCTCTATATTTATTACTTGTATTTTTTTTCTTTTTTTTTGTTGCTATTTCTATGTTCTGCATGTTTGTTATTTGTATATTTATTATTTGCTGCTGTACTGTTCTCATGTTTTCTGTTATTAACCTGTAAGGCGACCTTGAGTGCCTTGAAAGGCACCAAACAAATAAAATGTATTATTATTATTATTGTTTTGCTAATTATTTGTTTAGTTTAGCTGTGTTCTTGTTTAGTATTTGTTTACTATTTTATTTCATTTTGGGCATACTGTGGGCACCAAAGATTATATATGTAGGAAACCAGAATTTACCTGGGCGGGCACATGGTTTTTTACCAGAGCGGGAGAGGCATGCAGGGATTTCTTTGTTCTTTGTTTGCTTGCTTGGATAAATACACCATTGGAAACGCATGGCCCTCTTTTGCCTGCGTACACTACATGCCCATGGTGCGGCAGTGGTCTTTTGTTTTGTTTGACACAAGTTTGATTTGGATTATTCTTTTTCCTACAAACGGCCACTACACTGCTTTGATATGTATATTTTATTAAGTGCTGCACAATTTGATAAAAATGTGCGATTGCAATTATGGTGGACAATGTTGCGATGGCGATTACAATATAATAAACCCAAAAAAGGTATCATTACTCTTCTTGCTTGATTCAGTGTTTCCGCAACATTATATTAGGGGGGCACTGACCTAACCCGTGGAGCGGAGCGAGTCTGTATTGTGTTCAGGCGTTGTCACGTAAATGACAAATTCCAGCACGCCATAGCACAACACAGCAGCATGTCAAGTGGGCCGAAACCAAGCAAAATTGCTCAATTTGTCATTTGAGTTTGTTTTGGAGTCCATGATTTCCCAGTGACACTTACAAATGTATGCGTAACTGTGCTTGGATGTTGTTTTATGAGGCTCTGGCGGCTTTCAGTTGTCTCTTTGTCTTTAACGTTACATGGCTTGGCTTTCTCTCGCATGCATTCCTCCTACTTTTCTCTGTGCTGTCTCAAGTGCTGATATAGATTGGTCGTGTTGCCGCGGGACATGGCGACTTTAACTTTTACACAGAACGTCTTACTGTTCAATATTGCCGTACCTGAATCCAAAGTATCGCCATGTAATAGACATTGAAGTTTTCGTTAGCCGTTGCTATCCTGCGCACCTGCACGGTGTGGTGATGAACTATCTAATTGATTTCTGTTGGCGTGCTGTCTTGTGGGCCTGCACGGCGGAGTGATACTGGCCAGAAAATAGTCCCAGTTGATAGCAAGGTCTGACGTAATGGGGGGATGTTTTAAAATTATTGAAATAGAATGAACAAAACACATGCATACTTTTTTGTAGCTTAAAACCTTTTGGTTACGTGTCCCTCTTATATCTTAAGAACTACTTTTTCTCCGGTAAGCTACGGGCCATTTCTCAGAGCAGGAGGCTCGTTGACAGTAGTGACACCGTCACATCAGAGCTACAGATGGTCAGCGTTTCACACAACTTCATGTCCAAAAACCCGAACTATCCCTTTAACTGCTTTCCAATAATATTCTGTACATTGAGTTTCTGTGAAAATCTGTTGGGATAGGATTTGGCTTTGGCTTTTCTTCATCTCCAACAGGAAGAAATACTGAAGTTCAAATGTAATTTTCTACGGAAGCGCATTGCATTCACTGGATAAAAAAAAATTAGACACCTTATCTCGTAATTACGAGATCCTGATCTCGTAATTATGAGAAAAGATCTCATAATTACGAGATCTTTTCTCATAATTACGCTCAGAGCTCTGGCACAACTTACGCACTGAAATCTGGCAAAAGAAAAATAATAAGACGAAAAATAAGTAGGCTGTGTGTAACTAAGGTAATTACAAAACTTACCTTGAGAAATAGCTTTCAAATTATTTGAAAGTTCTGTAATTACCTTGTCCGCTTTTTATTGTATTTATATCTTAACAGGAGCTGGCCAATACCGTGGTGCTGAAATCAATCGATGTCAGGCACACTGGTCACCCACCACTTCATCAGCGCATGTCACACACAGCCTACTTATTTTTCGTCTTATTATTGTTTTTCTTCCGCCAGATTTCGGTACCAGAGCTCTGAGCGCACACAGGGTCTTCATAAAACATAGATTCAAGATTCAGTATGCACAGTAAGGACACACGTTTCCCTGCAGAATGAAATTCGTTCTTTTCTGTCACCAATTAATGCCAAACAATATAAATCTGAAGTATAAAATAGATCAAAATATATACGGCGCGCACTGTTTTAATATCTCCTTGCTCAGTGTAATATTAATGTGCCTGCTGTGGCTGGATCTGTGAGAGTTTGGTGGCTAAGAAGGCTGTTAAGAATGGGTCAGCTCGATCTTACAACTCCTTCTTAGTAAAAGATCTTCTTAAACGAAGAGCGATCTGGGAAACGCGGCCATTATCATGTCAACACACAGGGAAAATGTGTCCAGAGTTTATGACATTTACTGGGAGAGCTAGAGGCATTTGACTAAAGCTGACGTTATTACTGCTGTAGCATTATGTTATTAGGCTAAATATTACATTTCTAACAGTGTCTGAGCTGATTTATTGACACAGTATGCTTGTAGGCTGCTGTAACGTTAGGTTTACAGAGGAAATAACAGGATGTGACTTAATCGTGTGAAAATATCGTTAGTGAAACAGAAACAAGCGTTAGTTAGGGAACAAGAGTCAAGAGTCACAAAGACTCATGTAGGCTATGTTAAAAGTTACTAACAACCGGTGTATTTACTGTAGGTTATGTGTCCGGGGTCCTTCGCCTGTGGAACAAGTAATGTGACCACTAACTTGTCCCCAAATGAACACATGTTTCTGTTAGGCCTATGTGTTTCACTAACGTTCTTTATGTATCATGAAGAATGTCAGACTGGCCAATCAGTGGCAGAGTTGGGCCTGGACTTATTTTTCGTCTTATTATTTTTCTTCCGCCAGATGCAGATTTCGGTGCGTAACTTGTGCCACAGCTCTGAGCGCACACAGGGTCTTCATAAAACATAGATTCAAGATTCAATATGCACAGTAAGGACACGCGTTTTCTTGCAGAATGAAATTCGTTCTTTTCTGTCACCAATTAATGCCAAACAATATAAATCTGAAGTATAAAATAGATCAAAATATATACGGTGCGCACTGTTGTCTTTGCTTAGTGTAATACTCCGTTGTAATTTACAATATATACACATTATAATAAAGGTATGGGATATAGTCAAGATGGCACCACCCGAGTGGCAGCTGGTTACAGTAGTTCCGACCCCCCTTTATGGATGTGCAGTATGTGGTTCTGAGCGAAGCAGTGGCTAATGTGGCACCTTTCCTGATCTCATAATTACGAGATCCTTATCTCGTAATTATGAGATCCTGATCTAATATGATTTAACATTCAATTCTATCTAACCTGGGTTACACATTCTCTTACAAATATACACCAATCAACTAATGACCTCTGTGTGTGTTTTAGGTGTTGCCTCGGCAGACCTGTGGTCTGTTCACCCATACCATCTTCTATAATGAATACCCGGGAGGCTCCAAGGAGCTGGACAAGAGCATCAGAGGAGGAGAACTATTCCTCACTGTCCTCCTGAACCCTGTAAGAACCCCCTCTTGAGACTTGCAGATACCACTGAGGTTTGAGAGGAGAGTTGACCCAAAGATATTGCCAAAGGCAATATTGTGCTTAGTTTTTCCTTTCAAACATGTATGTTTAATAACATAACAGTGATATGTCTCCATAACCTCATGCACACTTTCAGTTGCAGCTGCTGGCACTAGAATGAAGTGGAGAAAACTCTCAGTTCAGATGAGAGTGATTAGCTTTTCATTATAAAATGAATTGTGGGCTGCGCCAAGTCAGACCATTCCATGCTGATTTACGTTTCCTTTATCAGTTTTAACATGCTGAAAATGGCCCTTTTCTGGAGCCGTGTTTAAAGGGTGCCCCTCCACTGACCACAGCCAACCCCTGACAACCCTCGTTCTCCCCCTGAAAGACTCATCTCACGTCTCACTGTGCAGGAGACTGGAGAAAAAGGCGTTTTTAAAAGTTTCTGTGTTCAGCTCTCAGTACTGTTGTAGCTTCTAACTGAATGTCTGTAGATTGGAGTTAGGTTTCTCTCCTGCATCCTGTTTTTACCTTAGAAATCCGCTTTATTTTACTCTTTCATGTTCACTTTCAGCTGTGTGGAGTCATATGAAGTTCCTGCTGATGAAAACCCAACATCTCCTTATTTTGTTAAAACAATAAAAGCATAACAAAATATTTTTTTAGGAAATGAAATGTGTTCCACACCAAATTAGCGGAACTTTGTCAGCAGCTCTTATTCAATAAAAGCAATTCTACTGATACTGCAGAAAGGTAAAATGGAAGCAGAAACAGCGAGGTCAGAGGTGCGAGTCAGCCTACACTTCTGCTGGTTTGAGCTCAGTGAGTTGTTGCTGTGACAACAGCTCCAGGTAAATGTTAAACTGTCTTGCAAAGTTTGTTGTGCTTTCTCAATCCAGATCAGTATCTTCATGACACACCTGTCTAACTATGGCAACGATCGGCTGGGTCTGTACACCTTTGAGTCTTTGGTGAAGTTCGTCCAGTGTTGGACCAACCTTAAGCTGCAGACGTTGCCCCCTGTCCGGCTTGCTGAGAAATACTTTCAGATCTTCCCTGAGGAGAGAGACCCACTCTGGCAGGTCGGAATATTGATTTTGTTTTTGAAAGCTTACATTTTTTGTAGAGAGGTGTTTGAAATTAATCCTAATGCTCTTTCAGTTAAATTAAAAGGAAAGACGCCACTATTTTAAAATGCTTTTTTTTTTGACGAGGAATAGATATGAAGTTGTCCTTGACTAAATAGAGAATGTCTAAGAAATCATTAAAAACATGGACATTGGAAGACACACCTGTTACTATTTGAGTGACAGAATTCAAATACTGATAAATAGGTAATCTTGTGCACAGGGGGACCAAGTTGTGGGCAAAACTAGATGTAGAGGGAACACTGGAGTTAAAGCATGGTGTTGAATGTATCTGAGTCTCGATGTGATTATTTTTCAGAACCCTTGTCATGACAAGAGACACAAAGACATCTGGTCTAAAGAAAAGACCTGTGACCGACTCCCCAAGTTCCTCATCATTGGACCACAGAAAACAGGTACCACGCTCTCTATATCTCTATTTCCATCTTTATCTTGGCCTTTGTCTACATACTATATCTCTCTCTCTTTATTATTATAAATGTCTGGTCTTTATTTCAGGCACTACAGCGCTTCATTCATTCCTGAGCCTCCATCCAGCAATCACTAGTTCCTTCCCCAGTCCCACCACCTTTGAGGAGATCCAGTTCTTCAGTGGAGCAAACTATGACAATGGGATTGACTGGTAAAGACAGGACTACCATACAGTGCACACTGCCTCCAGAAATCTATCAATCAATCAATCAATTTTATTTATAAAGCTCAATATCACAAATCACAATTTGCTTCACGGGGCTTTAAGCATAGAACATCCCACTGTCCTTTGGACCCTCACAGCGGATAAGGAAAAACTCCCCCCAAAAAACCTTTTAACAGGGAAAACAAATGGTAGAAACCTAAGGAAGCGCAACTGAGGAGGGATCCCTCTTCCAGGATAGACAGACATGCAATAGATGTCGTACAGAACAGATCAACATAATAAATTAACAGTAATCCGTATGACCGTATGACAAAATGATACATAAAGAGACAGAGAGATATGCAGGACAGACAGTAATGATAATAGATTACAACATTAATTTAAGTAATAATATTACAATAATAAATGCTATTGTGGTACAATATGTTGTAGGTATATATTAATATATGTTAGTATATGTATGTGACAATAATCATATGTGTATAATGACAGTAGAAGTATGACTAATGATAACAGCAGCAGTAGGAGGCATCAGGCAGAACCACGGCAGCAGCACAACCACACACGTCACACCATCCAGCCACCGCTGCGATATGAGTTAACCTGCAAGACAGTGGAGCACAAAGGCTCCGGAGAAGAAGCTGAGTTAGTAACATGCAGTACAGTCGAGTTAGCATGATGCAGTGGCAGGTCATGAGTGTTAGCAAAGGAGAGAGAGAGAGAGAGGAGAAGAGAAGGTGCTCGGTGTATTATAGGAGGTCCCCCAGCAGACTAGGCCTATGTCAGCCTAACTAGGGGCTGGTCCAAGGCAGACCTGAGCCAGCCCTAACTATAAGCTTTATCAAAAAGGAAAGTGTTAAGTCTAGTCTTAAATGTGGAGAAGGTGTCTGCCTCCCGGGTGATTCCACAGAAGGGGAGCCTGATAGCTGATGGCTCTGGCTCCTGATCTACTTTTGGAGACTTTAGGGACCATGAGTAACCCTGCATTCTCAGAGCGCAGTGTTCTAGTGGGATAATATGGCACAGTGGCGGCTGCTGGTCTTTCAAACAGGGGAAGCTCACGTGAAGTTTACATCATAGAATTTATCATGTTGTACCAAGGCAGTAACTTATAAAAGGAACGTTAAATTGAAGCCGTTTTTCAACCACGCATGCCATAGAACCACAGCAAAACACACCTCAAAGATTTTCAAATGGGTTTACAAATGGTGAAACTGAGCTATATGGCTTATGGAAATAAGGAACTCCAGACAGCACTCTGTCAGAAGACTCCACCCGCAAATATCCACATGGGACTGAGCTCGATATGCAACAATGCCGTTGTGTATTTCAAAAATGCTGTCAATCACAAAGGGGTTTAGCCTTTTAGACAATTCCTCCAATCATCATGCATACACCGAGCGTCCTCTTCCGCCTACTGGTCCATTAGGTCCCAGGGAAGCTGAGCCTCCCTGGAAGTGACGATTTTGTCGCATTTATCCAATAATGCTTTGCTGCATGAAAAAAAACCTGCTCAGCACTGTCTCATAAGAATGCTTGGAGGCTCTGCATCCAACACGCTGACACGGGAATGTATGACAGGGAGGTCGCATTGGATGATAAACAGTCATTTGAACATCATAGTCATGATGTTAAACGCATCCTAGCGCATGCTTAATGCAAAGTAAATTGTTATTTTAATGTATTCAACGTCATACAGTATATATTTATTAAATTATGCCTAATTATGCCACAACCCTGCCCTGGTGTCAAATAACCTCATTTATAACCCTCCCTAACCCACCCAATTACCTTCTGTGCTGCTGCTTTCATCTCTGACAACACCCTGGCCTTGATGTCTGCCACAGTTTCGCTGCTGATGTAGTTGGTTTTGAATCGGGGGTCCACAAAGCAAGCCATGTCCAGAATTTCTTGGGTTTTTGGGTCGTCAAACTTTGTGTTCATGTAGTCCTGGACTTTCATCTTAATGGACGAGGTTAGCTCGCTGTCTCCCTCCTGCTCTGCAAGAACTGAGGTGTTGAGCAAATGAAGGACTGGTTTCACAAATGAAACACTCACATAGCTCTCGCTTGAAAGAGCATCTGTAAATTCTTGCAGGGGCTGTAGTGCCTTGTTTACAGACTCAAGTACAGTAAGGTCTGACCAGGAAGGAACCAGGTGCCTTGTTTTTGGGCTTGGTGAGAGGACTTCATATAAGGCCTGATGCTGCTCCAGGACTCTTGAAATCATCTTCTGTCTTGAACCCCACCTGGTTGGGCATTCTGTTATCAAGGAGTGCTCTGGGAGGTTTTTCTCCTGCTGTACTTCTTTCAGTGCCATTTTCTGTTTAAAGCTATGTGAGAAATGTCCCACTATCTTTTTACAAATCCCAGCAGCTCGAGCAACACGGTTGTCATCTTTAACTGAATTTTCTGTGGAGTAGAGAAGACAAGGCAGACAAGAAAAACATTTTTAAAACAATTCAGTAAAATATCAGTTTTCTACAACAATAATTAAAAACAATGAGAAAAAGGGGCACGTTTAATTATTATATTATTCTATCAATTATTTATTTATTGAATTAATGACTTGGCCCATTCAAGTCACGGAAATAAAAAATAATAAGTACAATAAAACAGCATAACGCCACAGTGACTATTTATTATCCCAATATTAAACACTTACCGATGGCAAGATGCAGCCTGTGGCCAAAACACTGGAGTCTCAGCCACTCGTTGAGCTCAGTTGCCTTTATGACGTTGGCTCCGTTGTCTGTTGTGATACAGATCTGCTGCTGTTCGCTCAACCCCCAGCTTCCCAACACCTCACGCAGTGTAACAGCGATGTTCTGTCCCGTGTGGCATTCAGGGAAGTACGCCGTCTCCAGACAGCGTGTTTTCAGCTGAAAGTCCTCCGTGATAAAATGCACAGTGAACGACATGTACGGCTCTGTTGTTCTGCTGGACCACATATCTGTAGTACTCGCAAAGTATTCCACTTGACTCAGTTCTGACTTCACCTTGGCCCTCAAAGTGTCGTACATGCGGGGAATGGCTTCCCGGGAAAAATAGGTGTGCGAGGGAATCGCGTATCTTCTGTCCAATTTGTTAAGCAGTCGCTTAAAGCCTTCTTTTTCCACCGTATGAATTGGCATCATGTCTTTGGCCAAAAAGAACGTAATGGCGCATGTTATCTCTCTGTGATGCTTAGATGTTTTTTCGTACTGAGTGCCACTTGAAAAACTCTGGGCAAAGGAGGGCTGTTTTAATTCTTTGTCAGCGTTTTTCTTTTTGGGATGTTTACTAGGGCCCGTTACGAACTCTTCGTGCAGCTCTTTGTGGTGGTGCTTTAGGTGGCAACGGAGATTTATTGTGTTTCCTTGCGATGTTGCAACAAACCGCTTGCATGTCTTGCACAGTACCTTTTTTTGTAAGCCGTCGTCGTGTTTGAACCCAAAATATTCCCAAATTAAAGACGTGGCATTTTTCTTTGGAACGAGTTGCCCTTCTCCGTCACCGTCTCCCACAGTCTCAAGACTCTTATCAAGTTCTTCCTCCTCATTCATTCCTCCCTGGCTCGCCGTCGCCATTATTGTTTACGGTACGCTGCAGGCATCACATGCGGTGTGTGTTTTTGGCCATGCTGCTGTGAGTGAGATTTTGTAAGATTTTACCCGGAAGCGGTTCCACGGACCGTCACGTGGAGCGCGCTAAACCAATGAGGTGGCTGGATTCTGGATCGCATTCAGGGGTTACCGTATTCAAGATGTGCCGGCGGTTTCAAGCCGTCTTCGTCGTTATGAATATCGCGCATTCTGATATCGCGATGAAGGTAAATTTTCGCTATATCGCACAGCCCTAGTGTCCACTAGAGGCAGGAAAAACTCTCTCTTAAACTCCTCATCTGGAGTGGACTGCGTTTCTTCTCTGCTCTCATACAGAAACTGCTTCGTTGTTTTTTGCTGTCTTTTTGCAGGAAATGTCTTGTCAATTTCTAGGCTCTCTGCTATTTTGAGCAGTTTGAGCTTCAGCAAGTCCATTTTCCCTTGCATTCTCAAGATAGGCTCTCACTGCGCTTGTTTCTGCTTCAAGTGTTTCAAGAGAAACACTGGGGCTCTGCAGAATCTTGCTGACCCGGTTGATCTGATACAAAATATCATACCAGATTACAGTGCACAGTACAAATCTCCAAGTCATCAGTTCAGCCTTTATGCTGGTTGCTGTGGACAATGTCTCAGAGTCCTTCTTCTGCACTGAGAGGGTTTGGAGGCCAGACAGTGCTTGTATGAGCTCTGGCAGGTGGTAGTGGACAACTTTCACGCTGTCAATCCTGGCTTCCCATCTGGTCACTGACAAGGATTTTACTGTTGCGTGCTTAACATGTTCCTGCAGAACTGCCCAGCGTTGCACAGAGGAGCTGAAAAGATTGTACATTCTCTGAAGAACACCGAAGAAGGAGATGGAGCCTACAGAAGATTTGGCGGCACCTGCAACAACCAGATTAAGAGTGTGACTACTGCATGGGACACACAATGCCTTCTGATTCAGTTGCAGTAATCTTGCTTGAACCCCTTGTTTATGTCCCATCATGTTGCTTCCATTGTCGTAAGACTGTCCACGGCAGTCTCTGATGTTCAAGTTGAGCTCAACCAACTTTTCCAAAAGTGTCTCACATAGACCTCTTCCAGTGGTGTCTTGAACATCAACAAATCCAAATCCAAAGTTCAGAGATCGATGCACCAACTGATGGCTCACATTTCACCACTCTCAAGACAATAGACAGTTGCTCGGTGTGGCTTGTGTCTGGAGTACAATCCATTATGACAGAGAAGTACTTTGCTTCTTTCACCTGTCTGGCTATCTCCTCACTGATTTTGCCTCCCACCAATGAAATGATTTCGTTTTGAATGTCGTTGCTGAGGTAATGCACTTTTGTTTGTTTGGTTTGAATCCTTCTTACGTGTTCATTCATGATGGGATCAAACTGGGCCATCATTTCCACCTGGGCTAGGAAATTGCCATTATGTGGATCATATAGAGCCTCTGTATGCCCTCTAAAGCCTGATTTCTTTCAGCTAAATGGCATATGATGGCAATGACTCTGTGTATTACACCTCTCCAGTGCTCTACCTCCAGATGCATCAAATCCTGGTTCATCTGATCAATGGCTGTTTTAGTTTTGAGCCTCGTGTTGAGTTCCTGCCAACTCATCATATTGGTATGATGTGCCTTTGAATGCTCATGTTCCTTTAAATGACCAGCTATGTTTTTCCAATTCCTAAATCCCCCTTTGGTAAGTGAATTGTCCAGTTTTCCAAAAAGCTTGCATGCAAAGCAGAAGACTGAGTCTGTGCTGACTGAATACATAAGCCATCTTCGCTGTATTTTGTCACCATTTTTCATGGTCATATCGTAGTATTCCTTTTTGAATCTACGTGGAGTTTTGTCTGTATTCTGGAGGAACGCCATATCTTTCACCTGTATGGGCCCCCTTGTTACCAGTTGGCACAGTTTGGTATGGCTTAGGATGCTTGGCCATTGTGCAGGGTCCGCTGAGATCAACTCTTCACCTTCGGGTCTTGATGGAACTAATAACAAAAAAGAGAAAAAAAACAACAGGCCATATTTGTTATCAATAATCTTTAACTAGCATTGACTAATTACACCAATTCGTGTTGGAGTTATTATTGTCGTTGTTATATGTTCTCTATGGAAATAAAAACTATTGAACTTACAGTCATCTGTATCCGCAGTTGAAATTGATCTTTGATCATCTGTTGGATCTTCCTGCGCAGGAGGTTGGGAAACTGCTGTGCTGCTGGAGGTGGATGTTGATGGAACTGAACCCAAAAAAGAACAACAGGGCATATAAGAATCTTTAAGGGCAGGCATATGATTATGTATGTGCACAGTACTTTCTATTACTACAACTTTATGCTTCTGCCATGAAGAATGTTTAGAGGGCATAACATAGTATCAATTAATGTGGAATAATGAACTTACAGTTTTCATCATCAGGAATGTGAGGGGGAACATTATCCTTCCCTGGATTTGTAGGTTTTAAAAAAGTTAATAATGATCCTGAGGAGAGATAAGAGTGAAACAGAGTGAAACATATATTCATAAAGAAGTTCAACATGTATTAAGTGCACATATCATATGTACTGCCCAACACAAATTTCCCCCTCTGGGCACTCTCAAGTTTATCTCATCATTATGCAAAGCTTTTCATACAAGGTTTACTTTAGTATTATTATCATCATTATTACTATTATTATTAGATTGTCTGCCTCACAAGACTTTTTGTTATTTTCTGCTGGTTGAGACTGGAGTAGCACATCAACTCCTGCTAGCTAGCTTCAATGTTGTTGTGTCCTGTTAAGCATTCGTCATAGCTTAGTTGTTAGCTTATTAGTCCTTATGGAATCCGTGACAACAGTCAGTAAGTAGATCATAACAATGCACTTAACACTATCTCTCTTTCTTTTTTCCTCCTTTTCCTTCCTCTGCTTTTTCTTTTCTGCCCCACTGGGATAAGTCCTCTTCATCCTGTCTTTCTCAAGCAAACAAACTCCGTGGCCGATAAACAAACAAACCTCGCAGCTCGCGCTGATTGACGCATACAGCGCTGAAGGCAGATAGGGCCGTGCGGGGGACCCCCAAGGGGGTTTGCTACGTCGTCGTTTCATAATTGCATCGTAAATGCCCATTGTTGTCGTTTCTGTGCAGAACATGTATTAGCACTTGGCGACACGCATGGAGGCGCGTGCACGCACCGGGGCGTGAGATGTGCGCGGCCCGGTGAGCGTCTCCCCTGCAGCGGCCGCTTCGAAGCTCGCTCTGCCAGAGCCGCTGGCGGAGCGAGGCTGCCTGCCGGCGATTGGCCACTGCGCGCCACACCACATGCAGCTGCTGGTGGGGGGCTTTTAGGGGGCCCCCAGGCAAATGCCTGGTTTGCCTGTTGGCACGCCCCGCCCCTGCTGATACGGCACTATGAGCTCTCTAAGATATGACGGAACCTGACTATTTAAAGCTCTGTAAGTTAGGAGTAGGGTTTTAAATTCAGTTCTGCATTTTACAGGGATCCAGTGCAGAGAAGCTAAAACAGGAGAAACGTGATCTTGTTTCTTAGTTACTGTGAGCTCATGTGCCGCTGCATTCTGAATTAGCTGCAAGACTTATTAGAGCTACCTGATAATAGGGAATTATGGTAATCCAGTCTAGAGGTAACAAAAACGTGGACCATTTTTTCTGCATCTTTTTGGAGCAGGATAGGCCTTATTTTCGCAATATTACACAGATGAAAAAGGTTTGTTTTGAATGGGTTAAAAGATCAATCTTGGTCAAATATTACTCCGAGGTTTCTTACGGTAGTGCTAGAGACCAGAGCAATGCCATCCAGAGAAACTATATCATCAGATAAAGAGCTTCTGGGGTGTTTGGGGCCAAGAACAGTAACTTCAGTTTTGTCTGAATTTAACATATGGAAAATGGATCTCATCCAGGTTTGTATGTGTTTTAGGCGTTTTTGAAGTTTAATTAATTGATCTGTTTCTTCTGGTTTTATTGATAGATACAATTGTGTATCATCCGCATAGTAATGGAAATTTACAGAGTGATTTCTAATGATGTTACCTAAGGGAAGCATGTATAAAATGAACAGAATTGGTCCGAGCACAGAACCTTGTGGAACTCCAAAACAAACTTGAGTGCGTAGAGATGATTTATCATGAACATGAACGAACTGAAAACGATCAGATAAATAAGATTAAAACCAGCTTAGTGCAAACCCTTTTAGGCCAATTAAATATTCCAGTCTCTGTAGCAGAATTTGGTGGTCAATTTTTTGTCAAATGCTGCACTAAGATCTAATAAAACAAGTACAGAGACGAGTCCTTTGTCTGAGGCAATCCGAAGATAATTTGAAATTTTAACTAGTGCTGTCTCAGTGCTATGATGCACTCTAAATCCTGACTGAAATTCTTCAAATAAATTATTATTGCGAAGAAAGTCACACAGTTGGCCTGCAACTACTTTCTCAAGGATCTTTGGAAGAAAGGGAAGATAGAAATTGGTCTATAGCTGGCTAACACCTCTGGATCCAGGGTGGGCTTTTTTTTACAAAAGCTTTAATCACAGCTACCTTAAAGGACTGTGGTACATAGCCTGTTAATAAAGATATATTTATCATGTCTAATATGTGAGTGTTAAGTAAAGGTAAGACTTCCTTAAGCAGCCTAGTTGGGATGGAGTCTAAGAGACACATTGATGATTTAAATAAAGAAATCATTGAGGTCAATTGTTGAAGAGAAATCAGGGAGAAGCTATCAAGATATAGGAAGTCATGAATTTTTTCCTATAATAGTTAGAATTTTGTCATTAAAAAAACTCATAAAATCATTATTGCTAAGGGTTAAAGGAATACAAGGCTCAATAGAGCTGTGACTCTCAGTCAGCCTGACTACATTGCTGAAAAGAAACCAGGGGTTGTTCTTATTTTCCTCTATTAATGCTGAGTAATAGTTTGCTCTGGCATTGCGGAGGGCCCTCTTATATGTTTTGAGACTGTCTGCCCAGACTAAACGAGGTTCTTCCAGCTTGGTTAATCGCCAGTTCCTTTCAAATTTTCACGATATTTGTTTTAATTTTCAGGTTTGAGAGCTGTACCAAGGAGCGAACTTTCTTTGCTTTGTTAACTTCTTTGTAAAGAGGTGCTACCACATTGAGTGTTGTTCGCAGCGAGCTTGCAGCTCTATTGACATGATCAATTCGGGAGAGTTTAAAGTCAGTATGTATGTACACTCTGACTGAAGCCAATGGAGTCTAATAATCTGATAAACGCAGTAGCCAGGGAGTTATTATCAGCATCAACATGAATGCTAAAATCACCTACAATAATAACTCTGAAAACTCTAAAAAAAAAAAAAAACCTCTGAGAATTCAGATACAAATTCAAAATACGGGCCAGGAGCATGGTACACTCTAACAAATAAAAGTGGCTGGTCGTTTTTCAGGTAGGATGTAAAAGACTAAGAACAAGGCTTTTAAAGGAATTATAATCTAGTTTAGGTTTAGGGTTTAGGAGTAAAATGGCTGCAACTTCCACTCCTCGGTCGCTGCCTCGAGGAATGTGGGTATTATTATGAATGGGAGGAGAGGATTCATTTAGACCAACATATTCATCTTGACACAACCAGATTTTAGTGAGGCTGAGTAAATATAATGTATAATATTATTACTTTCATTAATGTTGTTGTAAGCTACTATCATTACCGTCTGTCCTGCCTCTCTCCCTGTCTCTCTGTGTCTCTCTCTCTTTCTGTCTCATTGTGTCATATAGATTACTGTTAATTTATCATGTTGATCTGTTCTGTACAACATCTATTGCACGTCTGCCCATCCAGGAAGAGGGATCCCTCCTCAGTTGCTCTTCCTGAGGTTTCTACCGTTTTTTTCCCCGTTAAAGGTTTTTCACTTATCCGCTGTGAGGGTCCAAAGGACAGAGGGATGTCGTATGCTGTAAAGCCCTGTGAGGCAAATTGTGATTTGTGATATTGGGCTTTATAAATAAAATTGATTGGTTGAATTGAATTTTTGTTAGGTTTTTATGCATAACTCCTCTTTGTTTAATTTTAGATTTAGATAATTTACAATAGGTGGTCAGGGGACAGACACCGTTTGTATAACTCTGTGGGTGGGTAACTGCATTAGAAGCTCAGAGAAGTGTTTAAGACTGCGACTCTGATTCCTGGTCTCAACTCTGGGTTGTCAGGGTTTTGAATCACTAATAAACTTGGCCAGGTTTCTAGATATGAGAGCAGCTCCATCCAAAGTGGGATGAATGCTGTCTCTCCTAATCAGACCACGTTTTCCCCAGAACGTTTGCCAATTATTAACAAAACCCACATCGTTTCCTGGACAGCCAGCAATTGAATGTTGACATATGGCTAAACACCTCATCAGTGGTCCGATTTTGGAGGTGTCCAGAGAAAACGACAGAGTCAGACATAGTTTTAGCATATTCACACACCAAGGCAACTTTAATTTCAGTGACCTCTGATTGGCATAACCGAAAGTTCTCAATACTTAGTCACAGCCTGAACACAACATGTTTCTTTCTTTTTTAAGATGTTGCCTATATTTACAGGAATTATTTGGCTCGACCGCAGTGAGTGAAGAGTGAATGTGGCAACTTCCTGTTTCAAAATAAAAGCCATTTAGTATTCAAACTGTGTATGAGGTTTTGATGTAGTCTTGGTATATTTGTGATCCCCAGGTATATGGACTTCTTCCCATTCCCTTCCAATGTCAGCACAGATTTCATGTTTGAAAAGAGTGCCAACTACTTCGACACAGAGGTGGCACCTAAAAGAGCTGCTGCTCTGCTTCCCCGAGCCAAAATCCTGGTAGTGCTCATCAACCCGTCTGACAGGGCTTACTCCTGGTACCAGGTAAGAACCACCTCACACATCCAGTGCTGTGTCTCACTGTACAGGCAGTTAAAATCTCTTTACTGTCAAACTTAATTGGTGTGCGTGCGTGCGTTAATGACCACAGCATCAGAGAGCCCACCAGGACCCTGCAGCCCTCAACAACACTTTCCATGCAGTGGTAACAGCTGGCCCCACTGCCCCCAAGGAGCTGCTGGCCCTTCAGAGACGCTGCCTTAATCCTGGGGCCTATGCTCTTCACCTGGAGCGCTGGCTGCAACACTACCAGCCCAGCCAGGTAACACACACTACAGCACGTGGACATTAGTGTGATGCAGTCTACAACAGCTGGTTTCCATCCAGATTAGAGGCTGACATTTTTTCGGAAGTCCCACGGGTCACTTGATTCCCGTGGGATTCCCACGGGATGGGAATCAGTTTCACTATTCTTCATGTGATTGGGATGGGATGGGAAAAAAAGTCAACAGGAGCGGGTGGGACTGGAAATCATAATTAGGCCTGTCACGATATGCGAGTCGGTTAATTGCACGGTAAATTAATTGCCATATTCATGCTTGTTTGTTTTCCTCGTCTCTCTCCACCAAAGAGACTGGATGGCAAGAGCGTTCACTTCCATGCATCGTCTGGCAGCCAGGTGAGTTGGTTCATTAGCGTAATGAACGGAGGGAAAGCTCTTGTCATCGAGTGTCTTTGTCTCTGTGGGGGAGGCGGGGCTATGGGCTACACACACACACACACACACACACACACACACACACAGTGCGATCTTTGTGAGGGGGAGACGAGGCGGAGAAGAAAACAGAGTTGAGCGTAAGAGAAAGACATGGAACTTGTTCCCAAATCAAATGCCACGGCCCCTGTGTGGGAGTGTTTTAGAACCGATATTCATTTGCAGTAAACATTACAATTTTGGTGTCAAAATTTAGAATAACATACCTGGGATTAGACTGTTTGTTTTTGTACACTGAAAATCTGTGATAAAAAGACCTTAAACTCTTGTAGAATAACACAAACTCTGACGCAAATCTTGGTTGAAATGTGTGTTTGTTTTACTATAAAAACAAAAAGTGCAGAGATCTCTTAAAGTTCAGTGAAAATGAAATGGCTTCCTGATTTTTTTATAAGATCAAAGTAAAAACTGAGCTGCACAGTACTGAAATTTGAGTCTCGTTAAATTATCTAAAAACACGACGTTCAGGGATCTTCTAACAGCATTTATAAAAGTTCACTGAAATAAAGAACAATTAATTAATGATGTCTTATGTTCTCTCTCAGTAACATCTGATCCAGCCTGATTAAGTGCAAACCAATAAAGAGGGTGGCAGGAACAGGAACCTTGGCTCACTTCATTTATTGATAGCTTTAGTAGTTATTACTTTTCAGATTTTTTTTTTTTTTAACATCAAATAGCATAGTTAGTTTATAAATAAAGATTAAACTTTCAGTGGTTACCACTTATTTTTATTTAAGTAATTTGTATTTACATGTATTTAATATACCAGTCACATTTCATTTTTTCAGCAAAATGAGTACTTTTACTTTAATGCCAAGTAAATTTAATTGATATTCTTCTATTCTTTTTAAATGCATGTCTAAATGAACTAATGAAGCCTACAAAACAACTTCACATCTGTTGCTGAAGCTAGCATGCATGTACACAGACACGCACACCCACACCCACAGACACACACACACACACACACACACACACACACACACACAGAGTCCATGTCAACATAGCTGCACACAGACAAGTTTCTTCCCAGAGCGACACACACACACACACACACACACGCAAGCACCATACCAACCATACACAGCTGAAATGCACTGAAGTAAACTTCTACATGTCCGTTAGCTTTAGCAGCCAATGTGAAGTAGTTTTAGACGACATTATTGTTTCCAATGGCTGCCCGTTGCGACTCGCGAGCAACTGCGTGAGGGGGGGAACATACACTGAGATACAGTATGAAGATGGCGTGTTTATCAAGCATCAACAGTGGTGTCTTTAAAACTTCAGCATAGAGGAATTCTTATTGCAACTTCGACATTTTCTGTTGCCTTGCCTTCAGACATCACGATGCAGTTTCATGGAGCAGTCCTCTCTCCCCTCCTCTCTTTCTGTGCCGCTGCAGCGCTGCCTGCGTCTACCTTCAGTGTTGATTGGCTGTCACTCACTTGTGCCGTGTAGCCAATCAGTGGGGGCTGTAGGCGGGACATTTGTTACACAGCACAGAGTGGAGACTTAAGGCAGACAGGCAGAGAGAGACGCCTGCATGAGAGCCAAAGGAGCGTGTTTTAATTAAAATAAACGTATTTTAATTAAAATAAATGCATTTTATTGACTATTGGTGGAAATAACGGCTGATGCCGATTATCATAAAAATGCTGAATATCGGACGATATTATCGGCAGTGCCAATTATTGGTCGATCCCTAATCTGCATGTCCCACATTAACATTTTCTCACATAGTCTACTGTCACTCATACCGAGAAATCTATTCCATAATCTACACATACATACCACCCATCGAACTTCGTAAGGTTCCCAACCCATATCTCCAGTGATTGCTAGAATAGGTGCATACTTATTAACTCCTAAAAAATACCTAATAGCTCTTTGATGGACTTGCTCACATCTCTTCTGTTCTTTATAGCCCCATACCCCAGCAACATAATCCAACACAGGACAGACACAGGCATGACAGAGTTTAGTATAGGAAGAGAACCCCATATCTCTTAAAGTTCTCATCTTAGGGGCTGATCGTTATTTAAATAGGACCGGGGTATAGTTGGGACGTGATTATGATTTTATTTTTTCCTTAAACCCCCCCAAGCATCCAAAAAAAACGTTTTGGCCCCCCCTGGGGGATTGGAGAAACATGTATGACCCCCCCCCCAACCATAAACATTTTTTATATAATCACACCAGCAATAAAGAGGGCAATAATAATGACGATTTCCATCAATAAATAGCACCGTGTTTGACTTTGCCGTTTAAACCTTACTCTGCCAGGTGGGGTCAGTATTGAGTTCACAAAGCTACTGTGGAACTAAATCTGGAAACGTCTTTCATTTGATTCTGACACTGTAAAATAAAGACAGATTGGGAGCTATATTTTTCGTATTTAAAATAAACAGCTGTGAGTATAAAAGCTTTCATTATCAGCTTTCAGGCGTGAGTTTTTTTCTCTCCTACCTTCCCAGCTGTAGAACAGTGTTGTGTTTTAAACCAAATGGACCGGTAGCAGCCGCAAAAATCCATTTTGTGTCCTCTTGTAGTATTCCAAAGCGGTACTTTAAAGAGCCATTCAGCATTTAACATTAGAAGGAGGAGAACACTTCATATACAGCGTCCAACTGAAACTGTTTGAGAATTAGCAGTACTGTTATATTTTCTGCCGGACCTGTACAGTATACTATGGAAGCGCATTGCATTCACTGGATGAAAAAAAATTAGACACCTTATCTCGTAAGGAAAGGTGTCACTGTGGCCACTGCTTCGCTCAGAACCACATACTGCACATCCACGAAGGGGGGGCGGAACTAATGCAACCAGCTGCCACTCGGGTGGTGCCATCTTGACCATATCCCATATCTTTATTATAATGTATATATATTGTAAATTATGACGGAGTATTACACTCAGCAAGGACAACAGTGCGCACCGTATATATTTTGATCTATTTCATACTTCAGATTTATATTGTTTGGCATTAATTGGTGACAGAAAATAACGAATTTCATTCTGCAGGGAAACGCGTGTCCTTACTGTGCATAATGAATCTTGAATCTATGTTTTATGAAGACCCTGTGTGCGCTCAGAGCTGTGGCACAAGTTACGCACTGAAATCTGGCGGAAGAAAAATATTAATAAGACGATAAATAAGTAGGCTTGTCCGCTTTCATTGTGTTTATATCTTAACAGGAGCTGGCCACTACCGTGGTGCTGAAATCAATCGATCTCAGGCACATAGAGTAAGGACACGCGTTTCCCTGCAGAATGTAAATCGTTCTTTTCTGTCACCAATTAATGCCAAACAATATAAATCTGAAGTATAAAATAGATAAAAATATATACGGTGCGCACTGTTGTCCTTGCTCAGTGTAATATTAATGTGCCTGCTGCGGCCGGATCTGTGAGCGTTTGGTGGCTAAGAAGTCTGTTAAGAGTGGGTCAGCTCGATCTTACAACTCCTTCTTAGTAAAAGATCTTCTTAAGCCAAGAGCGATGTGGGAAACGCGGCCATTATCATGTCAACACACAGGGAAAATGTGTCCAGAGTTGATGACATTTACCGGGAGAGCTAGAGCCATTTGACTAAAGCTGACGTTATTACTGCTGTAATAATGTTATTAGGCTAAATATTACATTTCTAACAGTGTCTGAGCTGATTTATTTACACAGCATGCTTGTAGGCTGCTGTAATGTTAGGTTTACAGAGGAAATAACGGGATGTGACTTAATCGTTAAAATATCGTTAGTGAAACAGAAACAAGCGTTAGTTAGGGGACAAGAGTCAAGAGTCGCAAAGACTCACATAGGCTCTGTTAAAAGTTACTAAGAACCGGTGTATTTACTGTAGGCTATGTGTCCGGGGTCCTTCGCAGGTGGAACAAGTAACGTGACCACTAACTTGTCCCCAAACGAACGCATGTTTATGTGTTTCACTAACGATATTTTCACACGATTAAGTCACATCCCGTTATTTCCTCTGTAAACCTAACGTTACAGCAGCCTACAACCATACTGTGTCAATAAATCAGCTCAGACACTGTTAGAAATGTAATATTTAGCCTAATAACATCATGCTACAAGAATTGTGAGCGCGCTTGGCGCGCATCTACATTGAAACTAATGGATTTGTGCGCGTAAAAGACGCTACATGTGAACGGCCCCATATGCAGTTACCTTACGTTACAGTTCCCTCAAACAATATCACGAAGCACAATACAAACCATATAAACAAGCTATCTATTAAGGGTACACTAGCTACTGATAAAATCTGAAGGTGCTTAGGTGACATTTACCCACCTGAAAGAATAAATGAAAACATTTTGCTGGTCTTCAGTAGCTTTACTCTAAGTGTAACTGCCAACTCTATACCTATACCCAACTCTGCCTATATGTCACACATACATTTGCAGTTCTACATCATGACACTGAGATCACTAGGATAATAGGGGACCTAACACTGACCGCTGTGGAAATATCATAGTATAAATGTCGTTTATCAGTAGGCCTACTGCTAATTCTCAAACAGTTTCAGTTGGACGCTGTATCTCTACTGCTCACATGTGCTACCTGCTGGTTGTTGTTGCACACTGCAGCTACTCCTGGATCAATTGTTTCACCCCCTTCACTGTGGCTGCAGCATTGAAATGAGTAACATCTGTATGTGAAATGGTTAACGAAGGACGACACAGGCTATTTCCACATATGTAATTAATTAGGCTATTATTTGTGTAATTACGAGATCTTTTCTCGTAATTATGAGATAAGGTGTCTAATTTTCTTTTTATCCAGTTAATGCAATGCGCTTCCGGGTCACGCAAGTTGGATCAAATGAAAAATCAAAATCAAATTTTAATCGTGGCCCATTTTTCGATTTGCTCTTTTTGATGTGAGCATAAAATCAAAACTAAGAAAAACAAACCATTTTTTTGTATTTTTGAATATGATTATTTAACGAATAATGGAAAAACAAACCGTTTTTTTGTTTTTCGTTTTTTGATTTTAAATTGAAAATGGAATGAACAAATGATACACGGATTTTTAATTCCATTCTCTCATATTCTATTTTTAATTTCAAAACAAAATCAAAACAGCGAAAAATAGGCCGTTATTTGTTTTCCGATTTTTGATTTGAAAACGAGAAATGAAATAACAAGTCGTTATCCGTTTTCCGATTTTGGATTCTAAAACGGATATGGAATGAACGAATGATACACTGATACGCATACTCGTAGACCAGCCATCCACAGGGTTTGCTCTCACCAGTGGCTGGGAGCAGCAGCTCACTCAGCAGCCGACTCAGAGCTAGAAGTTTGTAGCTCAAGTTCTTATTCTTTGTCGACTCTGTAATAGAATTATATTTGTCCAGTGTCTCATCCGCTTTTAAGGTCTGCAAAGACACTCTCAAATTAGCATGAAGGAAACTTTCCTTTCGATACACTGATTTCCTCACAGCAGCCATTATGCTTGAATTGTTTGTGTTCCACGGTCGTCTTCTTCTGCTACTCTATTGGGTTTTACGGTCAGTGGCGTGTGCGCAAGTGGGAAATACCATTGTGGACCATGCAGGGTAACTTTATATAGCGGAGTATAAACCAAAACCTCTGAGTAAAATACGAATGGAAAATTTACAGTTTACTCCAATTTCCAGTAGTTTATACAGTAAGAGATTTCTATTTACAGAATCAAAGGCCTTCTGGAAATCTATGTAACAAACAAAAGTAGGCCCACCCATTTTTAATCTATTTGAGATAACTGTACTAACACTATGAATGTGATCATCACAGGCCATTCCTTTCCCAAACCCATTTTGTTCTTCAACCAACACATTTGTCTCTTCAAGAAAAAATGGGAGCCTCTCATTGAGTACAGAGGAATATAATTTATACACTGTGCTCAGTAAATTTATTCCTCTATAATTTAGGGGTACTCGATGGCTGTCTTTATGAGATTTTACTATGGGGTTAATAATCGCTCTATTCCACAATGAGGGCAAAGTTTCCAGATTAAAGCACCTTTTAAATAAGCAATGTAAGATGTGCAACAATTTGGAAGACTTTAATACTTCAATAGGAATCTCTTCAATGCCTGTAGTTTTTCCTGACCTTTGCTTTAGATACTGCACTTTGGACTTCTTCCAGTTTAATTTCATCATTTAGATAATTGTACTGCGTTCCTAATTTTGATATATCATTTTCAATTTGACCCTTTATTGAACAAACATCTCTATAAAATATATCATCAAACTCATTTTCATTAGGTGTAAACAGTCCTTTAAATTCATCTTCCCACTTTTTCATTACTAATGACTTTTCATAAATTACAGTACCATCCAAACTCAATACTTCCATTGGTATTTTCATTGTTTGTCTGGGTCCCAGTATATTAATAATACCCCAGAAACATTGCGGGTTTAAATGCATTATCATTCCTCTTTGATATCTAGTCTATATTTTTTATCAAATTGATATCTGCAGGTTTTATAGTTATCCAAAAGGCGCTGTCTTTCTGACCCACTTTCTTTACATTTTAAAAACTGGCGCTCTGAGCTACAGACTGCCTGAAACAAATTTTGTAGCACCTTTTTCCAATATGGCTTTTTGGGTTTGATATTTGTTTGTTTTTTGATGTACTTTTCATCTCTGTTGCCCAATTCGTGATGAAGTCGGTTACAGAAATTATTATACTAGATATCTAGTCCCTCCTGAGAAACACTATATTCTAACTGATCTGTTAACTGAAATAATTCAGAGCATCTCTGAGCTGACTCAAAGAAATCATTTGGTAATTTTCTCACTGTTCTTTTCTTTACCTATTGACACACATTTTCTTTTACCCCAGTTATTTTTGCTTGTTCATAATAGTCAAGATTTGCTTTAAATTTAAGTAGTAAAAGAGAATGATCTGGAAGACTTGAATGTTCCCAATTAAAGTGACACAATTGCACTGTTCAGCTAAAGCGGTGGAAGTTAACACCTCAAAAGAGTTACAACTTTTCAAGCACTCAAAGGGTGAGATAATATAATCAACAACAGCTTTTCCCTTAGTGGGTATCGAAGTATAATTATCACTCAAGGGGCAAATCCTCCCATTTAAAATACACAACGTAGCATCCTTAAAGCCTTTGGAAACACAGCCTGAAATAGTAAAAATGCATATATTATATCAAAGTCGAGTGTCTCATTAATCATCCACAAAAGTCTGAGTGAAAATAACCATTCATAACTATTAGAAAACCTGGTTTAAAAACAGCTCATTTTGCTGTTTAGACCACTTGCCAGGACAGAGTGGGCGTGGCAGATAACGCTCTGATTGACAGCTCCCTCGTTTGGATGGCCAATGGCTGCCACAAATTTAATCCAGCCCTACATGTTTGAGCCCTCTGATGATTCAGAGGACAGAGCAGAAGCCCTGCCAGCTGAAAATGATTCCTTTCAGGTGGTCACTGAATAATAAGTTTCAAAATGTTTTGTGATTCATATTAATGTTACTTCGTAGAATAGTTAGCATAACTTTTACATGCAGTGTTAGCTGAGATGAATGACAGCGGGAGGCTAGCGCTTTGCCTTTCTTCACTGAGATACGTTTTCATTGAAAACATAAATCTGCTCCGTTTTTCTGATAATAGCCTTTTTCATTCAAACACATCCAGTCTTAACAGATTAAATATGTCTTTACTCTGACACACACACCGACCCTCAAGGCGGGAGAGACCGGTGCTGGCCGGCCGTCTCTCTGGCGTTGTGTAGAAGTACTTGTCCGCCTCAAATAATGTTCCCCTCCGGCTAAAATTGTGTTGTTTCCCGCAGCATCACCTCCGCGATTGGGGATATGTTTATGCGTAGCAAAGCTAACTGCTTGAGGTTGGGGTTAGGGGTGAGGAAGGGTGCACATTACATCCCCTCCCCGCGAGCCGACACCGGCACCGGGCCCGGGGGCCAAGCCCAGCCGATCAATAGATAGATCGATGGATAGATAGATAGATGGAAAGATAGATAACGTTAGCTAGCTAGATCGCTAACGATAGCTAGCTAGCTAGATCGCTAACGATAGATAGCTAGCTAACATTAGACAGACAGACAGACTATATAAAATTAGTTGGGTGGCTAATCGCAAATGGCTATGAAGAGACGAGTTGGCTCAGACTCAAAGAGACAGATTTAGCTGGAGCAGAAAGGTTTTGTTGCGCTGCCACTGGGGGGCGGGATGACACAACTGATGGATGATTTAAGATTGGTTTCGAATTTATTGCGTAATATATCTGAGAGATAACCACAGCCCAATCAAACCCAATTTCAAGAATGTACAAAAACTTAAAAGACAGATATTTTGAATTCAGATGGAAACTGATTTCTAATTGTTTTACATGTTTAATATTATGTACATAAGACCCTAAATTACATAGTTAGAAGGCTATTGTGGATTTGAGTTTCCAGATGCTTTAAGAAAATCAATTAATACCTCTCCATGTTTGTTGATATAACTCTCTAAATTAACCCTTAACGGAATTTCATCCACTTCCTTCAAGTAATCCTCCAAGTTCCCCACTCTACTGTTTAGATCCCCACATATATAAATCGCTTCCACTTCAGCATACAGATATTCCTGGCTCAACAGGTGACTAAAGAAACCAAGGATCAGAAAATAAATGAGAAAACGTAACACCTAATATGCCATCAAACTGCTTGTCTATTATTTCAGTTTTATATCATTTATATTGTCCCAGGTGAAAGTAAATATACGTAGCAAAACAGAAAACTTCTTTCTCTGCTTACCTGGGGCCTATTGCACAAAACTAGGATAAGGGATTAAGCCGGGATATCTTGGTTATCCTGGCTCAATTTATCCGTGATCCGGCTGCACAAAAGCGGGATAGTGGAAAGCGGGATATGTTATGACACAAGTTACCATGGAGATTTATTCTGTGGAGCTAGCCTGCTCCAGACCAGGCTAACTTCCAGGATCTATTTTATCTCATCCCTTATCTCAGTCAGCAGTCGCCACAAACGGAAACCAATAGTTATTCCACTGCCCACTGCACCTTGTTATCACATTCAACCAGACCCACTGTCATTATTTAAACATTTGTGATCATTAATTGCAATCATGTTAGATAAATGATGATTTTAGTTTATTTTGCAATCATTAAATAATTTATAGTTTCCCATAGACTATATATAAAATACAAATTCCATATAAATATAAATACACATCAAAGAGTAACATGATGTTCCTTTGTTGAATAAGGATAAATCAAAGCAAGTAAACCATCAAGTCCTTTCAAAGCTGAAGTCACAAACTGACTCTACAAGACAGAAAGCACGGAATCAAAGCATATTATACAACACAAGAATAAATACACATTCAAAGGTCTGTATATGATACACCCCGCATGTCTGCACACTGAAATAAATGCAGGACAAATCCATACGCAACAAATGAACAGACAAATGAATGGATGCAGTAGCCTCCCTGCAAGCTTGTATACACACAGTATACAGCACAAACAACATAAGAGGCCAAATCAATTTAAACTGAATAAAAAACACAAATTCCTCTGCCAATGCAGGACATATTTAACTTAAATTTAAAGCATGCATGTCAACTAAAATAATTTAACACATATTGGTCCCTGACCAGCCGACTACTGTCGTTACCAGGGAAGATGTCAGGATTGTCCCAGTCCATGTGTGATGGCACTCTGGGGGCCCTCTCCTTCCTCAGGCAGGCCACATTGTGGAGAACAGCACAGGCCACAGTGGTGTCACATGCCCTCAAAGGGCTGACCCTTAAGTGGTGAAGACAGTGAAAACGTGCCTTCAGGAGGGCCAAAGGTCATTTCGATCCTGGCCCTTGTGCTGGCATGGGCATGATTATAGGCCTGCTGTGCTTCCTGAGGGTCTGTGTATGGTGTGAGGAGGAAAGGCCCCCAGCAACACACCAGAGAATTCACCTGTCAATACAAAATCTCATCCTCACAAACTCATAAATAGAGTGACATTCTTGACACAGCCATGATGTAAAAGGTGGTTATTAACAGAGGTTGTGTGGCTCACCTTGTGATAGGCGCTGATAGATTCCAGAAGGCTGAAAGACTCGGGAGTCATGGACCGAGCCGGGCCACTTCGCCACAACATTGCTGATCAGATAGTCAGCATTGCAGACCATCTGAAATGATCAGATTAAGACTAGTAAATCAATCAATGCACATCACAAGCAATGCACAGTGTTCATTAAGAATAAGAATAAGGTTAACTTTATTCATCCCCAAGGGGAAATTCAATTATCTAACAGCTCATTCATTATATGTCAAATATATATAGGCTATATATATATATATATATATATATATATATATATATATATATATATATATATTTATTTATATATTCTTATGATCAATCAGCATACACACACACACACACACACACACACACACACACACACACACACACACACTTGCATAACGAAACAGCAGAGGAGCATGGAGCGTGAGGAGCAAACATAAGATAAGATAAGATAAGATAAGATAAGATAAGAGGAACTTTATTTATCCCATAAGGAAATTCAACTAAGTCAGTGAGCTCATCTATTTATCAAAGAATTATACAGTTTGATGGAGTTACATTTACACAATTTCACTCACTTCTACAGTCAGTTTCACTTACAATTTCAACCGATTCATAATCAGAGTACAACTACGTTTTCAGAGATGTTAATTAACTATTTGGATTGTAATTGTGATGGTTTCAGCGGAGCAGTGAGCGTGTATTTGTGCACTACTTACGCATTCAGGCAGTCTGCTTTGCCACGCTTTCTCTCGTTGTTTTTTAACTGTGGCGGTGTTGCCTTTCTTTTTGATTTGATCCTTTACCTCATCGTAAGCCTCCACGAGGATTTCTGCCTCCGACGGGGAAAAGTGCGCCACTCTTGTCATGGTGAATCGGTGAATCTGTGATCGATGGCGGGGTCTATTTGAGGAAGCCGTGTGCGCGCACTGATCCAGGATTGGTTTCACCGTGTCTGCTCATCCTGGCTTGGTCTTTGTGCAACCAGTTAAGCCTGGACGCTCTTGTTTTGGATTCGTTGAACCCAGCTCAGTCATTTATCCTGGTTGTCTGAATCCTACTTTTGTGCAACGGGCCCCAGGAGACGAACTGGTGATAATATTGATGGTTATGTGACAATTGTAATTGCACTTACAGTGAATTAAAAAAGTTTCAGTGTGCACAGTCACAGCATGAACCATGAACCAAAGGGAACAACATAATGAAACAGCAGCCACTTCTAAGTTTTGTACAAGCTACAAAAAATGTCATGTCATTTTATATTGACACCTTCACTCTCATTGTCCTTCTAACATGTCATCATCCAGGCAACATTAAATCAGTCTGTACTTTTACATGCTTCAATTTAAGGGCTTATTGTGACAACTGACAATGTTTTTAAGAGCTGAAATGTGCAGACGCTACATCCAACAAAGCAAGCTTGGTGAAGAGCATATCCCTGGTTATAACTTTAATGCTTTGATGTCTCTAACATATACTGGACTTTGTTGCCCCCTTCTGTCCAGGTATAGATATAATACTCTAAATATAACATATTATGGTCAGAAGATACTCTGCGGAGGAATCTGAGCACAGAACAACATCTTATGCCAGTTAAGGATATATTTAAGTTAAATGGACTTCAAGCAGGTCTTAACTTGTAGATGTGGTCCTAGTTAATGTTAACTGGTTGGTCACTTTCTGCCAAAGCTCTGTACACTCAGTATAATGTCATAAGGTATGGGGGACCTGCATGATACTCACATGTGGGTCCCTGTGATGTGATTACTTCCTCTTGAATGTGATGATTCACTTAGCCAATCAGTGCCACAGGCAGGACTATTGTGATTGTCAAGCTGTTATCAAGCATTATCAAGTGATGCACCAGAACCAATGAGAAAATATATCCACAAGCAGCAATCCCAGGTTCAAGCCCTTTCTCAGCCAACAGCAGGAAGCAGTGTAATTGCCCAAAATCAGGTTTCAGGCTTCATGAAGCTGACTTAAAGGGATATTTTGCAGATTTTTAACCACCTTTTTATCATACCAATGTGGGTAGTGTGTGTAAATCAACTGTGGTAGACCTCCCCCCATTTAGCTAGTGCCGAGATCACCCTGCTCCCCTCCCAGCAAAACTCTGCTGGCATCATCCAGCTGAGTTTCGCAGGTTTCTCGGGCTGTTGCTTTAACTACAGGCTGTACCTCTGCTTTGTGTTTGTATTGCTCACAACCCATGCCAGGTACAAAGTTGTTAAGCTCTGCGTAGCCCTGCACTAAAATCAATTTTTCAGAATTTATCAGACTGAATATTTATGGAATAAGGGAATGACATCTGTCGGCTGTGATTGGTTTGTAATGTGACTCCTGTCTGACTGCTGAGCGTAGCCTATACCCATGTCTGTCCTTTCAAATTAAATTCCCACATGGTCCAGTCATACAGGTTTGGATTTATGCGACTAAGCGACCAATGAAATCCCGCAGATTAGTGACCCTTCTGGTTGGCTAACATTTGGTCGACTATTACGCCAGGGCCACGCCCGCGGAATTGCTGTGAAGCGCAGCGCACCGAAATTCACGCGCGCCAGAGTCTGTTCACACCAGACGTGCATTTCTCCGCGCTGGTTGACAAGCGCTTCTGCTCCCAGCTGTAGTCTCCGTCACATTTGGGGCTGTTTTTCCATCATGGGAAAGTAAATAACCTCATAAAATTATAACGCCATGTTTTCCTAACAACTGTACATGTATGTGCACTTCTTAGTAATGAGTATTCCGTGAATGAATGTCCACAGTAGGCTGCATACACACACAGAGGCTGCATACACAAACAGAGGCTACACAGACACACACACACTCACACACAGACAAGGGAGTGTATGTTACCAGCGTTGTGTAGTTTGGTCTGTATATACAGTTGAAATACCAGTTTGTAAATATACTCTTGATTTTACTAAATCTGATGTTTTCTCTTCCTGTTTCCCAGTGCGAGTTGTAGACAGGAGGAGAGCCCTTGCTCTTTACCGGATTCTGTTGTTTTTACTTTGTTTGACTTCCTGCCTGGCTTGACACATTCACTCGCGGCTCGCGCAGAAAATAGACCAGACGCCGAACTGATCGCTGCAAATCGTGAGCCTGCCGCGGAGCTTCCCGGCGCGGCGCGGCCAGTGTGGATGACACAGTCGGTTAACATAGGCGCCGAAAGGAAACTGCCTTCACTTCTCGGCGCTTCGAGGCTATTTGCGGCGCTTCCGCGGGCAGTGTGGCCCTGGCGTTAGGGGGCAGCCCTTATCTAAACCCTGCTACAATGCTACACTGAAGTGAAAAAATGAAACCAAATGTAGCAGTAATCCACTTTATAATTCATAATACGTGAAGATGTGATTCATTTTATAAGTATCAAGATGTAACCTTCCCGTTATCCTTACCCACACCTTAACTACCTCTCTTTTAACGTAATACTTCATGGCCTAGCTAATTGCTAAGTTAGCAATTTTGTTGGGACCTGCTCTCTGGCCAAGGAGCCAAGGAGGGTGAACTGACATGTAGGTTAAGGTGGGCATGTCTTGTTGCTAGAGGGCAGGACGTATAGCTGCTCCAACTGCAGTTATACCTACTCGAAAGATGGAGTGAGACCATTAACATACTTGTGTCATCATAATAACGTATGCAACATTTCAATAATTGCAAATTGAAAGCCCCACCTTTTGCTCCCCATTTATCAGATGTGAATGAAACCTCATTTCATTCAATTTGCTGTTTTTCACATAGGCAACTAAGTGAAGAATCCATTATGGTTGCCGTAATTGTTAAAAAAAACAAACTTTTTTGTAAAGGACATTGAGATATACTGTATATATTTGTCAGATTTCAAGTCATGGTGTGAGTGGCATGGCCATTCAGAGTTCTTAGTTTTTGGGCTTTAAATTACAGCACTACCATCAGGCCAATTGGGATCAAATTCAGTGTGAAGCATTAGGACATAATTTCCAGGTTTGGTGCCAAGTTATGTTTCTCTAGCTTATAAATATAATGCTAAGTACGCCACACACACACACACATCAATCATTTTAAGACTTGGTTAATACTTGCCCCTATCAGGCTTGAACCCTAATAATAACAACAATGGCGAGTGCTGTAGACAAGATCGACACCGTTATGAAGGCTGTTTGTCATTTCTTCTCAGTATTTCTGGACATTGTAGTTTTAGGCGGATACATTGGTCTGAAGTGATTGGTTAGGGAAATCAAATTCCCCTCCTCCTGGAAATCACTTAGAGTTTATGCAATGTCAGACTTAAGATGAAAATGGAGTGTAAGGAATTGATAATTCTGTCTGACATAGACCAATCTATTACTTTATCTTTAGGTGTGGTTATAACACAAATTGATAGGGGAGATTGATCTGTTTCAATGATCAGCTGTTACCCGTTTGGGAGGGTATTTGCCCTAAGGAGCACTAGTTTGATCCAAAGAATTGAATCCAAGAATTGAAATGAGAGGGTACTCTTAACCTCTGTAGTGGAATGGAAGCAGCTGTTCCTTATCTCATCACAGTATCATCTACCACTGTGGAAACGAGTCATGGATGTAACTGTCTCTGTGTGTGTTGTAGTTGCACATTGTCGATGGGGCCCTGCTGCGAACCAACCCAGCAATGGTGATGGAGGGAATCCAGAGATTTCTCGGTGTCACTCCCATCTTCAACTACACCCAGGCTCTAATGTTTGTAATGCACTCACACACACACACACATACAACCACACATATATACACACTGTTCATCTAGTGAACCTGTACTCTTAAAAGAACAGCGCATTTAGTTTGAGAGCATCAAAAAACCCAGCAATGTTTCCAAGTACCACGTGTGAAAGGTGTTAAATAAACACACTGTGTGTCTGCAGGTACGATGACAGCAAAGGTTTCTGGTGTCACAGAGTGGAAGGAGGTAGAGCCAAATGTCTGGGGAAGAGTAAAGGCAGGAAGTACCCAGAGATGAGTCCTGAGGTATATCTACATTTCACTCAGTCATCACCTCACTTCACTCATAGACTCCAAGTGTAAAAAAACAAACTCTAAAGGATCACTTTGGTTTACTAAAATTTGGGTCTTGTTTTTTATTCCATCAGTATTAATGAAATTGTACTCACCAAGGTAAACAGTTGAGATTTTGGAATGCAATGACATCACTAAAAAGAAATCTTGGGGACATGAAACACAAGCAGTCAGGTGATCAAATGTACTGGTCAGCAGCACTTTAAAGAAAGTAAACCCAGTTTATATTCATAGCACATGAAGGGGAGGTCCTGGCATCTAAGGAAACACACACAACTGGACTGGTTTGCCTCTTTAGAAATATTAAGGGGCCACTGGGTGCTACTCTTGTGCCTTTTCTGTGCCAACTTTCAAGAGCGCTGAGGCAGGTTGCATCTGAGGTTGCTAAGCGACCATAACCAGCACTGTATCATAGCCTCTTTACCTGAAATCCTGAGTGCAGAGCTGATCTTCTTCCAGGCACTGTTTATGTGCACTCTGGCAGCCCTGCACTAGATGTTTGCCTGTGCCTGACACCTATCTGTGTCGAAAACAATGAATTTGAGGGCACAAAAAACGCTGCATGTGTAATGCCCCTAAAGGGCCCAAACCAACAATGAATATATCCACTAAAAAGTATACAGTACACAGCCTCATCATCTTCCTCTGTGCTAAAGAGTTCCAGTGTTGTTAAAAACACATTCATGAGTTGCACTGTTTCACAGGGTGACATGTTACTTTATTATCATGAACACACACACACACACACACACACACACTTTTTTGTGACTCAGTCCCACATACACTGTCCTGCTGCCCCAGATACTCATAAGAACCTTCCTAAACATTTTCAAACAGTACCTCTCCATACACACTTAACACTAGCGCTGCCCAACATTCCCACATTATTTTATTTAATTTAGTTTAATAAACACGTTGCCACCTTTAATCATTGTGGATTCTCTCATTTGGGGCTGCACGGTGGTGTGGTGGTTAGCACTGTCGGAGTTTGCATGTTCTCCCCGTGTCAGCGTGGGTTCTCTCCGGGCACTCCGGCTTCCTCCCACAGTCCAAAGACATGCAGTTTGGGGACTAGGTTAATTGATAACTCTAAATTGTCCGTAGGTGTGAATGTGTGTGTGAATGGTTGTCTGTCTCTATGTGTCAGCCCTGCGATAGACTGGCAACCTGTCCAGGGTGTACCCTGCCTCTCACCCAATGTCAGCTGGGATAGGCTCCAGCCCCCCCATGATCCTCAAGAGGATGAAGTGGTTAGAAGATGAATGAATGAATGAATGATTCTCTCATTTGTTGCAAGTCTTGAGCAAGGTTTGTTAAAATTGTTTTTCATAGCATCTTCCACCCACCTCCAAATATCCATGCCCCTACAGGCATACACATGCACATATAAAATACTGTACACAAGTACTGTGATATGTTAACTAACTTCACTATGAAGAGAAATAATCAGTCAGTAGTGTAAGATTGTGGTGCTGTGTGGATTTACAGATAAATATTCAAACAATTAATGTACCCATACTAATTGACTATTATTTTTTATTAATTTCATGCCTCTATGCCTGCAATAACGGTAGTCAAGGGCATTTTGTGTTGTCAGTCTATCCCATTCTCATAAGGCAATACCTCAAGATCACCTTGAGAGAATTTATTCAAATCTGGCACAAACATCCATTTGTACCGAAAAATAAACTTTGATGAAATTTGGTGGTCAAAGGTCAAGCTCACTGTCACTTTGTCTGTCTTAGTCTTAGTCTCTCGAACACAGCATCTCCAGAACATTGTGCTATTTAAAGGAAATTCACTCACTAACGTTAACTTGGACTTAACAATGAACTGATTAGATTTTGGTGGTCAAAGGAAAAGGTCACTGTGACCTTGCATCTGTCTCATTCTTGAGAATGTAATACCTCCAGAAAACCTTAGGGAATTTGTTTAAGTTTGATACAGTGACCTTTACCTTTGAAGACCAAAGATCAAGGTCACTGTGACATGTTTTTGGACACTGTGACATGTTTTTGGACACTCAAGAATTCTTACGCTAATTATGACAGTACTTCACACAAATGTCCAACAGGATGAAATAATGAAGTGATGACATTTTACACCCAAAACATCAAAGGTCAAGTTCACTGTGACATCATAATGTTCTGTAAAAACACTTTTCGGGCCATTATTCAACGTCACATCCAGGGAACAGAAGGAGACATTTGGTCAGATACTGAATTGGTGACAGAAGGGCTCTTTAGGACTACATACATACAGTACATTTGTGCACAGTAATGAGCAGGTGAAATGTCTGTCTAGCTTACATATGAGGTGTCTCGAGATTTAGGAAAATACAATTTTATTGAACACAATAAAAGTATAATCTCAAAAACAACTGACATTTATTGAACGAACGTCAGTTGAATAACACCCCTCCAGCTGATCTATGAAAAATGACGCTACCTCCAGAGGGTCGCACTCATTCGTCCGTCTTTATCACCCCATGCAGGGCTCCAGACTAACATTTTTTAGTAGGAGCACTGTAGCCCTTCACTGAAAGAGCATAAGCAGAAAATTTAGGGGCACACCTTTAAACCTCCTGCAGTGCAATTATTCACATTTTTGGCCATTTTAACTGTATCATCAAAAACTCCCCCCAAAAAAACCTTTAACGGGGAAAAAAAAATGTACTTCTTCAGGAAGCAGTTTTGGTCCCCTGCAGTTTTTACCATCCAAAAACAATGTTACGCACCTATCGTCGAGCACTAGGACCACATGGAAAACAGCCGCTCAAACTGAAGCCTGTTTCCCTTTAGAGGGCATGATTAGAAAGATACAAGCAGCACAGTGAACTGAATAGCAGTGATGGGAATAACGGCGTTATAAAAAAACGGTGTTACTAACGGCGCTACTTTTTTCAGTAACGAGTAATCAAAAAAGTTACTTACTCCCCCATTATAACGCCGTTACTGTTACTCACAAAAAAATGCGGCATTACTTGGCTTTACTTGAGTTCACTGCAGCGGCTTTTCAGTTACTTTTTGGGTAAAGTAATGAGTAACTACAGCTACTATTACTTTTTTGAAGTAACGTTCCCAACACTGCTGAGTAGTACCAATAGCAAACAAGAGCACAATGAACTGAAAAATAACACTAGAAAACTAGAAGAAGCACAATGAACTGAAAAGTACGACGGAGTATTACCGTGCGTTCACACCAAACGCGATGGAGGCGATGACCGCCACAAGTTTCCATTCAAAATCAATGTAAATGACACAATGACACGCGATGTTGCTTCGGGTGACGCGTTTTGGGTGATAAGAGCGTCGCTTGAAGTTGAAAAATTTTAACTTTTCAAGCGACATTGCGTGACGCTGTGCTGCGCTCCAATCAGCGTTGATATCCAACCACATCACCGATGTAGTTACGTCAGATGCACATGCGGGAGGAGGGTTGCGTCATCGCGATTGAAGCGATGAACAAAAAGGTGACATTTGTGATCAAGCGACGCGATACTCGCGTTGCGGGCGATGACATCGCGTTGGTTGTGAACGCACAGTTAGGGACATATTGAATTAAAAAACATTTGGAGATTTCGAGAATAAAGTTGTCCCAAGAAAAAGTTGTAATATTACAAGAATAAAGTCGTAACTGAGAACAAGTAATAATATTACAAGAATGAAGTCATAATTTAATGAGAAAAAGTCATAATATTATGAGAATAAAGTCGTAATATTACGCAGGCCCGGAGTGGCTAATCGGGGGGACCAGGACAATTCCCGGTGGGCCAGTCTGACGTTTGGGCCGCGAGGACTGGTGTTCAGTTATGTTTTTTTTATTGGGCCAGTGTTTAGTCATGGCACTGGGTATCACGTATGCTGCTACCGCTACCCCTGGGTCGCCTTCACTGGCGCCCTCTGAGGTGGAGACACCGGCTCCGCGTGGCTGTGCGAGCTGCACTCCGATTATATGTGCATCTCAGGCAATGAATTTTGGAGTTGTTTACCGACATACCTCTTCATTAACAAAGTGCACAGATGAAGGTGAAGTCTCTGCAGCAGCTGAATTGGTGAGGTGGAGACACCGGCTCCATGGTGCTCTGCAGTGGCGGTCTGATTACACGCACATCTCCAACGATTTGTGGAATCAACCACCGACACGCCTCCTCATCAGAAGAGTGGACGGAGAATGCTGAAGTCCCTGCAGCACCCAAGGTCGAGACAACAGCTCCACTGAGCTCAGCAGCTGCGTCTGACTACACATACATCTTCAACCGCCACCGTTCAAGTTAATTATCACGTCAATGAATTGTGTGGCGTTGTAACATAACGTTATATAATTTAAATAATAGTATGATGCCATGCCACGTAACTGGGAAAATTTGTCTTGTAGCCCCTCAGAAGCAAGATCCAGCACCAAGCACAAGCCATGAGCCCACAAGTCCACAGTGGGCACTGCTTATTTGAACAGAATATAGATTCTAATATTGTTGAAATAATGTTGGAGATGTGCACTCATATTGAAATAAATCTGCATTGTGAAGCAACCCTTACTTGCACTGAATTTGAAATGTTTTAGAAAAAGACACTGAATTACAAGGCTTTAGAGAACAGTGTGCTATTGTAGACTTAACATATAATAGGTTATGATCTAAAGTGGGCTGGTCTGAGGCATTAAACTCCAGGGCTGAAAATGAGTCCCACTCCAGCCCTGCCTCCTAATGTGTGTGTTGAGGCAACAGACCTGAGACAAAGAGCAGCTGCCACAAGCAGGTTCATCCTCTAACCCATTCTGTTTGTTGTTGGTTATTTCCTTAAAAACTACGACTTTATTCTCATAACATTATGACTTTTTTCTCGTTAAATTACTACTTTATTCTCGTAATATTAGGACTTTTTCTCAGTTACGACTTTATTCTCAAAATCTCCGATTTTTTTCTTCTTCAGTGTGGCCCTAATACTCTGCCATAGAAAAGTAATGACGTTATAGAAAACTACTTGAACTACTGGAAAATGCAGGGAACTAAAGGGGGTGCTGTACCGGGACATAAGAGATTGAGTTTTATTAAAATGTTCATTTTTGCATTCTTTGTTATATATTAACAGAAGGACTTTTACTGTTCACTTTACACATTTTGCTTTATTGCACAATCTTTAATGTTTCTATGCAAAATTTCTCAATTAATTTGATGGCCTGAATTGTACATGTAATTAACTGAACCTTTAATTACAGTAAAAGTAACTTAAAAAAGGTGTCTGTGAAATTTCTGTCTATGACAACTTTATATTTAAAAAGCCTCTAGGCTGTAGTTTATACATATTTTGAACTTCATATTGCTTTGAGGTGTAGGGCAGATATTCATTAATTCAAGCTTTATTTTAATTCGAAATTACACTGAGGGACACCCCTTATTTCCAGTATCTTCAAGTAATATCAGGGCATTGTTCAAGCAATAGGTGATAACACCTTTTTATCGTTGCAGCCTATCAGGCTGAAAAATGTCCGAAAAGTCAACAGAAGAAGTAATGCCTAATATATATATCTATATATATATATATATATGTGTATATATATACATATATATACATATACATATATATATATATATATATATATATATATATATATATATATATATATATATATATACATATATATACATATATATATATATATATATATATATACATATATATACAACTAGCAGCGGCGCCGCTGCTAGTTGTATATAGGGGAAACACTGACATTGGGGAAAGCCCACACTTAAATGATGTAAAGATACGTAGAATATCATTGCCATGTCTGTACCAAATCATTTTTTCGCTAGTTCTGATTTCTGACCTTTCCCAATCTGTGTCTGTCTGTTTGTCTGTCTGTGTAGTCGCGTGCCTTTCTGGCTGAGTACTACCGTGAGCACAGCATGGACCTGCTGCGTCTGCTGAATCGGTTGGCCCAACCACTGCCGTCCTGGCTCCGCCAAGAACTCCAGAGCACAAGCTGGAGCTGAGGCCACAAGCTCACACAAACACACACCACAGAAAACCGAGACTGGAATCTGTGGATGAGCCGACACTTGGCTCTGGATTAGACTGGACTACCTGATCTGGGATCAACAGTAGCACACATTAAAAGAGCTACAAGGTTTTAGCTGATGTTACTGGTGCTCCTGTTCCATGGAAAAAAAGAAGACATTACAACATGAGATCTTTCTTACAGAAGGATCCCAGGGGACTCTCCCTCCTACTTCTGATTTGGTGTCAACCTCCCTTGAGCACTGGGCAGCCCTCAGCCTCAGTCAGTGTGCGTTGGTCAGGGACTGACACTGTAACATATCAGTTTGCTGTGGATCCAGAGAACTGGATGACCAGCAGGTTAGGGGCATAAAGACCAGGTCAGACAGCCTTAATGAGGGGAGATGTGGAGTGTATGGCTGGATGCAGGACAAGCATACACAAACAAACACACACACGCACACACACACACACACACACACACACACACGTCTCATCTCTCCACAAGAATGATTGATTGTAAAGCCTTTTCAAAAGCATTTGTATATGTTAGGTTTGAGGGGCAGCTGGGTAACAGAATGGCCATCAGCCTGAAGCAGACAGACAAAAATGCTGGCCGAGGTTTCTCTGTCTCGCGCATGCAGGCACACACGCACATGGGCACACGCACACACACACACACGTCACACGACACATCTCCCTATCTGCAGGTTCAGCAGTCAGAGTGCTGCATTTCCTCTTATCCTCACAGTTTTCCTGTCTGATTACTGTAAGGAAAAACAGTTGAATGAATTTAGGGACTATGATGACAGGTCGATGTAAATATCATGTGTTTAGATTTCGTACCTGACTAAAGCCCAGGTGTGGTTCAGGCTCTGCCTCACACTGACATCCTGTCAGTGAGCAGCTTTATTATACTTTGTTTATTCACCAAGTCAAAAATGTTTTTTGAATTATGAGACTGTTCTCCACATTGGCTAAGGTCTCCCTCCAGTCTGCAAGTTTTGTTAAATATAATAGCTTTTAACCTACAAAGCAGTGTTTTTAAAAAAAATATACCATAAATGTTTCGACAAATCAAAGGAAACACACAACATACAGGGAATGATATTCCTGAAAAAAAAATTGAAATTAGAAAAACTGTTTTGCAGGCCTGAGTGGAATGAATCCATTGTTTTGGAATAGTTTTTGGATATACATTGTTTTGGCAGTTGTTTAGAATATGTCATGTAAAACATGTCTAATGTCAGGTTCAGACTACGCGAAATCAGCCAGATTTTAGCCCAGTGCGGCGTCGTACAGTGTCTGCTCAGATTATGAAAGACAATGAGTGACGTATGCAGTAATCCATCTTTTTATCTCATGTAGTGTGTCATTGTAGAAGACAACCGATGCTGCATCTGGGATGCCTCATGTAGTCTTGACAGAAAGTCTAGCATGTTTGATTTTCTTTTTGTCTTCCACAACTACTTCTGTCACAGCCATCACTGTTTTTATTTTTAATCCACTCCCGTTTGCCCTGTTAAAGTTAATGCATAGCGCTGTCATGTCAAACTCAACACTTCCTGTATCCATTTATATTAAAAGGCCCTTATCATTTTGGTTGAGAGAATCTCCTTATTTTCTAAAAAAGCTTTTATTGTGAAACGTTTGCGGGAACTTATGGAGGATTCAGTGGCACATAGTTTGCATGGGGTACTTAAAATATAGGTACTGCCCTGTGTTTTAATGTTACTACAATAATATTTTGGCTGGCATATGAACAGCCCTAGTGACTGAAATAATGGTAATAATAATAAAAATAGGAAAAGAATAACCAGATGACATCACACATGTTGTGAAAGATGACCAGGGATGATTGGTTGCGGACCAACATGTAGTCTGTCGTGTCTGTAGGCCAAGTCACAATTTCACGATTTTATGACTCTGTAATAGCCACAGTGACTGTTAGAACAGACAAAAATATTGTGTAGTCTGAACTTGGTATTACATAAGGCAAAATAACCTTCCTTGTTTACCCATATATAATCCAGAGCTGCGCTGTGCGACTGTTGAAACCATAGATTTTAATATTAATGTTAATGTTAAGTAATGGTTGAAACCATGTAGTCATTGGTTGAGACATCACTAGTATCGCATGATGCATATTGGTTTCTGCATTATGCAGGTAGTTGGCAATGATTTAGTGGAGTAAGCAAGTGCTAGCACTTTGGGTATCTTCAAGTGTGTGTGTTTTTTAATGTGTGACTATTGAACGACAATTATATGGCTTGAGAGAGGCACACTCTAACTGGGGTGGATGTAGGCTCTCTACCAAAATGGTTGACATTGTCAACATTGGGAAGCAGCTCTGGTCAGCGCGCTAATGGGGAAAAGCATTGAGACAACCAAAAGGCTGCTAAACAGACTGCCAGCTTTGGCACATACTTCACGTCTGCTGTGGGCAGGCCAGATGATAAATCTTTGGAGCTATAGAACCTACGAAGTCTTTTCTTCATGCTGCCTGTGCGTTTTTACACAAAACCAAACAATGACAGCATCATTCTGCTGCAGTGTGTGATTTTAGGCAGCATGCCAGCATCACGGAATCAAAAGAGGTGTGAGGCCTCTAGTGTGACATATAACATGTGGGTTGGCACATTCTAAACAACAACGACTTAAAATGTCAATAACAATCATTTACTGTCCCTGTTATATGGTGTCTGATCTTGTCGTCCGCTCAGAGGGGAAGAAGCTCCCAGACCTCATTTTTTTTCTCAATTTGCGGAAGTTTACAGCTGTTGCTCTTCTTCTTTGAGTTAGCTGCTACCTGCTAACAGCTACTTTTGTGCCTTTTATACAGAACGGCACAGCGGCATAACGGTGTGAAATTTCCGCCTTGAGGAGACAGAATAAAAGGGACTAATGTTACAGCTTTGTGTCAACTGTATGTGTAGACACAAAGACACTTAAGTCCATATTTTTGCTAAAAAGCTTGTATTAAGGCATTGTATCCTGGAGTAGCGCCTTATGATCGCTATATAATTGAATTAATTGCTTTAAATTTTAAATAAAGTCACTGAAATGGTGTTAAATCTCATGGAAAAGCGTTAAAATTTAATCTGTAAAAAATTGAGATGCACGATATATATCAGGCTGATAAATTATCGGCTGGAAATGGGACATTTATAATTATGCATTATTCCAATAACTGAAATTATAGCCAATAATATGAAGCCACATGCTTGACTAAACAAGGGCAGCAATCTACACACCCGACATAGTAAGTGGCAGTACATGTACCTTTAAACTAGGTTTGCAAGTGCCAATAAACACAGAGAAGAGGAAGAAAAGTAACAAATGCAGCACGCTGTCTAGAGGGCAAAACATGTCACGGTGTGGACGTCTACAGTTCCAGACGAAGACAACAGGATTGTGCCAAGGGTCTGATCTCCGACCACCCAATACAGGTTAGATACAGCCCTGAGGGACTGTCTCTAGAGTGTTAGCACGAGCAAATTAGCAACAGCGGCTTACATCCAACATTAAGATTTTAAAAGGCTCGACTCTGTTGCTAAACTTGTGAATAACCGCTAGCCATGTAATGCTTATTTTTACCTCCCAGTGTGGAGCACGGGTCTCTCTGGCGCGTGCGTACGTGAGACACAGCTGCTTGTTTGTCTTAGTTGAGGGTTAATGTGTGAGATGAGTCAATAGTGCATAGCAATTCTGCTTGGTAGTTGTAGGATAGTCTATTGTGGGACGGTGAGACGGGTGCCTGGGTGTGTTTATTAAAATGCAGTGTGACGATATAAACATTTCATACAACAGGTGTGACCTCCCGATGCACATTCAACCCGTTAATGAGTCAGCTGTCACTGTCAATGGAGACACCACTTTGCAGTTCAGTTTGTACACTTGACTGATACACCAGAAAATTACACAGTAACACTGGGCTTCATAATTTCCCTCTCTCTTACCGTTTACTTTAAATTTTATACTGATTAAAAGTCAATTTACTTTCACCTTCTTGTATTTATTTTGTTCATCTACAGTATATGGTTATATGGGGGCAGGGGCGTCGACGGTAGGCCATTTGACAATCCCCCAGAAAATCCTCAGCCTAATTATAACAAGTATAGAAGAGTCAGAACTTTGTTTTCGTTGTGTTAACAATTGTAATGTCAGGTGTATTTAGTCTGATCAGGGCTATATTAAATCATATTTTCTCACTACATCTAAGCCTTTGTTACACTCAGGTGTACATAAACCACAGGCTATACACCTCTTTAAAATACAAAAATGTGAAAATGTTGGTTATCGTATCAGTTATCGGCCACGAGAAGCAGGTAATTATCGGTTATCAGTATCCGTTGAAAACATCCACATCTGTGCATCCCTGTAAAAATATGTGGGAACCCTGAACATACTGCTGAGCAAAGGTTATGTTGTATGACTACATTTTTTTGTCATTTGAGCAATGTAACTTTTTTTAAACACATTTCTTTGCATAATTACTGGAAGAAGATACTAGCATCACAGATAGTGTTTTTTAAACACAGAGCCAGACATCCCTAGTAAACTGACTTGGACATAAAGAATAAAGAGTGAATTCAACCAGCTTTTGACAGAGGCGACAGTGTTTTGCGGTCTAAATTGTTTTATTTTGTAATCAATCATAAAGTGTTTTCACCATTTGAAAAGTGAAAAATAGTGAAGCAGTTGCACAGGCATCCTGACATGACCAGAGTGAATTCAAACCTAGTGTGGCTTTGTGTTAGCCTGAGGGGCAGAGAAGCACCATAGGAAGAGAAAAGGATAAAAACAAAAACATCACATTAACACAGAATGCTAAATACACTTCATCCCCCCCACACACACCAACAGTAACAGTAACCCACAAACGTCACAGGACAAGAGAACAAATACTAGAGACATATGACTATATGGAGACAAATCATAAGCTGCTGTCTTCTTTTCTGTTTGTTTTGTATAAATGTCCAAAAGGCCAACACTGTATCATCTCTAATAAACACATGGAGAGGTTGGAAATGATTTTAAGTTTTAAGTTTATTTACTTTATTAATCCCCCTGAGGGGAAATTCAATGTTTTCACTCTTGCTTGTCAATTACACACAGGTCCGAAAGACACACACATGCACAAACAGGACCTGTACATGCACAAAGTGGAGAGATGTCAGAGTGAGGGGGCTGCCCTTGGTCAGGCACCCCGAGCAGTTGGGGGGTTCAGTGCTTTGCTCAAGGGCACCTCGGCAGTGCCCAGGAGGTGAACTGGCACCTCTCCAGCCACCAGTCCACGCTCCATATTTGGTCCGAACAGGGACTCGAACAGGTGACCCTCCGGTTCCCAACCCAAGTCCCTATGGACTGAGCTACTGCCGCCCCCTCGTGTACCTCACTTACCCCAATATTATGTTTATGACAAAAGAAATATTCAACATGATCCAACAGGCTCATCCAAACCACATGCAGGAAGAGGAAGCACACGTTTGTATGAATCTATTTGAAGAAAGCTCAGTACTGTCAGCAATAAGGTTAAGAGGAGAAGTCGTGGCATCATATTAGGTACGGTTACATGAGGAATTTTCAATCGGGTTGGGTGAACCCGATTGAAGTCATTCTGATTGGCCAACCTGTTAACATGGGATGTGTTCGTAACATGGGGGTACAGTTGATTGTTGTGCTGCTTTCAGTCTGCCCCTGCCTTAACTGGCAGATGATCCAGGTTATACCATGGTCTGGGTGAATACTCAATTCTGATTGGCTGCAGGGTGTCCGTTAAAAGGTGTTATAGGACAGTTAAGAAGACGTTCCAGTCAAATTTCCTGATGACAGGTTCTAAGTTATTGCGCTGGCTCAACTGCTAGTTTATAACCATAGCAAGGAGACTCAGAGCAGAGGCAACAGATTACAATGGGCATCATGAGTGATTTTATCGTTTCATTTAATTTATTTGGTGGATTTGATAATTTTGATGACTGGGATGCAGAAGAAGAGAGGTTAGAGAATGAAAAGAAAAGGGAGAAACGGTACAAGGAGGTGACATGGGAAGAATGAAATAATTTAGAAGATGAGAAGGATGAGCCCAACACCATAAAGACAACGAAATGGGCAGTTAAAACGCTGAGAGACTTCCTGCAGAAAAACAAAAGGGCCTCAACTTTGAAAACTACACCGCTACTGCTCTGAATGACACCTTGCGTGAGTTTTTTGCCGCTGTGAAGTCAACCAAGGAAGGGGGAGAATACAGTGTCGCCAGTTTGAGGAGTCTGATGGCTGGTATTAATCGCCATTTAATTTTAAATAGGAAACAATCATTAATTTGTTAATGTGTTTATATGATTTAATCTCGACTACTATATGCTTATGAATTATTTGTTGTAATTAAAAACGATTTTGACTACTATTTTGATGTTGATTATTTGAAACAAATTTTCTTGGGCCTATAAATGAACGCCAATGAATCATGAAAGTAATATCTCAAGTTTTTTTGTTTTTTTGCACATCATCCTCTGAACACACAAGCGGTAAGAAGTGCACTGGCTTTCTGAAATAATCACCTTCTGAATAATATCACCTAACGTTTAGCCATTATCTCACTTCCCTTGACTGATCAGAGTCGTTCTCTACGCTGCGGCCACAGCAGGTTTCCACGGCAACGCCAGTGAACTACAGAGATTAAATAGTCCGCTCAGCTGTGGCTTGTGAAAAACTCATGATTTTAACTGTAAAACACATTAAAGCATAAGTAATTGATTTAATATTCATTTCTTTGGTAAGTGACTATGGTAGGCTATAAGCGGGTTAATGCCCGACGAGGTGTCCATTATGTATGAATGGACTTCGCGGAAGCAACCGTCCGACGCATTGTCCATTAATTCCTGATAATGGACACCTCGTCGGGCATTACCCTTACTTATACTGGGAAATGTGATGTGCTGCTAGCCGTGTGTCACTATTAAATCCGGCTACATTCTGCAAACTGTGAGCCCCGACAATAACACCAAAGAGCATGGATACCAAGAGGCAAAGCTCAATAGAACGCCCCATAGCAACAGACTCGCCCATGGTTTCGTCCTACAGCCGCCATTTTGGTCAGCAGACCGCAGCAGACCCGCTTGCATACAAAAACACACAGACAAACTGAAGTATATCGCTATTAATTATGCTTACAATGCTACTCATCTCGTGATAGCTTGGTCACAGCTGCTTTTTCACGTTTTTGTAAAGTAAAATATAGACTTTAAAAAAAAGAAGAAGAAAACGGCCAAGATGGCATCTCCAGATATTACATCCACTTATGAGAAGATTAACTTAATTACTCCTTCAAAATCACCCCATAAGCCAATCTACCCCCCCAAAAAAAAAAAAAAATAAATCAATATTTTAACTAGAAACATTAATGGCAAGATCACATAGTCAGGAATAAAGATTTATTTACAGTTTGTACAGTAAGGGGACAGTAATAATGATAATAATAATAGTAATAATATAGGCTATTTTAATGCTAATGCTAAAGCAGTAATCAGTTCTGATATACATATGTATATGTATATATATATATATATATATATATATATATATATATATATACACACATGTGTGTGTGTGTGTGTGTGTGTGTGTGTGTGTCTTACTTTCCCTCCAAAACTGGCATATTAAATTGATATTAAAACACTTCAAAACTTACACCTCAGGAGTTCTTACCTGTTGGGATCCTTCTGCAAACGGTGGAAGGCCAGGTGCGGGGTGTTCCACTGATAGTTGTTGCAGTTAATTGCACTATGCTGTTTTCTTTTACTTTTTTCTCCTCTCTCCTTGACATCTTGCATGCTGTCTGGGCGCAACAGTCCAAAATGGCGGCAGCGCACTTAGTGGCTGTTGGCAAAAATTCAACGGAGCTTCGCCTCTTGGTATCCATGCTCTTTGGTACAAGGACCATTTCTATTCGGGTAGGGCTTCCAACCCAAATGCAAAAGGAATACATGACTCCATGTAAACGCACGTATTGTGTCATATCAGTGGGGAACTTCATATACGCAGTAAAATCTGGTCTGCACCTTCCAAATGGCTCAGTAGCTGTTACTTTATCATAGAACACTGGGATCATTGATCCACTTCACTCCGTACGTTTACATGCACACTTAACTGGAGCATTTAATTGGACTGCTGTTCTTTTTCCTGTTGATCCATTATTTCACAGATCAGACAATCGAAAAACAAGTTGGCTATGATTTGCTAGCAGCAAACTGGTACCATGATGGACAACTTTACAGCTCTGTACATTTTGTCCATCCAAAAACACACAGGTTTTGAATGTAGATTTCTCCATGTTGTTACCATCTTCTTCTGTTAGCATTTAATGATATTTGACTTCTGGTTAAATTGTGGAGCGCCTTAGCCAGTTTGGGACCGATTGACTGCATACATGTAAGAGTAATTCAACTCCCAATCGCATTATCTGAGTGTGTTAGTCCGAAATTTAACTTAGTACAATTTCAGTCAGACTAACATGTTTACATGTTTTTAAAAGTCCGGTTTCAGTCAGACCAACTCAACAAATCCATTTTCTCTAATGTTATGTAAACAAATTACTGATGCATCTGCAGTCTTACACATGTTTCGAAAGATATGGATAAGAATTACATTTGAGTGTACCTAAAAATATCAAAAACTATCAGATTCAGTGCACCTAAAGTAGGCTTAAAATAGCGCACCACCTAATTGGACACCACACCTTTATCCATAGTGCCATCTGCTGTAACCCTGAACATGGCAGCTCAGGTACATTGCACATGCACTCCGTTTATTTCACCAGCACACAACACATGGCTAACAGTAACTTCTGCTGCTAAACTTCCGACTTGAGGTCAAGTCATCACGTTATCATGCCCAGCCCCCCACTGGCTACGGTAGCCTCATATGAACAATAAGTTATCTCACAACACTCACCGAGGAGTTGACTCCGGCCCTGCAGTACACCCTCCTGTAGCCATGTCCCCACGCTGCTGCTTTGAAATATGTAGGAGTCGTGCATCCCCCCCAGGTCACCGAGCTACCATGTTCAGGAGGGATAGACCGGCATCACAGATCACCTGAACATTTCTTGAGTGATAGTTTTTGCGACTGATGAATGCGTAATCATTTGTGGATGCTGTCTTCAGACACATGGGTACAATCAATCGCACCTATCACATTAGGAAATTCAGCAATCTCATAAAAATCCCTTTTTAACAGTTTGCTGAGCATCAGTATATGGGAATGAAATATACCGTGCGGAAAGGGACTTTATAGCCGTCAAGACTGCTGGTATGGTTTGGCTGATGGAGGGCTGTGAAATGCCGGACCTATCCCTGATCTCCCGCTGAAAGGTCCCAGTGGCCAATGTGGAGAGCACCTGCACCGGCACAGGTATTGCATTTGAGCGTCTGGTCTCCCTCTTCAATTGTGGTTCCAAAGTCTGGCATAAATAGTGGAGGAGATGGCGTGGGAGACAAAAGCGACTCATAAGCCATTCGTCACTTTCTTGAAAAAGATCTCTACGGTCTCGAAAAACCCTCTCACGTCTTAGAGGCACGTAGAGGTCTTCTAGTAAAGCCAGGTCTGCCATTGCCAAGGTTTAATGACAGTCCAAGCTCTTGTTTAAATAGCTGACTGAATAAGCATCTGACCTATCACACTGCAAATCGGTTAGGCTACCCATCGTCTGACAATGAAAGGGAAATTAATCTTACAACATAGGCTACATATTTTTAAGTGATGAATATGTGGCTGTATATGCTTTATTATCATTATTATTATTACTATTATCATTATTATTATTATTATTATTATTATTATTATTATTAGTAACACATACACCACATTAGTATGATCTAATAACAATTATCCGACACAGCCACACACTGCACTGTAGGTCCACACCGATTTCAAATTTGCGTACACGAGCTGAGACCTGGCGTGAGATCTGATCGTACCCTACGCTAACATCCAAATTGATAAATGCCGAATGCCCACTATTCTGGTGTACGTTCGTTTGACAAATGAGAGCCTGTGTGTCTAAATAGCTCTCCCTTGTGGACAGTTTGCAGCCTGCCAAATGTGAACTTGTGGATGGTCTGTGAGATCATGAGGGTCTTACAAGTCAGTCATAAGGTGTTTTTTTTAGTTGATGTGTTTTTACACAGACATAGCACACAAACATAATGAAGGGAAAATTCTGTGAGGTGTTTTGAATCAAAGGGGGAACGGAACAATGGTCTCTCTATCCTCACACACTGTGGTTGATGGTTGCAGGCAGATAACTTTGTACAGAAACACACAGAGCTGCTCCAAGAAAATCTTAGCCTTAATCTGTGCACAGCTGTCAGCCACCCCTACTCAATACACAAACACAAACACAAACACACACACACACACACACACACACACACACACTCCTCTCACAGAGGCAATAAGATGATTCTTTATATCCCCACACAACTTGCAGTACAACACAACTTTAATCTCCACTGGGGTCATAAATCATGTTTCAAAGATAATCCACAGTAACAAATGTTCTCAACATTAAATGTCCAGTGTTGTCAGATTCAGGGGTATTCAGAGACATCTAGTGGTGACGACTGTAGATCGCAACCAGCTGAATCTTCTCCTGGTTAGAATTCCTTCAGTGTTCATTGTTCAGAGGTCTCTTCCTGTTACATAAAAAAATGGACTGTGCAATTAAAACCAAGCAGCCGCCTCTGAGACTGTCAAATGACACCCACACAAAGTTCCAATAACTGCAGTTCATTGTCTACTTGAGGCTGGCTTCAAATCTCCATCGACCCCCATGTTAAAATGTCCAACTTTACAGCAGAAATAAATATGTTTACAGCCTGGTACAACAAACTGTTTTGATCTCTAAAGCTAATTTCAACATTCATAACAACTGTATAGTGCTTTTCCAGTCTTCCAAACACTCAAAGCCCTTTTACGCTACATGTCCTTTACCCATTCACACACATATTTACACACTGGTGGCTGTATGGAGCTTTATCCCTGTCTTTATTCAAGAGAGTGGTGTATCAGTTTGAGTGCATTCTTTATTGATTTCACGTTCAAAAACTACAGTGGCCGAGACCCGCCATTGCTGCAAATAAAAAGAAACGCCGCGATGCAAATAAAAAGAAAAACCGCGATGCAAATAAAAAAAGCAATGACGCAAATAAAAAAAGCAACAATACAAATAAAAAAAGCAACGATACAAATAAAAAAGCCACAATGGAAGTGAATTACTGGGGACTATTATTGCCGATGCACGTTTTTTTATGTGAAAGAAGAAGAAGACGAAGAGAGAAAAGTAAGAAGAAGACGAAAAATAAGAAGAAAAACGAACGAAAAAGTAAGTGTGTTATATATGGTTAGGCCATGTAGCCCCAGGTTTGATCTGAAGCTGAACTGGAGGATGCTGGTGTTCCTCCATCTGTATAGTATAGACAAATTTAGCGGTCGATTTGTGTATGCCGCCATCTTGCGGTGGCGCCATTGCTGCGGTGACATGTGTCAGTCATCAATTCATTATGCTGTCATTGTGAACTGACTCTCTACAATGACAGCATCATGAATAGCTGGATTGAAGATGTTAGACAGTGGCCTCCGGTAACTGATGAAGGTATCTTAAATGAGTACCCATATTAATTTAGAAATTAATCATTTGTTTGAGTGATAAGCAGGAAAGATTAGAGTAATAGGGAGATAATAGACTAAACACTGTGTAATATAACGTTAGTATACGTTACGTGTGCTGATGTTAGCAAGCTAGCAGCGTGACATTTAATCATTATGGACAGGCTACGTAACCATCACATCATATTGAAGGTGATCTATATTGATCGCCTTCAATATGATGTGATGTGATGTGTAAAATTTGCCCGACCCATCCGGAGCTCAGGTAATTTTGACCCTCAATCAGAGACCTGTAATTGCCGTTTTTTTGGTCATCGGAGCCCAGGCGATCAATACAATATTCTTGAATACCTAAAACAAAACACAAACACGTGTTGTTGTTGTTTTTAGTCACGTAGCCTGTCCATCATGATTAAATGTCACACTGCTAGCTTGTTTTTTTTTTTTTTGTGTTTTTTTTTTCCTACTTGTCTGCATTGGTCTTCATAGCTTAGCGCCACAAAAGGGTGCAAGCTTCTTGTGAAGATTGATGCACTGTTAATCTTGCAGTCAAGTATTTTATACCCACAATGCGTGGTTGTGACCGTCATCCACCCTCCCTGGAGACTAGCCTATCAGCCTTTATTGGAAAAGCTTCCTAATATGAGCCAGAGAGGGCCGTGATACACCAAGGTGTGTTAAGGGGAAAGTAAGGAACAAGCAAGGGGGAGGGGGCAGGTGCAAGTCCTGAGTTATATAGTGACAGTTGTAGTGTAATGTTTTATAACTAAGCAGGCCAGAGGCCAATTGATCAAGTTGAAGTAAAATCAGTTAAAGATCAGATAAATATTATATCCTGCATAAGTTGATTATGTCTCATGATTAAGTTGTGTGATATTTGAGTAACTATGGAAAAGTGAATCATTGTTGTAACCACACACTTGATTGAAACCACAGCACATTTGTACGAGTTAAAGCACATACTCATACAACACTATGCATCACCTGAAAAATGTAACAACAGACACACACACATTCAAGGGTTTGTAAGGTCTGTATAATGTGTGAGCTCAGGGGATCAAATTAAAGAAAATCCCCAGAGCTCACATGATTTTTAAAAATAGCAGAGACAGCGGTCTGAATCTATTGGAAGAAAGTTTGGTACTTTCCACAGGCCCTGAGGTCAACTTTGGACGAAGGCCAGATTGGTTGCCACGGTTAACTCATGGTGAAGGCAGATTTGGACAAACAAGGAAAAGTTATCTTCCAATAGAATTCGGCCGCGATAGGATGGTTTAAGAAAAGGAGGTGGAGATTCTGCTGAATCTCCACGAGCATAAAAGAGAGTGTTCAAATCGTGAGTCTTCAGTCCAATCCCGGGGTTGACTCACGAGTTGATGTGTTATTGTTGCTGTGACACATTAAACTCACGTTGCACCTGATTCCTCTTGACTCCAGAGTATCTTTGAGTATTTCTAAGCTCTTGTCGGCTGAACCTAAAATCTTACAGTCAATTAGAGCACAACCATAACTGAAGCAGTGGGACGAGCAGCTGAGAGCCAATTGGCCCTAAAGGCTCTGCAGAGTCAGCCACCACACTTGGCGTCGCCAGCCAGGAGAGGAACAGGGGATTGAAGCCTGAGACCGGAGGTGCCGCATTGCGCCCAGACAGACACTAGGTGGCCACCTAAAACAAGGTAAAAGACTTTCTCTTTTCTTTGTGTGTGTCTGGGGTGCAGTGCTGGGGGCCGCCCAGGTCAAAGGTATTTGATTTTTCCCTCCCTTAAAAGAACCTAATTATAATGTGATGATTAAAGTGATTTAAAGGAATGATTAATGCATAACTAACGTCACTGGAGACAGTTGAATTGGTGCAACAGGTGTGATTATGGAGCAGAAAGAGTGAATGTGTGTGTGTTGAGTGTGAGTTAAGGTATTTAAAGTATTTAAAGGAGAAGTGCACAAAAACCTGTAGGAGTTACACAGGGAAGAGAAATAACCGGTAAAGCCAAAGAGATAAAGTATTTCTGTGATACCACTATTTTATCCTCCTAACGGTCCTTTTTGTCGCGCATGGAGACAGGGTCGTCAGGTAGAAAAATAGGTTTGCTTGGGCAGAGTACTGAGTGTTTCTGTGATACCGCCACTTCATCTTGTCACATTCCTTTCAGTCACGGGAATTGTGTTATTAGGGGAGTGGGTCTGCGTGGATAGGACACCAAAAAGAAGAGGCTAAGAGGATCCATAGAGAGAAAAAGTGGAAAAAAATAAACAAAAAAGTCAAAAGAGCAGTGCCAAAAACCGATCGATCATATTGTAAAAACTTGTAAATAACTAAATGTGGTATGTGATGTCTGTGTAAATGTAGAAAAACACATTAAGTAGAGCATAAACTCTGTTTAAATGTAGGAAAACACCTTAAGTAGGGCATAAATTGTTGTTGTATATACAGTAAAAACAAAGGAGGTGAGTAGGGGAGAAGTGTATAAAGTGTAAAATAAAACGCTAGACTGCTGACTCATGCAGACACAGAGAAGGAGTCCAGACTGACGTAAGGCTGACACGACTGACTGCACAGACACAGACAGGAGAGCAAGGCGAGATAGGTGAGCGCCGACACGGTCGGCTGCACAAATACAAAAGAGGGAGACGCAGAGCGGAGTAGGAGTAAAAAGAGACTTGACTAACAAATTAAAAGACATAAATTTAGCCTGACAACAAGGAAAAAAAAAAAGGCAACCTTAAACCTAGAAAAATACAAAACACCTAAATTTAGATGGAATTGGATGATGGTCGTGAGGATGAAATTATAGAGGAAGAGCATTGTCTGACAGAGGGTCCCGTAGAGTATAAAGGAATACGCACACATTTCTGGTTAGAAAGATCATATTTTGATAACGAGGGGACTGAGCATTGGCAGGACGAGCAAGAAATTAACCAGAAACTCTGGCAGATCACTAAATTCACTAACCTGAAAAAAGTAAAAGAAACATATCCGGGTGCTCCGTGGGAAGCGATCTTGCGCAGATTGTGGGTTCCTTATTCACTAAATCCCCTTTTACAGGTGTTGTGTGATAACTATAAAAACGCTCCAGTAGCGAGACTCCCGCTGCAACAAATAAGAATCAGAGGTCAAGCAGGCGGAGTGATATATCATCCACGGCTGCAGATTGTCATTGAGCCCAGAAAAGTTGAGTGGGAGACAGGGAAATTTGGCTGTTTAACCCAGGTCCCACAAGGAGACGGATCATACAAATTTGAGTACAATCCTCACAGAGATAAAAAGTATAAGACCGCTATAACAGTAGGGAAAATTATAGTGCTGATACGCACTACTGAAACAGACGAACAACCAGAGTTTCCAAGAGCCAGTGAAGTCAAACAGGGCTTCATGGGAGCCAGACAGGGAAAGATGGAGAAAGGGGTGTTAACCCCAGTGGAGGCTGTGATGCGACAACACCCAAATCGAGTAAAACGCATTCAACGGTGTGTAAATAAGTGGCACAAAAGAACATCAGGAAAGTATCGTTGGCCTGTGGATGGTACCTTTAATCCAGCATGCTGTGATGAAGTGGAGTCAGAGCTGAGGCACATTGAAGCTAGAGATACTAAAGCCAGCTACAAGAAAAAGAATAAACGAGCCAAGGAGAGAGAGGTGTTGGATTGGTTCAGGCAGGCAGGAGGAAGAAAGCAGATGGTGCAGCTGGGAGAAAAGGAAAAAGAGCACCAAAATCAGGAGGTAGTGACGCCCACCGCACCGCCCCTGCCCATACCACCACCTCCACCTTATCCACAAGAACCTACACAACCCATACAACCTACACAACCAATAACAGGACAATATCCACTGCATGCAGCAAAAGCAATGGAAATGGAGGGTCAAGTGCAGGGTAAATTCACTGTAACTCTAACCAAGCCAGGTAAAAAGGAGAAACAACAGACGCCAAGGAAGAAGCTGCGGATGGAGGTGGCATCACCCTCAGAGACAGAGAGCACTGATGGATCGTCAGATGATGATGACGAGGAGGATTACAGTGAAATACACCCAGCAGACCCTAAAGGTGAGAAAGCAAAAGACACCACATACTCAACTGACAAAGAGGCAGCTGAATACACTGAAGCAGAGGAGGCCCCTTCCAGAAGGCGGGCCCCACTCCTGAAGCGAAGGGGGAGGAGCAGAGACAGACTAATCAAAGACAAAGCATACAAGTCCCATCATGCAAGTTGTTCGGACCTCCTCATGAAAAAGCCCGCCCACCCTGCTGGCCACTCAGGCCTCACCCGAACAAAATCTGGATCAAACATCAAAGCATCACACAGTGAAGAGAGGCGGGACCCCCGACACTGGGTTTACAGTGAGGTGGAAAATCTCCACTGGCCCGAATGGCTAGATGAAGAAATGCTGAATTGGGGCAGACGCCGAGAGGAAGACAGGAGACGCCGAGAAGAAGAATACAGGAGGGAAACCACCATTGACCCTCCACCTTATCCCGACCAGTCATTAAGACATGACACACCCGAGAGGAGCAGCCACGGACTCACAGAAGGTGCCACAAGGGAGGCAACCCCAGCTCACGACCAGGACACCCAGCTACTGCAGCAAATGGAAGAGCTGGCTCTGCACACTGTGGAGAAGGTAAAACATATGACTGACGAAATAGAAAAGCTAGAGGAGCGTATGCGACGAGATAGCCCCTCTCAGCAGCCACCAAGGGAACCTCAACCTAGCTCCACAACAGAACACATCACGCTGACACTCCAGGGCGTCATGGAGTCTGACAGATCACGTTCAGTGCAGACAACAAAGGCTGATAAACAGCAACACAGGGGCATGGCATTAAGAAGCGGAAAGACAGTTGGTGACAATGAAGAGGAACTGTTGGAGGAGGACGGTGGTGACAGCATGTTTCCTCTCATAACCACCTCGGGTGGAAGACAACAGTATGAGCCCTGGCCCTTCATGGACATGATAGGCTTGGCAGAACGCCTGCCTGCACTCACAGATGGAGCTGATAAATGGATAATGGCCTTGGAAGAAACCACAGCTGGCATACAATTGGCTGTGGGAGACATTAAAGCTCTCCTCACCTATGTGGCAGGAAAACAGACCACTCTGGAAATATTCACTGAAGCACACATGGAGGGAGCCATTGGTACGAACCAACATGATTCACGTGACTTTGGCCGTTACCGTGCCAACGTGTGGAAGCACCTGAGGGTGCATTACCCAGCAAAAAGAGACCCCTCCAAACTGGAAGGAGAAACTATGGCGGAGGGGGAATGCCCCATGAAGTTCCTGCACAACTTTCAGAAGAGATGGAAAGAGGAGACAGGGGAAGCATGGAATGCTAACAAAACAACTCAGAGTCTGTTCAAGGTGATGGTTAAAAAGGCCATGCCAGAAGAGGTGCAGCGACGCCTAGAGGGTGTGGTGGGACTGATGAAGATGGATTGGCCGCTGTTTTCAGAACACATCATCCATCATGTGGAACTTTACAGGAAAGACAAAAAGAAAACAGAGGAGGAGAATAAACAGATAGTCACTAAGCTGACGCAACTGCAACTTGGAGAACTCAGCAAGCTGGTAAAAAAGGAGAAGGAAAAGAATAAAGTGCAAGCTCCAATGATAGCGGCCAACCAAACACCTCCCCAGTCCAACCCCCCTCAAGCACCTCAGCAGCCAGCCTCAGCAGACCCCAATACAGCAGGTAGTGGCAGCTCTGCTAATGCCACACACCATTACTACTACTACCAGCAGCCAACGCCAAGGGGAGGCGGCAACCGGCCCCAAAGAGGTCGAGGCAGAGGTGGGCCCCGAAGCAGAAACTACACACCAGGAAACCAGCAAGTATACCAGCAAACCACACCCAATCAGCAACCAGGCCCACCAGACATGGGCTCAGGCTACCCAGGGGCTGGTCCAGCTCCACCTGACAATCTGTGCTGGGGGTGTGGTCAGCCAGGCCACATACGGAGTCAGTGTCCCGTTAACCCATGGGAAGGTCCAGCACAGAACTGGCCTAACACCCCGCCAGGGCAGCCCTGGTAGGGGTGCCCAGAGGAGCCTGAGGGGGAACTAATATCACCAGCCATATCACTGCAGTCACATGACGAGCCCATCATACCTGTTGTCATCCACGACCGTGAATATCCTTTCATGGTAGACACAGGGGCTACATACTCATGCATTGGAAAAGAAGGTTCCAGGTTCCCCCTCTCCACGTCATCTATAAAGACAATAGGCTTCTCTGGGAAATCACAAGTCATACCCTTAACGGAACCAGTTCCAATGCTCATTGCAGGTAAAACCATATGTGCACCCCTGCTATATTCAGCACACACTCCAGTGAACCTATTGGGAAGAGATGTCCTGTGTTCACTAAAAGCAAAAATCATGTGTACTCAAGATGGACTGTATTTGGACTTTCCTGATGATCCTCCCCACAGCATGATGTCACAGCTCCCTACAGACATACCTAAAACAAAGCAGGCACTTGTCTATTGGCTCCAGCTAGTACCACCAGAAACCTACATTAGACAGGAATGGCTAGATAGAGAAAGGTGGATTAGGCGTCATTATCATGCGGCACACACCCCCACTCTGCCACTGCATTGCACACTCATGTATGACAAAGACCAGACACATGAAGACTATCAGCAATGCTGGGACTCAGTACTTGATCAGAAATTGCGCACAATTAGATGTGAAGACATGCTTTTGGGACCTGAAGGCGTAGCTACAGCGGTGAGCCTTCCAGAAGACTTAGCCGGGTGGTTTCAGGTGCCAAATTCCACGCCACATCTAACATTGTTAGTGGCTGAGGGTTATGAGTCTCACCATCTTGGCCCCATGGTCAAGCGTGCCCTGCAGGTGCCTGAGTGGGTACCTACAGAGATTCCAGACACTTATGTCTCACAAGACAAACAGTTTATCAAAATCTCATGCAGCCTGCTGGATCATGCAGTAACACATAAGGTATTGATAGAAGATCACACACCCACACAAATGGCACTCACTGCAGAACATGAGAACATGTTAAAACAAGTTCCACCTCAGCTATGGACAGCACATAAGACAGATGTAGGACTGATAAAATCAGCCCAACCAGTTCACGTCAAGCTAAAACCAAATGTTAATCTACCATACCAAAAACAGTACCCCCTCAAACAGCATGCGATTGATGGTATCAGGCCAACGATCAAGGGGCTAGTGGAAGCAGGAGTGTTGGTTGAAACTAACAGTCCCTGCAACACACCCATTTTTCCCATCAGGAAACCAAATTCATCAGACTATCGTTTGGTCCACGACTTGAGAGCGGTTAATGCGGTAATAGACGGAGAAGTGCCACATGTGCCAGACCCACACACACTGCTCTCAAACATCCCGCCAGAAACACAGTGGTACACAGTTATTGATTTGTGTTCAGCCTTTTTCAGTGTACCGGTACATCCAGATTCTTAGTATTTGTTTGCCTTCACATATGATAACAAACAGTGGACATATCGGCGGATCCCGCAGGGCTTCTCGCAGTCCCCGTCGATATTTAACCGCGTGTTGACACAAGACCTTGCCAGTTTGAACGTACCAAGCACAGTTTTGCAATATGTTGATGATTTGCTCGTCTGCAGTCCTACAAAAGAACAGTGTGAAAAAGATTCCATTGCTGTGCTCACTGCACTAGCAAAGGGGGGACACAAAGTGAGCAAAAACAAATTGCAGTTCTGCCAACAAACGGTAGAGTACTTGGGCAGACAGTTGTGTGGTGACAAAAGACAGATTGCACCATCTCAGTTGGAAACAGTGATCAAGGCCCCTCAACCGCAAACGGTTGGCCAAATGTTGTCTTTTCTGGGCATGACAGGCTACAGCAGGCCATGGATTTGTGACTATGCTATTAAAACTGCTCCACTCAGGGCTCTGATAAGGGCAGCAGGACAAACTAATAGCACAGCTCAGTTAGAATGGACAGAGGAGGCAGAGGGAGCATTTCAGGCTCTAAAAGCAGACATGAAGTCTGCTCCAGCATTGGGAACCCCTAACTATGCTAAACCTTTTCATTTGTATGTGGCAGAAAAATCAGGGTTTGCATGTGCTGTGTTGATGCAGGACACACCCACAGGTAAACAACCTCTAGCTTATTACAGCACCAAGCTTGATAACATTGAAACTGGGCTACCACCCTGCTATCAGGGGCTAGCTGCAGCTGTGTTTGCATTTCAGAAAGCATCATCGCTGACCATGGGACACCCTGTGACACTGTACACTTCCCACCAACTCCACGCGCTGCTAACAAGTCCACGGTTCGTACTGACACAAGCCAGACGCACGGGCTATGAGGTAATTCTATCAGCCCCTGAACTTAACATTCAACGCTGCAGCACCATCAATCCCGCCACTAAACTGATACTACCATCGGAGGGCACACCACATGACTGTCTCCTTGACACTGACAAGTTCATGCGTGCTAGGGAAGATTTGCATAACCAACCAATTCCAGCCGACCTCACATTGTTTGTTGACGGGTCTTGTTTCCGTGACGCCACTGGCACCCATGCTGGTTATGGCGTTGTTCAACTTAACAATGATGATCAAACCTTTGTGTCGCTACAATCATGTAAACTTGCTCAGCCCTGCTCAGCCCAACTCGCTGAAATAAAAGCTCTAACAGCAGCATGTAAATTAGCAAAGGGCAGGTCACTCAATGTCTACACAGACTCTGCATATGCCTATGGTGTGTGTCATGTTCACGCTAACATATGGAAACAAAGAGGCTATTGCAGAGCTGATGGCACTCCTGTCACTCATGGAGAAGCCATCCGCGAGCTGTTAGAAGCCATGCTTCTCCCTACAGCTCTAGCAGTCATTAAATGTCCAGCCCACCAAAAAACTGACTCATTGATTGCTAAAGGAAACAATTTTGCTGATGAAACAGCTAAACAGGCTGCCATAGGTACAGTAATGGCACCCATACTCACCATCCAGGATTGTGAGTCTCTCACTACCATGCCTTCTCTCATTCTAGCTCAAAACAGAGTAGATGATGCTGAAAAACGCCTATGGGTGAAGCGCGGAGCCATTAGAGTAACAGAACCTGGCCCAACAAATGGTCTCTGGCGCGACGCTCATGGTCATTTTGTATTACCAACCCTACTGATCAGACATGCCATTCTGTTGGCGCATGGTAATGACCATTGCGCAAGGGGGGAGATACTAAGGAAACTACAAGCAGTCTGGTGGTCGCCATTCATGGCTGCCACAGTAGATAGAGTACTTAGTGAATGTGAAACTTGCGCTTCCTCCAGACGGTCCTTTCAGACACATCATGCTAGACTACATAGACATGGGACCACAGTCTCGAGCTAGAGGGATGAGATATATCCTGGTGGTCATATGTAGATACAGCAGATGGGTGGAAGCAAAAGCCACCTCAAAATCAGATCACAGAACAGTTGCAAAATTTCTGTGTCAAGAAGTCTTCCCAAGATTTGGGATGCCAGATACCATATCATCAGACAACGGCAGCCATTTTGTGTCCAATGTCATACAAGAGACACTGAAGCAATTGGGAATCAAACAAAAGTTTGGCTGCGTCTACCATCCCCAGTCACAGGGAGCAGTAGAGAGAGCAAATGGTATCTTGAAGGCTAAGATAGCCAAGATAGTGGCAGACAGTGGAGATAAGCTTAACTGGGTGGATGCATTGCCGCTTGCATTAATGTCTATGCGTTCACAAGCCAGCAGAGTCACGCATCTAACACCGCATGAAATGCTTACAGGCCGGCCTCTGCCATTGCCATACTTGAGAGGGCCTCATGAGGGACCCTCATTGGAACAGCTGCAAGGTGAAATGTTTGACTATTTACGAAGTCTGACTCGCATCCACAGGGCTGTGTTCCAGCAAGTGAAAGGTGCCACTGAGGACAGGCGGGTGGAGATCCCTGAAGACCTTCAACGCATACTTCCTGGAGAGTGGGTGTACGTCAAGGTGTTCAAAAGGAAGTGGGACCAGCCACGCAGGCAAGGTCCATACAAGGTCTTAGTAGCCACACCAACTGCCTTGAAAGTCGAAGGTAAGGACGTTTGGTTCCACCTTAACCACTGCTGCAGGGCTAACAACCCAGACAGGCCGATACCTCGGCCTAGAGCCAGACAGAGAGCTGCACCACAAGGGGAAGGCGAAGCCGCCCCGGGGGAAACAGAAGGGGAAGGTGATGCCTCCCCGCAGGAACAGGGGGCCAGGAGGTCGGAGCGCTTGGCGCGCCGGCGGGACCAGGGCAGAGTCCAGAGCGACAGTAGCGGGTCGCTGCCAGAGAGGGTGTCGACAGAGAGCACCTCAGAGGGAGGCACCCCAGCCTCAGTGGTTGACGACGAACCTCATGAGTCGCCACCTAGTAGCAGCAGGACTGATGATGAGGGCTCAGGCACAGAGAGAGCAGAGGCAGCAGAGAGAGCAGAGGCAGAGAGAGAGCAGGGAACAGAGAGCAGCAGTCCAGAAACGGGCGAGGTTAGCAGCCCAGAGAGGTCAGATGCAGAACCAGGGGACTCAGACAGAAGCAGCCCAGAAGCAGGAGATTCAGACCCCAGAGCAGGAACATCCCAGGGAACAGCACCCTAATAGGCCACAACAGGGTACAGGCAACATGGGAGGAGTCAAAGTAGGGATAATAATGCTACTAACTATACTGCTTATCCTGGCGGGAGTAAGGCAAAGTGAAGGGGCAGAATTAGACAACCAAAACCAGATACAATTAAGTGAGTGCGCAGTGGCGCTAGGAACCTTAGCTGCAAAAATGGGCAAAATACCTTATGGGGAGACCATACAACTGACCTATTACAAGTCGCATGCTTACACTGACATCTTGGTGGAGGGTACAGGAGGTATTAGATTGCATGGTTGGGCAGTTGGACAACGCTGTAGCATAGAGGGAATGGTGACAGCAAGAATTATGTGTAATGTGAGAGGATGTACCCACACAGCCACAGGGCACACCATATCTGCAAGGGTGGCCCGACAGTGGCTCCAACTAAAACCAGTATGCCAAAGGAAACCCAGACAGGCACCAATGTCAAGAATGAGTGTAATAAAAACCACCACTTGGGGATCCAACATGTTCTATCAATGGTTAGAGTTTTCTGCTAAACTAGTAACCAACAAATCATGTATAGCATGTCACAGAATGGGCCTACCCATAGTTAAGCCTCTTCCAAATGTAGAAGCACTTACACACACAAACTCCTGTTTTGCTCAATGCACTATGTGGATGGCAGGAGGGAGGAAAAGTCACACCAATGACACTACCATTTGTCCAATGAGTCTTAAGAATGCCTCAGAGCAAGTTAACAATGACTATCTAGTACCTCCAATAGTGCATCTGGCACAAAACACTGTATTTCCCTTTTGCATAGCTAGAGGGGATAAGTTGGGACAATTGTTACACAACTCTACTGCCTGCAATGTTTCTGAAGAGGCAAAAGAGATGATTCAGTGTAGGTATGAAGGCTCAGGAGGAATAAATGGTTCAACTCCAGGGCACGTAAAGATATGTAACACCACTGAGAACTCAAAAATTCAGTGTCGCCAGGTGGTCAATGGCACAGTTGCAGCCTCGGTGCCTTTCTTGTCCCACAATGACTCGACCACCCGCTGGGTGTGGTTTGGAGACTTTAGCAACGGCACAGAGCCACTGGCAGACATATTTTGGATGTGTGAAGGCAATCAACAGATAAAATCTGTGTTATCACCTAATTGGACTGGAATTTGTGCCCCAGTAATGTTAATAGGACCAATTACAATACTAAGCCTAACGAACCATACTGTCAGAAGATCTCGTAGATCAACCTCCAGTCAACCAGGGTGGGACAAGGGGGATGTATACATATCATGGGAGCAAATACCAGTAGGGGTCCCTGACGACCACCAAGCCATATCAGATGCCTGGATAGAGACAGGAAGATTATTGGGGATGATACCATTTTATGGGCACATATCAAATGCCAACTACATAGTCCGGAACAGCCGATGGGTAAATTATTTATGGTATAATCAGCAGAGATTCATAAACTGGACTATAGAGGCTCTAGAGGGAGTAAAAGAGCAACTACATGCTACATCTCTGATGACAATGCAAAACAAACTTATCATTGAAACAATGCTTGCAAAAGATCAAGGAATCTGTAATGTGATAGGCGATATGACAGGAGAAACCTGTTGTACTGTCATCCCGATGCATACAGGACCCGATGGCAATTTAACACGGGCTTTAGAGAACATGCACCAGCTAAGAGAACAACATGTCCAGCATTCTAATTGGAACACTAAGATTCCCTCATTACTGGACTGGCTAGCAAACTTATCCCCTGGAAAGATGTTACAAATGATAGGAATACTGTTGGGACTAGTGGTACTGACCCTCATTGTAGTAGCTTGTTGTGTTCTTCCCCTAGTGCAACTTGTAATTAAAAGAACCATGGCGAGCGTCACAGGACAATTTGTGGTTATAGACCAAGATCTGGGGTCTACTGGAGACACGGAACTACCAAAGTATGAGAATGTCTCTCAGGAAAAGAATCCTGAGCACCAAATTCAAACTACAAGCCAAAATGGCGGCAATCAGTATGAGATACAATACAAAAACATGACAGAAACACCTGCCGTGTACGAGCTAATGTATGGGCAGACTGAGGACTTATATGAGGACATGATGTAGGGCAAAGATGGTTTAGGCCATCAGCCCACACCTATGCTGTCACCAAACCCACGCTAACAATCAATCTGCTACTAATTTGCTTGCATGTTGTTTAGAGAAATGTAACGGGTGTAGGGAAAAAGGAAAAAAGTTTAAGAAAATGAGCTGTAGTAAAGATGTCCCTTATAACCTAAAGCTAGGTGCTGAATATGGCTGAGAATTGGAGAGCCCCAAACCCGGAGCAACAGCAGAATCCGGGGGATCAACCGGGGTTCCAGTTGCAGGTGCAGAATCCAGTCATGCAGCACCAACCACTTCCACTGTTCCGTGTGCCACGTCCACCACCTCCACCATACCGTCCCAGACCAACCATCCCGATGTCACCAGCCCACAACCCAGGAGGAGACGTCGCCTTTCAGATGACTGTCCACGTTCCAACTCAACCGCTGGCCCCACCACTTGTCCAGTCCCCACGTCTGTACCAGGCTTTAACCCAACCCCCACCCAACGTCTTTCCCCGTTTGCCAGCCCCACCTGCTGGTCGACCCCCGCTCCTGCAGCTGTCCCCTCAAAGTAGATGCCAATGGATGGCAGATCACACACCTGAGGAGGTGGCTCTGGCAATATGGTATGAAGTTGTGGAGGCGCCAGGCCCGTCATGTGCCATGGCAGGTCCGTCCTGTGCCCTGACACCTAGGGTAATCGCTGATAGTACTGCCATGGGTGGTGGGGCTCAGGCGGGCCCCAGTGGGCTTGGAAATCCCCCTGGAAGGGCAGAAGCTACACCAGCTGGCTCACAGCGGGAAGAGCCAAGCAGCTCACAGTCCATGCAACAACGCCAGCAAAAGGAGGACTCAGACGACAGCGATACAGGGGGTGGGATACAGCCAATGTCCTCTCCTGAGAGCTCTACCTCAACAGATGATGAGGATGATCGCATTGCCAACCACCCTTATTCACCCACCACCCCTCCAGAGCCACGCCCAATCGATTCCCCTTACTCACCCGTCACCCCTCCCGAGCCAGGCCCAGCCAACCCCCCTCCTCCACCTAACCCCCAGGCAGAGCCACCAGAAGGGTGGTGCGAGCCAACCCCTCAGCGAGTACGGCCTGTATCTCCAACCACAATAGCTGCACTGTACCATAGATATGGAGTTCAACTGTGGGAGGTTGAGCACCACCTCAGCCTTCTGCCAGAGGACGGCGAGGCAGTAACTGATCGTGAGCAAGATACTGCAGCACGTCTGCGGAACCTGTTGCATGTGGTTCCTCAAGGAATGTTTCGTTGTCTTATGAATCACTTCCCCCCGGAGCTAAGGAAGAAGCTCCGCAAAATCCGGCAACAAACCTACCAAATCAGGAAGGGAGAAAACAGGTTGCTGATGAAGGATCATAGGCTCCGCATTGAGAAGGAGACGTGCGACCTGCGCAGGCAGGCAGTGGCAGCAGCCCGACGTCAGGAGAGATTGAAGAAGGACGTGACCGACCTTCAGCTGCAGCTGTCACTGTGCAAAAATCAACTGTTGGATGCGCAGAGCAAGGTTATGGCGCTGCAACAGGAGTGTGAGCCACTAAGAAGGCAGGTGGCTTTCTACAGGCGCCTGCGAGGGGCAGGAATGGCAGCTGATGTGGCTGGAGGACAGTTCCAGAACCATGAGAGTGGCTAAGTACATGTATCCATGTATTCTACGTGTGGTGACCTGTATACCAAATAGTTAAGCTGTATAACCTAAGTACCTTTGAATCAATATTGTACTGCTGATATACAGGGCATTTAACCTAAACTGTGATTTGAAAAAGTTATTACTGGATCTACTACTGTGTATTGACTACTGATCTATAGTAATTGTAGTATGAGACTTTTCAGTCTCAGAGGAGGGAATATATATTTTTTCCTTCCAGTGATTGGTGTGAAATCAACTGAAGAAGTACGTAATAACCAAAGAATTACTAAACCTGTGTTATGTGAAGACAATCATTGATGCTTATTATGTAGTATGGGACTTATGAGTCCCAGAGGAGGGAATATATATATTTTTCTCTCTCTGATCTTAAGGCATTGATTTTAAACATTATATGGGGCATGTAGCCCCAAAGGGGGGAATGTAGTGTAATGTTTTATAACTAAGCAGGCCAGAGGCCAATTGATCAAGTTGAAGTAAAATCAGTTAAAGATCAGATAAATATTATATCCTGCATAAGTTGATTATGTCTCATGATTAAGTTGTGTGATATTTGAGTAACTATGGAAAAGTGAATCATTGTTGTAACCACACACTTGATTGAAACCACAGCACATTTGTACGAGTTAAAGCACATACTCATACAACACTATGCATCACCTGAAAAATGTAACAACAGACACACACACATTCAAGGGTTTGTAAGGTCTGTATAATGTGTGAGCTCAGGGGATCAAATTAAAGAAAATCCCCAGAGCTCACATGATTTTTAAAAATAGCAGAGACAGCGGTCTGAATCTATTGGAAGAAAGTTTGGTACTTTCCACAGGCCCTGAGGTCAACTTTGGACGAAGGCCAGATTGGTTGCCACGGTTAACTCATGGTGAAGGCAGATTTGGACAAACAAGGAAAAGTTATCTTCCAATAGAATTCGGCCGCGATAGGATGGTTTAAGAAAAGGAGGTGGAGATTCTGCTGAATCTCCACGAGCATAAAAGAGAGTGTTCAAATCGTGAGTCTTCAGTCCAATCCCGGGGTTGACTCACGAGTTGATGTGTTATTGTTGCTGTGACACATTAAACTCACGTTGCACCTGATTCCTCTTGACTCCAGAGTATCTTTGAGTATTTCTAAGTTCTTGTCGGCTGAACCTAAAATCTTACAGTCAATTAGAGCACAACCATAACTGAAGCAGTGGGACGAGCAGCTGAGAGCCAATTGGCCCTAAAGGCTCTGCAGAGTCAGCCACCACACAGTGCATGCGGAGGAGAAGGAGGGAAAACAAACAAACAAACAAACAAACAAAAAAAAAAAGGGATAAACAGGCAGTGTAGCTGATGTAGGGGATATCCGGGTCGATTGTAGCAGGGGGACAGTTGTAGCACGGGCCCTTATTCGTGTTACACGCATCTCTGGAATGTGAAAGTTGGAACACGCGATCGTCTTCCGGTGACAACATCCGGTACGGAGAATCACTCCATTCCGACTCGTTTTGCCGGAGTTATCAGAGAAATACTCATTTTCAAATCCATAAGTAAAATATCGACACCGAAGGTGTTTTTCCATTTTGTCAAATAGTTTATTTATACAACACTGCAAACATATGTCATCTGTTAGACCCATCTGTAGACTTAACATGAGCAATTCATTCATTTAGCAAGCTTGCTTAGTTTTTCTGTTATCCTGCCTAAAATGCAGGGAGACAGGGGAGGGACGGTTGTAGCACAGGGCCTTAACTTGTTGATTATTCATGTTTTTTGACATTATGCTTACAGGAAATGCCCAGGATCAGAGTGAGGAAGACAGCCAGGGCTCAGATAGACCCAGACCTGTATGACAGAGCCTGGCAGGCTGTGTTGGAGGGCCAGTCTATTAGGGGTGCAGTCAGATACAACATGGCTATGAACAAAATTAATACAATAACAATAAACAAAGTTCATGGTAATAAAAAGCAATACATTAGTTACAGTTCATGGTTAATATACATTCAATAAAGAAAGTTAAAAATTTAAATTCATGATATAAATAGATCTAACAGGCTAATTGAGTTCATGGTTAAAAAAATGAGTTAAAAAACAATGTTACAGTTCATGATTTACATAAATACAATTCTAAAATGTTTAAAAAATAAGTTAAATATTAAAAATCATAAGTAGGACTATATAAATATAGTTAATGTGTGGTTAAAAATGTGATTAAAAATCATCACGTGCTCTGCATCATCTTCAGGTCCGTCACATTTAACAAACGTTTGACAACAGGTGACGAATGTGAACGTACCCGTTTGCTGAAAGGCTACTTTTTAGTTGACAGTCCCTTTGCCTGATGTGAATGCGCATCCTAGTATAAGTTTAAACAGCAATAATAGTAAAACTGAGAAGTATATGCCAGAAAAATGTGTTAACTTAATGTTTTTTGCCTTTTTCGACGACTGCTACAAGTGACCTGCTCCAACGCTACAATTGTCCCTCATGTGCGGGGCGAATGTATCACTGCGCACCTTTCACTTTCAGACTGATCACGCTCAAGATATTAATCCGCGGAACTTCGCTGCTGTTTGTATTGAGGGAGGACACATGTAGGTTGCTTGCATACAAATATTGGCAAGCTGAGTTGTTATTTTTTTATGTAGAATGGTGGAAAAACAAAAAGTGCTACAATCGACCCGGATCTCCCCTACTGTGGGCTTGAGGTGGTTGTGCTCCATGCAGATTATCAGAAATAAACATATACATGTCTACTATACTGTACTGAGAAACAGAAACAAAAGAGAAGTCTATACTGAACACCAAAAATGTGAGAGTCTTGGTGGAGGGGGAAAGCCCGCCTGTAGAGAAGAGAGAGCGCAGTGTGGAAAGTTTGAGAAGCAAGCCCCTTTGAAGTGGTCCCATCTGTTCTTTGTGATGCGTCACGGGGCTGAAGTAACGAACATGCATGCGTGTATTTGAACCCTCCCAATGTGTTTATGAAAACCAACACCAGGGTCCAGGGCCGGCCCTGCGGGGGAAGGGGGGTGGCCCGTCACCCCAAGACCACCGGAGCGCCCAGACCCCCAGACACTGCTAGCTTGCTAACGCCAGCACACATAACGTATGCTAACGTTATATTACACAGTTAAAAACCCTGCCCTCGCACTCAAATAGCCTCTGCTTGCACTTGGATCTACTCTGTTTCTGCTCAAACTGTGTGCTTGCACTCAGATACCATGTTGCTCGCACAGATTTCCTGCTCGAGCTTCAGCTTTTCTCCTCGCGCTCAAACTGTTTATGTGCGGTCGTGGAATTTCTGCTCTCAGATTTCTGCTCTGTGCTTGGATTTTTTTGTGTAACAACCCTGTCAAAATCCCCCAACCAATAAAACACCAGATTTACTGTTGACCAATGAAATGATCCCTGCCTCCTTGTGGCCGCACTCGCTTTAGAACATCCCATCCGGGCGGGTACTCTTTAACCGGGTTCATCCACTCTGAGCCTTCAGGGCTTTACTAAATGTTCTTCCCTTGCTTTCTTTACCACTTTTGGAATAAAGGGACTGTTATACAGTACAGGCCAAAAGTTTGGACATACCTCATTCAATGCGTTTTCTTTATTTTCATGACTATTTACATCGTAGATTCTCACTGAAGGCATCAAAACTATGAATGAACACGTGGAGTTATGTACTTAACAAAAAAAAGTGAAATAACTGAAAACATGTTTTATATTCTAGTTTCTTCAAAATAGCCACCCTTTGCACCCTCCGCACCCCCCTCTGCACGTGCCTGCACAGGTGTGCCTTATCAGGGTTAATTAGTGGAATTTCTTGCTTTATCAGTGGGGTTGGGACCATCAGTTGTGTTGTGCAGAAGTCAGGTTAATACACAGCCGACAGCCCTATTGGACAACTGTTAAAATTCATATTATGGCAAGAACCAATCAGCTAACTAAAGAAAAACGAGTGGCCATCATTACTTTAAGAAATGAAGGTCAGTCAGTCCGGAAAATTGCAAAAACTTTAAATGTGTCCCCAAGTGGAGTCGCAAAAACCATCAAGCGCTACAAAAAAACTGGCACACATGAGGACCGACCCAGGAAAGGAAGACCAAGAGTCACCTCTGCTTCTGAGGATAAGTTCATCAGAGTCACCAGCCTCAGAAATCGCAAGTTAACAGCAGCTCAGATCAGAGACCATATGAATGGCACACAGAGGTCTAGCAGCAGACCCATCTCTAGAACAACTGTTAAGAGGAGACTGCGCGAATCAGGCCTTCATGGTCAAATAGCTGCTAGGAAACCACTGCTAAGGAGAGGCAACAAGCAGAAGAGATTTGTTTGGGCCAAGAAACACAAGGAATGGACATTAGACCAGTGGAAATCTGTGCTTTGGTCTGATGAGTCCAAATTTGAGATCTTTGGTTCCAACCGCCGTGTCTTTGTGAGACGCAGAAAAGGTGAATGGATGGATTCCACATGCCTGGTTCCCACTGTGAAGCATGGAGGAGGAGGTGTGATGGTGTTTTGCTGGTGACACTGTTGGGGATTTATTCAAAATTGAAGGCACACTGAACCAGCATGGCTACCACAGCATCCTGCAGCGACATGCCATCCCATCCGGTTTGCTTTTAGTTGGACGATCATTTATTTTTCAACAGGACAATGACCCCAAACACACCTCCAGGCTGTGTAAGGGCTATTTGACCAAGAAGGAGAGTGATGGAGTTGCGGCAGATGACCTGGCCTCCACAGTCATGAGATGGTTTGGGGTGAGCTGGACCACAGAGTGAAGGCAAAGGGGCCAACAAGTGCTAAACACCTCTGGGAACTCCTTCAAGACTGTTGGAAAACCATTTCAGGTGACTACCTCTTGAAGCTCATCGAGAGAATGCAAAGTGCAAAGCAGTCATCAGAGCAAAGGGTGGCTATTTTGAAGAAACTAGAATATAAAACATGTTTTCAGTTATTTCACATTTTTTTGTTAAGTACATAACTCCACATGTGTTCATTCATAGTTTTGATGCCTTCAGTGAGAATCTACAATGTAAATAGTCATGAAAATAAAGAAAACGCATTGAATGAGAAGGTGTGTCCAAACTTTTGGCCTGTACTGTATATATATTAGGGGTGTCAAATTATCACGTTGTTTGCGAATAATTAATTACAGCCATATTTAACGCATATGCGCGTATGCCACAGCAGGGTTCCCACTCTTTTCTTGAAATTATTTTCCAGGACTTTTCCAGGACATTTTCAGGACTTTTTCAGCTGCTACAGTACGAGTCAAGTTATCACAACAAACACTAATAAATTCCACCCCCAAGCTTTGGAGAAGTGTTATTTTCTACAATTGTACCTTATATTTTGTACATTTAACCAGATTGCTTCAATGTTTATTCCTCTCCCTCTTTCTCTCTTGTACTTTCTCCACAAAATATTTTTATATGTTCAATAAATCACCAAAACAATTTCCTTTAGTTCATCTGTTTACTTACAGTTTATTTTGTGCATCTGACACCTGCATTCTTAAAGTAAAAATCAAAATCACTGCAAAAATAAATCAAAAATATAAATATCAAAATCAAATCCTATCCTGCAGTGCAAAAAGGTCAATATAAAACAAAGCAATGTCATTTAAATTAAAATGTTCCTCTAAAAGAATTCTCAGTTATTGTAGCTTCTTGACACTCTCCTGCAGGTCTTTCAGTGTTTTTGCTAGAGCTTGTAGCTCTTCCTTTTTCTCAGCCACACTTTTGCGATAAGCATTGGATTTGGACAGTAATGTGAAGTCCTAGTTTTTTTCTGCATTCACTGCCATTTCGTCTGCCTCTTTCTGCATCATCTCACTGCTTTTCATTATTCTTCTCTGTTTTGCTTTGACATTTTCTATGTCTTGGTGGAGCTCCGTTCTTTTCTTCTCATTTGCAGTTTGTTCATTTTTCTTTTTTTCATCCTCGAGGTACTGCATATACCTCATTCCTGCTCCTTTGCAGTGTTAAATTAAGTCTTTTGGCAGGGCTTCATCAACTGCACACTCAGCCATTGCATCCTGGACCATGCGCAATGCTATCAGACTCTTCTCCTTCAAGTTTTCTACTAGCATGTCCTTGTTGACGGAGTACCCTTGCTCCACTGCTGCTTGTCCATGAGACAGAGTGAGGAGACATTTCATCATGTCCCACAGTGCTGCATACTCTGCTCTGCCACTGACAAATCTCCCAAAAAATTCTTCAAGACTGCAACTGTATGAAAAATCTTGGAATTCTGCCTTGAGGTTTGCACTTGCATGCACTGAGAATGTTTTATACTGAGCAAGGATTTTGAGGCAGTGCACCATCCTGCATTGAGGAGAACCTGTAGGAGTTTCTCAAACATTGCTATTGCACGCTCAGTCTCTGTCACCATGATCACAGGGTCAAGGGAGCTCATGTGCCGCACTGCTGGGTACACAAGAGGACTTCTCTCCATAATTTTTTTGCAGGTCACAGCAAGGAAGGAGACACATTCCTTCTTGAACACCTGTATGTTCACTGGATTTTCCTGGAGCTTTTCAGGTGCCTTCTCTAAAGCTTGTTTTGTGGCAAATCCTGTGTGCAGTTGTTTGAGTGGCACATGGATTGATTTGTTTTGGAGGTCAAGTTTCAGCAGCTGGACAGGTGTTTTCATCTTCACCAATTCTTCCCTTTTAATAAAGCATGACAGCAAGCATCTCAGGATGGACTGGAGCTCTTTTGCTAAGAAAGGCACCATTGGTGCATCTGTCTGGAATTTCTCCAAAAAGGGCTTCAGCTGTCTAGCAACAAATGCAAAAAAATGGAGCTTAGCCTGAAAAAGAGGGTCAGCTGTGGCCCCTTTTACTGTACAGTAGGATGCAGATGATGGTACTTTGCTTTTCGGGAGTTTCTGGTGGCTGCTGATGTACTGTTGCACAGCTGGCCACACTTCTATTGCCCGCTCAGCAACTGCTAAGTCTTCAACCCATCGATGGGCACAGAACTTCAGAGGAAATTCTGTTGTTTTGGTCACCTCAGTGAAGTCAGCTCGTCTTGCTGGTGAGTCATGGAACATCTGCCAAAGTGCTCTGAGCACATCTCCCACCTTCCAACCTGTTTCTCTCTCTCCATCTTGAAAACTTCCATGAACAACATGCAAACCACAACTTCCCAAATTGATCATCTTTGGTGCATTTGGGTCCTCTCAGCTTTTGTCCTCTTGGAATATCCTCAGGAGCTTCCAGTTGACGGCAGGGCCATCCATTGAAATCTGTAAGAACTTATTGGGATTAAGTGGTGACAGGGCTCTCTTGATTTTTTCCAGAAGCTTCTCTGCTTGAGTGTGTCCCATAAACTCTGAATCAAAATAATGCACCACAACCTTCCCTTCACGTTCACTCCAACACAACATCCAACTGTTTTTGTCTGTGTCACTTTATTCAGGCATTCATCAAAAGATACTACATAGCACGGTGCTTTTCTTATATCTTTGATCAGTTGCTCTTTGAAATAAGGACCCAAGCCAAAACATATAAGGTAAGCTGCTTTTGTTGCGCCACATGAAAACATTTTGGCAATTTCACTGTCTTGGAACATCTGACCAAAAATGGCTGAGATATCAGAGCTGGAGTTGAATGAGTAATGTGACCTCATCATCTTAATTACCCAGCGGATCTCTGCTTCAAACACAGCTTGGCTTGAAAAAAATGCTGAGCTTCCTTGTGTTCCTGAGCTTTTCCTATGTCCACTTGTACTAGACACTTGTAATGCTGTACTTTCACTACTGACACTTTCCTTATGTACACTGGCTGTTTGTAGCTCTTTGTTTGTTGGACAGCTACTTCCCTCTCCTGTGTCTGTTGAAGGAGTCTTCCTCATGAAATCTGTCATTCTTCTCTCACTGTTTAATTGTCCAGAAATCTTGACATGGCCTTGTCCCCGTGCATGACTCCTGAGTGCTGAGACACCCATGTTACCAATATCAAAAGACTTCCTGCAGAGCTTGCAATATGCCCTATGCACATCTCCAGACACTTCTCCTAGCCAGTCCCTGAACTGGTGGTGTTCTTTCCACTCAATTTTGAATTTGCACTGTCTTCCTGACATCGTCACACACTCCTGTAATTAGAGAACAACAACACACATTTGAAAGTCTATTACTGCTCATATTGACTGTTTACACAGTAAATTACTTTTCATACCTTAGCTTTTTCATATCTTTCATATTCTATGTATTATACATACTGTACACACCACATGGCACTTTACTGCTTATTTCACACATAATTAGATGCTAAACTGCATTTTGTTGTTCCAGTATTGGTCATTTTAGGTTACTCTAGTCATCTAAGAAAAAAGGAATCAGGGTTGATGACTTATAACTCTAGCTAGCACCACAGTATCATATTGAACCTGAAATATTTCTAACTCTCAGACATAAATATTGTTTGCTAGCTATCTTTTTAGTCTGGCTTTTATGTAGTGTCTTACTATTATAAATTCATGGTTATAACTTTATACTTATTCTATTTATTAAGTTAGCCATGTTGAATCCCATTCATTTATGCTAACAACATTGTTCAAATGAACATGCAAGTCTTCTGTTTTCACTGCCCTCTTTCCTCATTTAGGCTAAGGGGTGTGCCTCTTCGCTGTGGTCTGTGTGCATCTCACTCATGGATATATAAGTTCTCACTTGGATGTTGACATCTAAGTTACTTTCATTGCAAAGTAGCTAGCTAAAACCTGCTTGAAAAGCCAGAGCTCTGCTCTCTGTGCACATACACAGTATTTTAATAGAGGTGAATTCCTAATGAAGAGTAAAACGTGGCCCAGTAAGACTACTTGTTACCCGTCGCTATGTCGAAGCTGTCGTCATGGTTGCTGCGGCTCTACTGAAACCATAGATGTATTTCATCTCAGAGCGCACAGCCAAAAGTGACGGCACGCCCACTACAGAGGGAGAAAAACCTCACACTCGACATACAGCGATACAGCAACACTCTTGAACTGAAAGTCGCTAGTTTTGGCGCTTCTTTGGAGAAATTAAATCCTTACTTGGGTCTGAAAAGTCTGTAAATCTAGCAACAAAGTCATATGGAAACACTGGGCAGCAGAACTGTTCTGAGGGAATATGCAATTTGATTGGTTGGTAGCGTCACGTGGGGCGCTGTGCCAGCTACAAGCAGAGATGAAGCAGAGAAGCGCTACAGCTCAATGTTGCCCATTAAAGGCAGCTGAAAATGTTTAACCCGTTTGCGTTCACCCACAAGGCAGAGAGAAGCAGAGGGAGGAAAAATAATTTTCCAGGACAACTCAAGCTTTTCCAGGACATTTTACTTTTTTTCTCATTTTCCATGTGTTTTCCATGACTGGAAAATTGGTCAATCATTTTCCAGGTTTTCCAGGATGCGTGGGAACCCTGCACAGAGTTACCTTTTATAAAATCCGTCTGTAGGCGTACGATTGGGCTGAGTTGTGGGAGAGCTGCTGCACTACAGAGCAGAGCCCAGCATCAGCATTGATGACTGTCCCCTGCAGTGGTGGTCTGCTCACTCAGGAGCCTATGAAAAGCTGTCTGCCCTAGCACACAAGTATCTGACCTCCTCAGCAACCTCCATGTCTTGTAGTTTGAAGAAGAGAAGACAGCGCAAGTTACAGCCGCAAGGACAGGGAAAGCGCAGGCAGCCACGAGAAGGAGTGATTTGCACGTTGCAGTGCAGCCTCTTGTTCTAACTGTTCAAAACTGTTCTATAAACTGATACAGCTGTAACGAATGTACCAGGTGTCTTTTATTTTGTTAGCTTTTATTTTTTATTAAGTTTAAAGATTGATCACTTTCATGAAATAAAACGACAAATTGGAAAAGAGGAAAATAATTTAGAAAATTGTTAAAAATAAAATCAGGGAACTGATCACAGATGTATTGTTTCTGTGTGTTTTTACATCTATAGTTGCGTTAATCTGCAGCTTTGCTTTTAATGAAGCTGACATGTCATGACAGTCAAGCACCCCCCTGGTGGTCGAGACTAAAGGTTGCAGCACTCTTTATTGGGACTAATCTCAAAAACAATTGTAATATATATCAATCTTTTGATCATCTGCCACAATAATGTAATGAATTTAAATGAAAATACCTCAAGTTGAGGGCTTTTCTCAGCAATTTTGAGATGAGATTAAAAAAGAGATCAATTCGATCAGTTAATTACAGATCATAATTAATTAATCTCTCCATTTTTTAATCTCTTGACAGCACAAATATAAATATATACATCCATCCCACCTCACAGGTGTGGCATATCAAGATGCTGATTAGACAGCATGATTGTTGCACAGGTGTGCCTTAGGCTGGCCACAATAAAAGGCCACTCTGAAATGTTCAGTTTTATCACAGAGCACAAAGCCACAGATGTCGCAAGTTTTGGGGGAGCATGCAATTGGCATGCTGACTGCAGGAATGTCCACCAGAGCTGTTGCCCGTGAATTGAATGTTCATTTCTCTACTATAAGTTGTGTCCAAAAGCATTTCAGACAATTTGGCAGTACATCCAACCAGCCTCACAACCGCAGACCACGTGTAACCACACCAGCCCAGGACCTCCACATCCAGCATGTTCACCTCCAAGATCGTCTGAGACCAGCCACCTAGACAGCTGCTGCAACAATCGGTTTGCATAACCAAAGAATTTCTGCACAAACGGTCAGAAACCTCTCAGGGAAGCTCATCTGCATTCTCGTCGTCCTCATCGGGTCTCAACCTGACTGTAGTTCGTCGGCGTAACCGACTTGAGTGGGCAAATGCTCACATTCGATGGCGTCTGGCACGTTGGAGAGGCGTTCTCTTCACGGATGAATCCTGGTTTTCACTGTTCAGGGCTGATGGCAGACAGCATGTGTGGCGTCGTGTGGGTGAGCGGTTTGCTGATGTCTGTGGATCGAGTGGCCCATGGTGGCGGTGGGGTTATGGTATGGTTATGGTATGTTATGGACAACGAACACAGGTGCATTTTATTGATGGCATTTTGAATGCACAGAGATACCGTGACGAGATCCTGAGGCCCATTGTCGTGCCATTCATCCACGACCATCACCTCATGTTGCAGCATGATAACGCACGGCCCCATGTTGCAAGCATCTGTACATAATTCCTGGAAGCTGAAAACATCCCAGTTCTTGCATGGCCAGCATACTCACCGGACATGTAACCCATTGAGCATGTTTGGGATGCTCTGGATCGACGTATACGACAGCATGTTCCAGTTCCTGCCAATATCCAGCAACTTCGCACAGCCATTGAAGAGGAGTGGACCAACATTCCACAGGCCACAATCAACAACCTGATCAACCCTATGCGAAGGAGATGTGTTGCACTGCGTGAGGCAAATGGTTGTCACACCAGATACTGACTGGTTTTCTGACCCCCCCAGACCCCCCAAAAAAGCAAAACTGCACATTTCAGAGTGGCCTTTTATTGTGGCCAGCCTAAGGCACACCTGTGCAATAATCATGCTGTCTAATCAGCATCTTGATATCCCACACCTGTGAGGTGGGATGGATTATCTCGGCAAAGGAGAAGTGCTCACTAACAGATTTAGACAGATCTGTGAATAATATTTGTGAGAAATGGTCTTTTGTGTGTGTGGCGAGGTGGAGGTGAAAAGGTATAGAGCTAATACTGTTACCAAAAAAGGTCGACAACGCCACCCTGGGAATTTCACCTCGGGAATTATTTCTTCAATACAAGACACACAGGTTCGTTTACTCAGAGGCATGAGACGTGGTTCCAAGTTTATAAAAAAAATAAAATTTTATTAGATAACTTTTCTTTAAAAAAAAAAAAAGCATTCACTCAGGGAGGGGGGGAAGAACCTAATCAGGGCTGAGGCCTAGTGAATGGTCAAGGACTAGTGCAGGGGAAGGATCCACCAAATAAAAGAGAAAAGGGACCAACTTAAATCACCGGGCACACGTGGCAGACACACTCAGTGAAGCAACCCACTCCCAGGAACACAACAGACGAGACGGAAGGATGGATGCCACCACCAAACACCAGCACCGCCACCACCGGCCTTCAGCAACTGAAAAGGGGGAATGATAAAACAAATTAGTGGGGTTGCAATGAAACAAACAAAATCAATAAATCAAAATTTAACAAAAATTGTAATTAATGGGCAGATCACAAGTTTAAACTTAACAAAATGCTGTATACCAAATAACTGCCCAATTGGAATACTCAAATATAAACAAGTAAAGGGGATTAATCTAAAGAAAGAAAACAAACTCCAAACAATTACCCAATTACATATACAAAATATCTCAAATTAACCTAATTATCGAATGAATTACACCAAACAAAAACAGGTTCAACCCAAACAATATATAAATGAACAAACTAATAGAATATAACAGTATAAGAATATAACACACTCATTCACTCAAAATGCGGGGGACCAAACCCTGGTTAAAAATGTCTCAGCCCGCGGCGTGCGGACTAGCAACCGTCCTGCACCAGACGTGTAACAGCAACAGTGTCTATGAGGAAGCAGAGCTGCGGAGCGGCTACAGGACCGCAGCGTGACACCGTGCCGTGAGGACAAGCAGCAGCGGAGACAACGGCACATGTGATGGAGGCAAGCAGGAGACAAAGCAACAGCGGAGACGAAGCAGCAGCGGAGACAACGGCACATGTGATGGAGGCAAGCAGGAGACACAACAGGAGACAAAGCAACAGCGGAGACGAAGCAGCAGCGGAGACAACGGCACATGTGATGGAGACAAGCAGGAGACACAACAGGAGACAAAGCAACAGCGGAGACGAAGCAGCAGCGAAGACAAAGCAGCAGTGGCCCAATAAGCTGGCTACAGTTAACACCTAACCAAGAAAAAATACTATTAGCATGGCTAAATACACTGAACATGATGCGGTGCATGCTACAATACACACAACATACCTTTTCAGCAGCACGGGTGCACGCACACACACACACGAGAGGAGGGAGGGAGAGAGAGAGAGGGCTCCGTGCAACCACCAGCGTTTACCTGCGACCACACTAGCATTAGCCACCTAATAGCATCAACTATACCACAAAGAGAGAGGACACTTACCACAGCCAACAAACGCAGCAGCGCATACAGGGGGGCCAGAGCAGCACACAGGCAGTCGCCCTACAACACAACACCAATGCCTTAAGCACATGGACAAACCAACGACCTGCGAGGTGAAGCAGCGTGCAGCCATACCTGTCGGACCAGATGACCTCCGACCCGGAAGTGACGCAGAGGCGACGATGGGAGCGCAAAGGAAGAACCGGTGGGAGGACTACCGCTTTTATACCGGCCCACCTCATTAGCGGCCACCAGCGGCGCACATTACAAACAGTGACAATTTATATACAGAGTAAGCACCTCTATGCTGCTACATCCGTATAGAAAATGTTTCAGATGTTTGAGTTCAGCTCATGAAAAATGGGAGCAAAAACAAAAGTGTTGCTTTCATATATACATATATATATATATATATATATATATATATATATATATATATATATATATATATATATATATATATATATATGTATGTAAAACAGTTAGTTTCAACCGAGTAATTTGATTGGACGAGAGGCATTCTGTGAGTGCTGATATAGAGTATAACATCACTGGGACATGTAACAGTAAAATCACTCCGCTTACAGGTGTTATAAATATAAATATCAATCAATCAATTTTATTTATAAAGTCCAATATCACAAATCACAATTTGCCTCACAGGGCTTTACAGCATATGACATCCCTCTGTCCTTTGGACGCTCACAGCGGATAAGGAAAATCTCCCCAAAAAAAACCCTTTAACGGGGAAAAAAAACAGTAGAAACCTCAGGAAGAGCAACTGAGGCTGCTGCCTCGAGGAATGTGGGTATTATTATGACTGGGAGGAGTGGATTCATTTAGACTGACACATTCGTCTTGACACAGCCAGGTTTCGGTGAGACTGAGTAAATCAGTATGATTATCTGAAATTAATTTCTTTACTAACACTGCTTTAGATGATAGAGACCTGATATTTAACAGTCCGCATTTGATTCTCCTGTTTTGTCTTTCTGTCACAGAAGAGGTTTTAATTTTTATGAGGTTGTTATGCACAACTCCTCTTTGTTTAATTTTAGATTTAGATAATTTAGGTGGTTGGGGGACAGACACCGTTTGTATAAAACTATGAAAACTATGGGTGGGTAATTGCACTAGAAGCTCAGAGAAGCGTATAGGACTGCGACTCTGAGTCCTGATCTCAACTCTGGGTTGTCAGGGATTTGAATTACTAATAAAATTTGCCAGGTCCCTAGAAATGAGAGCAGCTCCATCCAAAGTGGGATGAATGTTGTCTCTCCTAATGAGACCAGGTTTTCCCCAGAAAGTTTGCCAATTATTAACGAAACCCACATTGTTTGCGGAACACCAACTGGACAGCCAGCGATTAAATGATGACATGTGGCTAAACATGTCATCAGAGGTCAGATTTGGGAGGGGTCCAGAGAAAACTACGGAGTCCGACATCAATTTTGCATATTCACACACTGAGGCAATATTAATTTTAGTGACCTCCGATTGGCGTAACCGGGTGTCATTGCCGCCGACGTGAGTAACAATCTTACTAAATCTACTTTTAGCATTAGCCAGCAGTTTTAAATTTGATTCAATGTCGGCCGCTCTGGCCCCAGGGATACATTTGACTATGGCCACTGGTGTTGCTAACTTCACATTCCTCAGAATAGAGCTGCCAATAACCAGAGTTTTATCCTTAGCGGGTGTGTCTCTGAGTGGGGAAAAGCGGTTGGAAACGTGAACAGACTGGTAGTGAGCCGTGGGCTTCAGCTTGGAGCTGCGCTTCTAGCGAACACTTACCCAACCTCCCGGCTGCACGGGTGTTACCGGAGGACCGCTAGCGGAGGCTATGCTATGTGGCTCCGCACCGGCTACAGGGGACTGGCTAACTACCGCAGCTACTGAATGGTTTTCCATGGTGCGGAGCCGCACTTCTAATTCACATAGCCTCACCTCCAATGCAGCAAATAAGCTACACTTTTTACAATTACCACTGCAGCAGAGGCATAGCTAAACATTTGGCACACCGAGCAAGAAAGAGGAGAGGGAGAAGCCATTGCTAACTGTTAAGATAACATAGCTAACAAGGCTAGTAACGTGCAAACAAGAGCTAAGAGATTAGCAGGGAAGTCGTAAAAAGGAGGAGAGCTATAAGTGCTTAAACAGAACTAGTGTGGGTTAAGACTTGAAGTAGATGTTAAAGCAACTGAAGTGAGAAAGCAGGCTAGTAGAATTCACTAGAGCAGCACACAGACACTGTCACAGAAACACCAGAAATGACACAACTCGCTTACCGCAATACGTCAGCACGTGTCATTTGTAAACAACAAGGCGATTCCCTGGGGGCACCACCGGAAGTGAAGGGGTTGAGCGATCCCCGAGGCCCCTGCACTTCTGATAGTTGAAAAACTATGGGCAGTGCCTCCAGAGGCAAAGGAAGAAAAAAAAATCCTTTATTTTTTTTTTAAATTTTTTTAACCGATGGATCCATTCCATTTTGCCTATAAGGCTAAACGTGGAGTGGATGATGCATGTTTGACCCTTTTGGACACAGTAGGCAAACAGCTGAACTCTGTACATCCCCACACCAGGACTTTATTTATGGACTTCTCCTCAGCTTTAAACACTGTCAACACAAACATTTTACTGCATCAACTTGTGGAGCTTCAGGTTCATCCTGCACTGGTTTTATGGATTAAGAGCTTTCTGTAGGACAGGCCACAGCAAGTACTGGTAAATGGTTTTAAATCTAACAAACTGTTTTTACAGACTGGGCTTCCACAAGGCTGTGTTTTATCTCCCATTCTCTTCTCTGTTTACACTAACAACATTTCCTGAAGCAGTGAAGGAATGACACTTTTTAAGTATGCAGATGACATGGCTTTAGTGGCCCATGTGACCGACACCAAGGCACTGTCTGACTACCATCAGGTAGTCAGACAACCTGGTCCACACTTTTCAGGAAAGCTCCCTTGAGCTCAACATCAGTAAAACCAAGGAGCTGTGTTGTGGGAGCAGAGGAACAGCGGACTCACAACAATCTCCTCTTTTTTAGCCCCTCAGCATCAACGGACAGCTGGTGGAATAGGTTGAGTTGTTTAAATACCTGGGGACTGAGATTGGCACAGCCTTATCATTCAACACACATATGGACTCCATCTACAAGAAAGCTCAGCAGCGTTCCCACCTGCTGAGGAAGCTCAGGTCCTTCAATGTCAGTACAGACACACTAACCATGGTTTACAAATCACTGATAGAATCTGTACTCACCTTCAATATGGCATCCTGGTACAATTCATTTACAACCAAACATAAAATAAAACTTTCCCGCATAACAAAACAGGCTGGGAAAATAACTGGATCCCCACAGACCCCCCTAACAGAACTTTACACCCAGGCAGTTACCAGGAAAGCCACCGCCATCACACAGGACCCTACCCACCCCCTGCACCCATCCTTCCAACTACTACCATCAGGTCGCCGTTATAAAGTCCCACTTTCCCAGAAGAACACATACAAAAAAAACTTTGTTCCCACTGCCATCACCACCCTGAACAGTTTAAAATAACAATTGAAGTCCCACCCAGATACACTGCTTTGTCGTATATCTTGTATAATGTCTATTGCATTTTGTGTGTTCTTGTCTATTTTATTTCGGAGCCTGCCAAAGACGAATTTCTGTTACTTGTGACAGACAATAAAGGTTTATCTTATCTTATCTTATCTAGTTGATCTCAGCTCAGCTCCACCCAGGCTCCTCCCACTTGACCAAATTGAGATTTTCCTGCTCCAATGAGACAGCTGGTGGTAAACAAAACAGCTCATCACAAACCTGTGGGTGACATCACAGAAACAGTCCCTGCTTGTGCTGGCCATCTGTTAACATGTCATCATCATGGTCATGTGTGTCCTCCGTGTTTTGGGATATATATGGAAAGGAAAACCAGCAAGTTGATGTGTGACATTGGCTGTGGCTGAGTCAACCACAAACATGAGCAGTTCCCAGCTGATTTGTTTTTGCTGTCTGTTGTGTCCTTGCTGGCTGAAAAAAAAAAAAAAACCCAACAACAACAACAACAAAAAAAACAAAACGCACAGGCCCATCGAGTATTGCAGTTTCCATAGCAACAGGGGTAGTGTTGGAGAGTGGGTGGTGTTGGTGGGAGGATGGCAGGGAGGTTGAGTGAGAGAGCGTCACAGAGCGTGAAACTAAAGCAGTAACTGTGTTCAGGGTGGAACTGCATGTTTATGTGAGTGTTGATAAAAGGGAGAGGAGAATGCAGACAAAGAAAGACAAACAGGGTGTTTTCTTTCTTCACATATTTATTCATGCATCAGCCCTGCTCCCCTCTTCCCAGGTGGAGGGACAATGACGCTGGCCGCCTGACTATCTCGTCTCATTACCATTCCCCCACCCCCCTCTGCCAATCTCCCACTGCAGCTGGATAAGCCAAGCACTAACCAGCTCGACCCTCTCTTACAGAACAGGGATTTGAAGATTGCATCCTCACATTTGTAATCAGATGTAGGAGAGGATTATCCAAAGGTCTCCTCCATCTTGTTCACAGCCGGGGGCTGCTGAAACAAAGGAGGAAGCGTGGACTAGGATGCTCAGTGAATGGAGTGTAGTTAAAGATAGAGAGAGGGGGAGAGGTCACCTGTGGATGTGAGGAGGAGGGGGAGGAGGAGGAGGAGGAAGAGGATGAAGGCTTTCTAAGGAACTACATTCATCACCCAACACATCAGAGAGCAAAAGGAGAGGGGCTAAAGGTAGAGGTTTAGCAGCAAGTATTTCAATGTGAAAGGTAAGCTGCTGGATGAAAATGTTTTAATCCTCTCTTCACAGAGGTCTCTTCACTGACTGTATGTGTGTGCATGTATGACATTCTTACTGCATGTGTTTGTGGAAGCATACTGTATCTGTGTGTTGCGTGTTCATGGGTGTGGATGTTGAGGAGAAGGATGTGATTGAAAAGTATTTGGTTCTGTTTGATGGAGCTTCAGCCTACCTCCTGAGGTCATTTTAGCACCCAGATGCTGCACGTTGTTTCCATGAATGAGTCAGAACCTGGAAACATCTCTCACACATTATCTATGTGTGCCAGAATCTGATTAATTTAAATTTGTATTTCAAAATTAGAAAATTGTATATCAGGTTTTGACGTTTAATCTAGTAAAACTAACATCTGATATGGAATCTGAAAATAAATTTACAAAAGTTTCAACTGTGATTGCTCAACAGCTTTTAAATCTCAAAATTCAGATTAAAATCTATGAGACTCTACATGCAGGACTTCCACAGACCTTCAGACTCAGCTCTGTTAGCAAGCACTGACTTGTTGCTGTCTGGATCCTGTCACTTGCCTCATGATGCTTTACCACACCACACATTCTCATATCGTAATGTCAGCTATTACAATCATCCAGCAACTACTTTTAAAGTAATAGTTCAACATTCTGGAAAGTACACTTCTTCACCTTTTCTCTGACAGGAACATGACGAGAACATCAGTTTCATGTCTGTGTGTTCACAGAGCTGGAGTCAAAGCGTGGTCAGCCTAGTCTCACATAAAGACTGGAAGCAAAGGGAACAGCTAAACTGGCTCTGTGCAAAGTTCAAAAATACACCTTCACTCAACATGCTGGATGTCATTTGTCTGATCTGTCAACAAACAAATATATAAAACTGAATTGTGGTTTTAGGAGATGTTATGTGCTTCAACTATTTCTTGTCAACAACAGTTGGTGCAGTGAGTGTGCACAGCTCCTCTTGTCATCACAGTGAGGTTTGATATTATTGTGCCTGTGCAGAGATCAAAAGCTGTGCTCAAACTGTATCTGTAAACTCACGCTACAGCCTGCGATATTGCACAGAAGTGCTGGACGGAGGGATGAACTGATCTAATTTGTGCAAGTGTAACAACAACTGTGAAATACAACAGGTTAATTAGTGCTGGCAGGTGTATCTTTGAAATTTGGACAGAGCCAGGCTCCCCGTTTCACCTTGTTTAATCTAGAGTGTTTGTCAAAATGTTAAAGTGGTTCAAACCAGGGAGTTGGAGCAAATGAACCAGTGAAGGCAGGACTGATGTATGCTGTGTGAAATGAAGATTGTTGAATGAGTTGTTTTGTTGTACATGTGTCACAATATGAGTCAGGGTTGAAGGTTGTCCTGTCATTACATATAAAATCCTTGCCTTGTATGTTACTCTTTTCCTGGTACCTGGTAGACCAGGAATTCTTGTCATAACTTACATTGGATTGATACTCAGTGCAGCAGTGTTCTTTATCATCAGGTTTTGTCCCGGTTGTTTGGATGGTTTGAGGTAGGGGAGACCACGGATGGTTGTAACAACAGAATTGATGTAACAGCACCACTTTCATGAAGAAGGGATGACGTATGGGTCATTTTATACATTTATTGTATGACTACATCTGAAAGATACAGGTTAGCAAGTTAGACCTACATAAAAGCAGACTGCGGTACTAAAACACCACAGTACATATGATACCATAATATTGGAGTACCATAGTACTACAGTACCTCACCTGTGGGATAAGTTCAAAGTCCAATCACAAGAGGGTGAATGCCATGCACTGTCCAATAATGGCGCGTGCTGGCCACCTGGCACTCAATATGCTGCTGCAGTGGTTTGTTTTCCAGTGACATTTCAGGTATTAGCTGAGATACTGAGTATGTTTAAGCAGTGAAAGTTATTTTTTATTTATTTTTACTTGAAGGCTAGATTTGTTTATGCTACACTGATTTGTTTTCCACAGAGCTCTACGGTGCGAGCATTTTACTCACATTTGCGACTAAAAATAGTTCTGTGCAAGCAAAACGAATCATTCAGGACAGAGTACAGAATTCAACCAGCAGCAGAAATGAAAGGCTAATCCTGCCAGTTGTGGGTTGAACGGGGGTCACAGACAGGAATACGGCGGCCATAGTCCTACGCGGCGAAAGAAAACGTCTTACCGGTGTCCGAGAAGCCCGGCTCCAGGTCAGGTCCAATAATTTCCTCTTCTTGATGTCATGACTGTCCAGAATACCTGGACAGCCGAGCTGTGGCGGCACACAGGTATGTGACGTGTCAGAGGAGAAACGAGCCGTTCACATTTCTCTCTTTGTGGCAGGTAACGGTCCACAAACCTCACCGCACTTAAAGAAGCAACAGACAGCATTTTTGCCTATATACAGTCATGGAAAAAATTATTAGACCACCCTTGTTTTCTTCAATTTCTTGTTAATTTTAATGCCTGGCTCAACTAAAGGTACATTTGTTTGGACAATTATAATGATAACAACAAAAATAGCTCATGAGAGTTTAATTTAAGAACTAAGAACTATTCATTTTCCATGGTTTTCTTGATAATAACCAAAATTACTTAAATTCTTACATCAATAGCTATGGCATTGTACCGCCAAAAACACTACTTTTAAGCATTCCATGTTTTCTTTTCTGTTTGCTTTAAACACATGATACACACAAGAGTTAATACTTGATTGCATAACCATTGTTTTTGATGACTGCAGCCATGCATCTTGGCATGCTCTCCACCAGCTTCTGACATTGTTCTGCTGTCACAGCAGCCCATTCCTGTTGGACAAATTCAAACAAATTTTCTTTGTTTTTGGGCTTGTGGTTCTCCATTTTGAGTTTGATGATTTTCCACAGGTTTTCAATTGGATTAAGATCTGGTGATTGAGCAGGCCAAGGCATGGTGCGAATGTTGTGGTTCGCCATCCAGGCTTTAACTGACCTTGCCGTGTGGCAAGGGGCATTGTCTTGTTGGAAAATCCAGTCATTCGAGGCAGGAAAGAGTTTTCCAGCTGATGAAAGAAGACTGTTTTCAAGGGTAGTCCTGTACATGACCTGGTTCATTCTGCCTTCACACAATTGCATTTGCCCTGTTCCACTCAGACTGAAACAACCCCAGATCATGACTGATCCACCCCCATGTTTTACTGTAGGGGCAAGACAGTCTGGGTTGTAAGCTTCTCCAGGCTTCCTCCTAACCAGTAAGTTGGCTGGAGTGGGCATCAATTCAAAATTGGATTCATCACTGAAGAGAACCTTAGCCCAATCATCAACAGTCCAATCCTTGTGGTCTCGAGCAAAGAGTAACCGGGCCTTCCTCTGCCTTTCATTGATGAAGGGCTTCTTGCGTGCTCTGTGTGACTTCAAACCAGCTTCAACAAGTCGGTTTCGAACTGTCCTTGCCGAACAAGTCACATTTCTCGACAGTGCCCACTCATTTTTAAGGTCCCTGGAGGTCTGACGACGATTCCTGACACAGGAACGGATGAGTGCACGGTCATCTCGTGGGGTAGAAAGACGTTTCCTGCCACGGCCAGGTAGCAATTTGGTAGTGCCATGTTCAGCTTGTTTTTTTTTTTGTTGTAATGAACGGCTGTCTTGGAGATCTTCAGTTTTTTCACTACCTGTCTCTCACTCATGCCAATTTCCAGCAGTGCCAAGATGGCTGCCTTTGTGGCTTCACATAATTCTTTTGTTTTAGGCATTATGTGAGAGCTGACAACTTCTGAGTTGTGCTACGGCTTGAATGTAAGCAGGAAACCACTCTAGGCCTTTGCATGTGCAGTGCTGCTTGTGACATGAAATGGCCTCTTATATACCCTGGGAATCAATTAAGCTTAAGAATGTCAAATGGGCCATAAAGTATTATGTGACCAGCTGCATTTTTTGTTGTGTTCATTGTATTATACATTTAGTGGTACCAGATATTAGAATGAACAAGAAATTGAAGACAGCAAGGGTGGTCTAATAATTTTTTCTATGACTGTATATATCATTATTGAAATAATGTGGGTTGCACAGTATGGGGTGCCGTTTGTAAAGTGTCTCATGCTGAAAATAACATCAACTTTTTGCCACATTTAGCTTCAAACAATGTTTAAAAAAGTGCTGTGAATTTTTTAACGTCACCTTTTACCACATTTACAGCAATATTTGTTAACTTAGAAATATATTAAATAGTTAAATCTAAATATTAAATGTGGCACCTAAATGTTAAATGTTAAATATAAATATTAAATCTAAATCTAAATGTTAAATAAAAATATAAATATTAAATCTAAATCTAAATCTAAATATTAAATATTAAATATAAATCTAAATATTAAATCTAAATCTAAATGCTAAATCTAAATTTAAATGTAAATGTTAAATCTAAATATTAAATCTAAATATAAATCTAAATATTAAATCTAAATCTAAATGTAAATGTTAAATCTAAATGTTCTGGTTGAAACTAAATATTTAGCTAATATGCAAATTCACACTGCCAGTCACCGGAAGTACCAAAATAAAAGCTCGAGATGGTCAGACTGTGTTTATAGAATCAAATAACGAATTAAAACCAACTTATCGGGGGAAATGAACACTTGAACATACATTAGCGTGATAATAACTACCTAAAATAACAAGAAACATGTTTGGAGAAATTTTATTTGACGTGTACTTTGAGTTGTTAGTGTCCCTTCGGAGGGACTAACAACCTAAGCTAAGCTAACAACCGTTAGCTCTTAGCACCGTTAGCAGTGTCTGTAATGACTCATTAACTCTTAAACGGTCCATGAATAAAATATTTTTTCCAGCGGATGTCTTAGTTACAACACGATTGAGCTAGCAAAGCAGTTTTGTGTTGCGATGTGTGGTATTTATTCAGTTTTGGGAAATCACGATGTCTAGAAAGCATCAGTGGCTGCAGCAGCAGCAAAGCTAACATCAGGACGTCATCTGTTAAAACCCTCCCGTTGTCGGATACGACATGAAACTACTCCAGTTAGCTCAATCATGTGGAAAAAAAATATTTTTTTTCACGGACCGTTTAGAGTTAATGAGTCATTACAGACTCCGCTAACGGGGCTAACGGCTAACGGTTAGCCCCGCTAATCTACGATAACCATATTATTAATTTCAGAATGTGATAGTAATGTTTGTTCAATCATAGTGTTTATAGACTTACAAACACCAGATTAGTCTAAACGGTGATATAGTGACGTGAAAAATGTGAGCTATACATCAATCAATCAATTCAATCAATTTTATTTATAAAGCCCAATATCACAAATACAATTTGCCTCACAGGGCTTTACAGCATACGACATCCCTCTGTCCTTTAGACCCTCACAGCGGATAAGGAAAAACTCCCCAAAAAAAACCCTTTACATATATATATATTAATGGTGGCCAAATTAACGAGTTAACGCAGCGTTAATTCCTTGCCGTATTGACGCCATTAAAATTTTTAAAGCATAACGCAAAAATGTATTTTACCGTAGCTGAAAAAACTCCATCGCTTCCTGCTCTGAAACAACTTAATTGACTAGTCTGAGTCTAACCTATCTGCTGCTGTGTTTAAAAAAAATGGAAAAGGTACCGCCACTTAGTTACACCACGTACTTTTTTTTCTTAGGTCTGACCAGCTGTTATTTCTTTTGCCTACTGTTGTTGACTTGATATTGCTTCTTCTTGCTTATGTTCTACTTCTAAGTCTAAGTACAGTCTAAAACATCCAAAATGCTCTTGCCCACTGGGGCACAGAGACCTTCTGTCTTTTTAGTTCCAAGCTACGTTCTGACTGTCTAGACCAGACCCATTGGGTCTCATTCATGAAACGTGAGCAGAAGGAATTTGTGTGTAAACTGTTCGCAGACGGAAATTTACGTGCATGTCCGCATTCATCAATATTTTAGTAGCTCCGATCTTTTCGTAGCTACTAACAAAATCTACTCCTGCTCCTGACCACTCGTAGTGCTTGTGTAAATTTAGTAAAGCACATAAATATTGCTTTTCACTATTGGAAATGACAATTTTAATTCGTATTGCGCTCTGTTATGCAGACAATACACAGATGCCTTTGAAACACGTAATCTAAACATGACAAAATATTAAAAATATAACACATTTAGTTAAATTATTTGGCAATTAGAAGGTTTAAGATCCAGATTAGGTTCATGATTGTGAATTATCTACGTAAATCGGCTCAATAGATTACACGTTCTTTCTACACGTTGAATGATGATAATAAAAATATCCGTAAGGGCAGCCGGATCACAGCCTCTTCGGCCTCGGTGCCTGGGTTCAGCAGGGGCAGCAGGTGGAAGGAGGACGATCGTTTGAATGAATAAATCTGATTTGATAATGATTAATTTACGTTGTATCAAATGGAGCTTTAGGCTATTAAGATTCAAATAATTTGAGGACGATGCATACAGACTGCTGTAGGCTATATGTTATCAGTATCATTTGATAAAATAAATGTTAAATAGCTCTACATTCCGACAGCGATCACTGATTTAGTTTATCCATTACGCACAAAACATCTCTGGTTTCCCGTTCCCACCTCATTCAAAATCCAACAAATGAATCTTCTGTTTGTTTGGTGACCGCTGTATTTTTGTGTGTGTGCTTATGCATTTCTTTGCCTCCAGTTTCATATCAAACCATTTACGCTTCACCTCTGACATGGTTCTTTGTACTGCGGAGACAACATTAACAGCATCTGTTACCTCCCTCCAGGCCTTCGCTTTCCCTGTCCCTGCCACACCACCACTAACTGAAGAAAATAAAATGTTTTCCACATGTTGTCCACTTCACCCAAATTTATTTCGAACTCCGCTTCGGAAAAAAATCTCTCTTTCTTTCTCTGCGCCATGACTGACAGGTCGACAGGATGCACCTACACCTCCTTATATGGTGGTCATTGGCTATTCATGGGCGGGGATTTATGCTAATTGCTGATTACCGGGAGCGCGCTGTCACTTTACGATGGATTGGCATTCATGATCATACACACGTGTTTACGATCAAATCTGAGTTTCCCGCGGCGTTCCTGAATCCGGAGTAGGTTTTTATGTGCAAATCTACACACAGATTTACTCACGTTTCATGAATGAGACCCAATGTTACTTATTGCCCTTGTAGAGGCTGCAAATATTGATGATGCAATTTCTGTTAAATAAAAGCCTGTGGATGCTACTAAATATTTTCCTTTTTTTACCTACATCTTAGCATACAATTTTCTTTCACTTTTTCCTTGAAATTTTAGAAAAAAACGATTTTGAGATTAATCGCATAGTTAATTACAGAAATCATGGATTAATTAAGATTAAAAATTTTAATCGTTGGCCAGCACTAATATATATATATATATACATACATATATATATATTTATATATATATATCTATATATATATATATATATATATATATATATATATATATATATATATATATATATATATATATATGTGTGTGTGTATGCATAGCTAAACTCCGCTGGTTTACTACCCGGAAGTATCTGTAAACAACAAGGTGATTCCCTCCGAGGGGACACTAACAGCTCAAAGTACACATCAAATAAAATTTCTCCATACACGTTTCTTGTTATTTTAGGTAGTTATTATCACGCTAATGTATGTTCAAGTGTCCATTTCCCCCGATAAGTTGGTTTTAATTCGTTATATGATTCTATAAACACAGTCTGACCATCTCGAGCTTTTATTTTGGTACTTCCGGCAGTGTGAATTTGCATATTAGCTAAATATTTAGTTTCACCCAGAACATTTAGATTTAACATTTAACATTTAGATTTATATTTAGCATTTAGATTTAACATTTAGATTTATATTTATATTTAGCATTTAGATTTAACATTTACATTTCGATTTAGATTTAATATTTCGATTTCGATTTAATATTTAGATTTAACATTTCGATTTAGATTTAGCATTTAGATTTAGATTTAATATTTATATTTAACATTTAGATTTAGATTTAATATTTATATTTTTATTTAACATTTAGATTTAGATTTAATATTTATATTTAACATTTAGGTGCCACATTTAATATTTAGATTTAACTATTTAATATATTTCTAAGTTAACAAATATTGCTGTAAATGTGGTAAAAGGTGACGTTAAAAAATTCACAACACTTTTTTAAACATTGTTTGAAGCTAAATGTGGCAAAAAGTTGATGTTATTTTCAGCATGAGACACTTTACAAACGGCACCCCATAGCACAGGGTAGTATACACAGTAAAATCAGACTATCAGCATTTACATAGGTTAACATATTGTACCACAGTAGCCAGAACTATAACGATAATATTATTACTTTCATGAATGTTGTTGTAAGCTACTGTCATTACCGTCTGTCCTGCATCTCTCTCTCTCTCTCGCTCTCTCTCTCTTTCTGTCTCATTGTGTCATACAGATTACTGTCATTTTATTATGCTGATCTGTTCTGTATGACATCTATTGCACGTCTGTCCGTCCTGGAAGAGGGATCCCTCCTCAGTTGCTCTTCCTGAGGTTTCTACCGTTTTTTTTCCCCCAGTAAAGGTTTTTTTTGGGGTTAGTTTTTCCTTATCCGCTGTGAGGGTCCAAAGGACAGAGGGATGTCATATGCTTTAAAGCCCTGTGAGGCAAATTGTGATTTGTGATATTGGGCTTTATAAATAAAATTGATTGATTGATTGACTTAATGGCTTTGCAATCTTTGCAATAGGCTTCTGCCACCACGGAAAAAAATCTGCTTTACGGCAGAAAATGCGTCATGTATTTCCAAACTGGTCGGTCAGCCAATCAGGAACTGGAGCTGGTCCTTATGAGGAACTTATGAGATAGGAGGAGGGTCTAGCTGCAGGTTTGCAGAAAAACGTGAAGGAAGTTGAAGGAAGTTGAACTTCCAAATATGGTTCGTGGGCATGTTGGCTCGCATAAGAGACCGCGCCCAAGACGTGATCGCGTCAAGGCAGCAAAGATGGCTGATGCAACGCAGGTGAGTATGCTAAACTTAGCTTTTCCAAACTTCGACAACATATGTTTAATAAACAACTTGTGGCTGTGACTATTTACGTTATTGGATGTGTCGCGTGTTCGCCTGTTTAGGTGCAATGAACAAAAAATTTGTTTGTTTAGTATTTGTACATTGTAATCAAGTTAAGATTGTGAATTGCTACCAGTCTTTGCTTACCCAGCGAAGTAGCAACTACAATTAAGGAATATTAATCAACGTTTGCATAAAGAGAAACTATAAACGAACTTAATTGGTGGTTTAACGATGTAATGAGACTGCAAGATAAGACTTAAGGCTCAATTTAAAAGCAATGTGAATTAACGGAATGACGTGGTTCTTTTATTTCGGCTGTGTCTTTATCTGACATGAAATAATGCGTTTAAAAGTTTAATTTCTGCAAGAATCACGTTTTGTGCATGTTTATGGTGTTTGGAGGTCATACTTGTTCTGACTACTGTCATTATTGCGTATTAATTTAAATTGCGATGGGGGTAGGCTGTTAAGGAGTGGTCACATCTTCATGTTTGAAATTTATGCGATTCATTTATTGTATTAGACATGTATATATCACTGGCATTCATTACATTTAGGGTTTTTAAAGTAAACCCCAAAAATAAGTAACCCAGATGGATACAAAATGACAAGAGCCTTTGTTTTAAATTTGGTTTGTGTTGAGTCTTGGAAAGGATGTCAGTGTTGTTAACCACTCAGTTTTAGATATGTGCATTTGAACCGTTCTGGAAATCTGGTTTTAAATATTTAATTAGCACATTTGTTTAAATTGTTATCTTTTAGGTCTTTTTAAAATCCATCCATACCATCTTGATTGTGTAGGTTGACAATTTAGTTCACTGCTGCTTGTTTGAGGAGTTAAATATTTTCAAATACCATACTGACACAATTCTCCTCCAACAGACCAAGACGACAATGTTTCGCGATGGACAAACTCCACAACTGACCAAAGTGGATGTGGACACCTTCCAGTGTCCATTTTGCCCAAAGAGGGGTGGGTATGCTGGGCTCATGGCTCACTTGCAGGGCCATCAGAGGTCCCTTGTGAAATATGGAGGCAAGTACATCCACAGGATTATAATATTTTCAAATAAATATTTAAATTTTTAGTGGTCCCAGTCTTTCTAAGTAGTAATACCTCACCTGTTCTGAAATTACATGTTATTTCTCTACCGCCCCACATAGTCAGATTAGACTATGAACTAGTCAGATTAGACTATGTGGGCCCATTTGATGTTTGTGGACTTCAGTTTTTTTTATGTATCAAAATAATCTTGATAAATTGCACTACAGGCAAGATGAAAAATGTTTTGGATTTTTGGGGTGAACTGTTCCTAAATTCTTATGTTGTCTTTTCTGTTGTAAAGACAATAAAAAGACATTTGGCCAAGAGTTTCTATTGTTTGTTGTTCAACTTACAGAGTATATTTTTCATACACACACCTGCAGGGTCCTGATAGGTGTTTCTTCATTTTAGTGAAGACGGTTATGTTTAACTTCAGGATCAGGTTTACAGGATTTATGAAATGTTGATACACACAGATTCTAGTATCTTACCAACTTTATTCAAGGATATCCATAAACTTGAAGAGGGCTCCAATAGAACACTTCTTTACAGAAATTCAAACTGGGAATGAGGTTAGGAAACTAAAGTATCCTGAATTCCCCCTAAATGACTCCAAACAATGGTTTGCAAATAAGGAGAAATGGGAGATTGAAATGAACAGACATTTCACTACACATCTGGAAGGAAATTTGTGGTGAGGCACATTTGATGACTAATTCTAATATTTGGCAAGAGTTCACATGGGAGAATAAGATACTTCTGTACCCCACAAGTAACAGCAAAGTCGGCTAATTTTTGATTACAGCAGGGAGAACGCTTCACAATGTGGAGAGGGGGTAAGGTCACTGGCAGGGAGCTGTAGGTTTGAAATGTTTTTTGTACACTAGTTATTTCTGCTGAGAGTGAATTTGAAAGTTTAATTCCCAAATAAATCTGAATCATCTTGAGCCATGATGCCTGTGTGAAATTTAAAACACTCAGAGTGCATGAAGTAAAGTAAAGGTTTGTATTGGACCCTGAATGTTGTTGGCTCAACAGAAATAACAATATAATAAGTGTTAATGATTTTGCTCATTAGTGGGTTCAGTGTGGTAAAAACTACACAAATATAATCATTGTGGAGGGATGATGAGTCCATCAATAACAAACCAAACTACATGTGAGATTTGGACAAGAGACTAAGAATGTTTTCAGGTTAAATGGCTGCATTGAATTCACGTATTGAAACTTGAATCATCCCATGATGTGATGTTTACAAGCATTTATTATGTATTCAGTTCTTCTCATTTTGAAACATATAAAGTACACTTTGATGTTCTTAAATATCAGTAATATACAATTGAATGCATAATTATATACATAATTCTAACAATAAGGCCAACCCAATCCATAGTTTATTGTTATTATTTCTGCTAAGTAATAAAATGACAATATTATAATATCTTATTATTGTTATTATTATATATATATTATTATATTTTTTAATTACCTTTTTTTTCCTAGGTCACCTTGTGTTTGCATTAATTCACTATTTGTGCTGAAAGTCATTTATTGTCGTGGCCCAGAGTTTTAACTTATTTCTTGTCATAATAGTTGGTTAAAACTGTTACTTTCAGCAACATTTTTTATTTATTTCTGAATTGTCTCTCTAGGCCACCACAGCGTCTATCAAAGTGGGCGTGTTTTGAAGGGGCGTGTTTTGGACACTGCAGCCGCTTCACTTCCGTCGTCAGTGCCACAGTGGGTGTGGTTTGGATGGGCGTGGTTTGGAGGGGCCTGCGGGTCTGCAGCTAGCTGCAGACCCGCAGGCCCCTAACCCACTTGTGAGATAGTTGAGTCAGGAGCACAATGGCAGACGGACAAAGTTTGGAGATAAGTGAAAAACGGCCTCCCAAAAGAAAACGAGCTGCTCGAGGACGCACAAAAAGGAGAGTGATAAAAGAAGAGGAAAAACAAGCGTAAACCTCAGTCAGGCGTTCAAGAGATGGAAGGAGCTCCGTGACCAAAGAGGCTTCAGAACCGATGTCCAGTTAGCTTCCTTTCTAATGGATCAGTAAGTAACACGGCTAAATGTTAGCTAGTCGAGAGAGGACTGTACTGTACTGGCTGCTAGTTCATTCCTAGCTGGCCAGCATCGCAAATCGCCGCGACCAGGGAGTGGGTAGCGAGTGTTGGTCGGCTGACATCCACGTGGCCATTCTACGGCAGCCCTCGGACAGTGATAACCCCCCCCCCCCGCCGCCGCAGCAGCAGCAGCTACTGGGCACCCAGCCCATAGACATAAATACGACCCAGCCTCTCCGACCGGGAGAAGATCCTCTCCTCCGCTCCCGTTTGTCTGGTGAACGCCTCTCCTCTGTCAATACACTCCGCCAGCAGTTTAATAATATGCCATTTGTAACATTTGAATCTTTTAGTAGTAAGCCATGTTCTAAGCGGGATAATGTATAGTGAGCCAGTGACCGTTGGAAAAATAACTCCGCTGTGCGTCGGGGTTCCATTCCCCTGTCAGGAGTTATTTTTCAACAGTCACCAGCTCACTATACATTATTCCTTACGTGTCTACTGATGTTTGAACTGATACTGTACATACTGGTATGATTTACTGTGAGCTGTGTGTACTGGTACTGTGTACTCTGGTATAATTATTTGCATTACTATTTGTTTTTTCTTCAGATAAATCTGCGCCAAGTTAACAAAACCCGAATCCTATCTGTTGCTTCTTTAAGGGACTGTTCTTAACTTATCAGAGGAGGAGGGTGGCTGGTTGATTTTTATTTTATTTATTTATTTTATTTGGATCCCCCTATGTTAATTACTCATTGATGCTATTTTTGAAGTATGAATAAGTCAGAAAGTAATTTATTCCACTGAAATATCATTGATGTATTATAGAAAAGTGATTTATCTTTTTATAAATGAAAAAATAAAAAGATAAAAAATAAAAGGCACATCTGCCTCATTTTTGCTGTGGTATGGTGATACTACAACCGTGATACTTTCACTGGTATTGTACCGTGGGTCCCAATTTTGGTACCGTGACAACACTACTCTAGATAACATCAGATTACAAAGAGATTGTCACCTTGCCACATTTATAAAAATATGCCTACTAACAGCCATCTTACAAAGAAAAATGATGTTTTCTGTTCATTGTTGTTTTATCTAATTATATTATTAAAAATTAGGGTTGATTGTAACATTGGATAGATGTTGACTATTTTCAGTCCTGTACAGAGACATTTTGAGGCATCAGTACATACAGTACATTTGGGCACAATAATGAGCAGGGGAAAGGTTTGCCTGGGATGTCTCAAGATCTATACGATATGCACCCAGCAGCTGCAACACATACACCTTCATGTTCTACGTGTATCATTTATTTATAACAGGCAACAACAAATAAAATAATGTCATATTGTGCACATTTTAGTGCTCTATAAAATAAATAATCATTCACAATCAACACATCTTTTCACAGAATTGAAATAAGCTGTTCTCTGGGGGGGCGGCACGGTGGTGTGGTGGTTAGCACTGTCGCCTCACAGCAAGAGGGTTGCCGGCTCGATCCCGACCCTCTGTGTGGAGTTTGCATGTTCTCCCTGTGTCATTGTGGGTTCTCTCTAGGCACTCCGGCTTCCTCCCACAGTCCAAAGACATGTAGACTAGGTTAATTGATAACTCTAAATTGTCTGTAGGTGTGAATGTGAGTGTGAATTGTTGTTTGTCTCTATGTGTCAGTCCTGCAATAGTCTGGCAACCTGTCTAGGGTGTACCCTGCCTCTCGCCCGACGTTAGCTGGGATAGGCTCCAGCCCCCTCCCAAGAGGATGAAGCGGTTAGAAGATGAATGAATGAATGAATGAATGTTCTCTGGGGAAATAAAATAACAAACCAACCAATCTACCCTCAAAACTACAAAGTAGGCCTGTGTTCACTTACAACAGTCAGGCTTCAAGTGCATTTTGCTTTCCTCTCCTCACTTTATTCTTCTCTGCATACCTTTGCACTCCTCTTCTCATTTTGTTCTCTTCCCCTTTCCTTTTTAAATTTTCACATATTGGTTCTTAGTACTATTTTCTAAACAAACTTTAATTAAATAATCCTAAAAAACAGATGCATGCAGCTACTGCAACTTTGCACTCCTCCTCTACACTCTTTGCTCGCAGCATGTTTGTGCAGCACCGAGTCGTATGTCTGATTTGGTAGATTTAGACAATATTTCAAGTTGGGTTTTGCTTGAAAAAGTAAAGGTAAGCAGTTTGGTGTCTGTCTCTGCTCACAACAGGCAGTTGGTGAAGCAGAATGTGCCAGAGTTGGAGGGGAATAGTGTGATTTGATGCCAGACTAGCTTGTTGTTAAGCTTAATGTTGGTTTACTGCCTAAGTTAGAGTGGCTCCATTGAGATGACTGAATAGTGGTTTAATTTCACAACATTGACAAACAATGCTGAAGCTCAGGGCAAACACTTAGTTACCTGTCTGTCTATGAAAGCAGGCCAGGGAGACGTGATGCTGCTCTGCAGGGTGCTTGGTTTGTGTTTGTTAACTGTGGGGACTATGACAAGGGAAATTAAAAAGGCAGGGGCAGGTGCTCAACTCAAATGCTGTTAACGGGCATACAACACACTTTAAAGTGAGAATGGATGCCACTGGCCAAGTTCAAAAAGTAAAATGTAAAATGATTAAAAAGAAAAGACAAAACATTTTTTGCAAAAAGGGCACTTATCTAGTCAGATGCCAAAAGGACAGGTACTTGAGCACCACTTGGAATCTCTTCTATGTGCGTGCCTGACTATTGTCACTTTCAGTATCTCCAACCAGGAACAGGCTAAAAAACATCTGATTCACTGTGTACAGGCCTAGTTCAGTCCTTATAGAGTGCTGCAGGGATTATGTTTTTCTGAAGGCTGACGCAGAATTTAGCATTGCCCTCGTTCCCTTGTCAAAAAGCCTATGGCCGTTTTCTCTTGGATTTTGGATTAATGCAGAAAATAAGCTCTGTGACCAACAAATGTATGTGATACTTACACATTTTGTTCAGCAAGATAATCTTCACATATGAACACCACTTTTATGATTTTGGAAGTCTAAATGCAATCTCCAGAAGTAAAGAGCTAACATTAGGCTCTAAACTAACTACACTATAGTTGCATGATTTAACATCACTTGTTTAGCATGATGACATTATGTAGTCTCATTTAGCCACTTGTTGGCAACCATTTTTAAAGGGACATTGTGTAATGTTTTTAGTTGTTTATTGGCAAAAATCGATGTCTGCAAATATGTCATCATTGGTGTATCATTACCTCCACCAATAATCTGACTTATTCTCGTAAAAGGAGAATTTCGGATTTGTTTGTACACTGGTTCCATAACGTTTCGCCATCTTGAAAATACATCCATCAGCCAGGGACATATAGCACTACCAGGGAATAGAGAGGAGCAAGAGGCGCTTTGCTACTATCCCAGCAAATTTGAAAGCAAAGTAAATACAGCCAGCAACCTACTGCCGTTGTTGCAATATGGGTTTGAAACAGTGAGGTGCTAGAGTGATCTGTTTGAATGCAATATACGATTTCAACGTTAGATGGCAGAAATTCCTTCACACTGTGGCTTTAAGACACATAAAAGCTGCTGAATTCACAGTGGGGTATTTATTGACATATTTTATGTTGTAGAACAAAATGTGAAAGTCTCTTCAGCTTGTGTTAACCACAGACCTTATTTCAGGCATCTAACCTAAAACCTATTTAAAAAATTGAGTCTGAGACAAAGGAACCAGCAGTGGTAAAATGCTAACTCATTTCCAGTTTCAGGACTCATTGCTGCAGCACTCTTTTCCCAATGTTTGAATTCAGCACCCTTTGGCAAACACAGCCATGTTTATAAGGAAAAAACTAATTTTGAGGTAAGAATGTATTTTTTTTGCTTCATGTATTTTTGTAATTGTCTCCTTTGTAGTTAAATTTATAGTTTGTAGTTAAAATGTTTTTTCATTCTTAATTGAAATTCAAATGAGCGAATGGTACACGGACCTCTATGGGCTACAATAGTCTAAGTTAGTTGTAACGACATGTAAAAAAAATGTAACAACCCACTCCAAGCAAAATTTTAATGACTTGGCTCATAGACACACACACACACACACACACATAGGATTGCAAGACAAGCACAAACACACATAAACAGGCAGACACACACCACTCATGTTAAAAACTCATTTAAGTTTTAACTATAATGTTTTCAGTGTCTTAAGTCTTGTCATAATCCTTATCTCATCTTACTATATCTTACTGTAACCCTTTCACCACCGGCTCGTTAAGTATTTAATTACTTAATATTTTGCTACATAAAGTATTAAACCCCTTTAAACTAAAATCTGTTATCATATGATGAAAGAGACATCTCCATGTAAATTAGTGCTGCACGATTTGATAAAAATGTGCGATTGCGATTATGGTGGACAATATCACGATTACAATATAATAATAATTTAAAAAAAGGTATCATTAGTGTTCTTGCTTGATTCAGTGTTTCCCCTACATTATATTAGGGGGGCACTGACCTAACCCGAAATTGTTATTGTTATGGACAGTGTGTAAATGACCATCAACAGACTAAGCACAGTCAAACAGCTGCTCACACAGCAGCACAGCACGGCACTGTACCTACAGTGTAGAGTTTAGATTCTCGGCCCATACCCGAGCCTGGCCCGACATTTCACACCAATATCCGCGGGCCGGGCCGGGCCGGGCCGGGCCGAAAAGCCCTACTACATAGGCGTTGTCATTAATGTTGCTTTGTTGTTTGTGTTGTTTTTGTGATCTTTTCTGAATAAACGCACACGCCAGATGGCAGGTTCATGCCTCATACTTGTTCTATTATTTATTAACTCTAAACATGGCAATTCCTGTGTGTTGTTCAATAGTTAGAGTACACTGACAACAGCATAGAGGTTGCTGCAGAGATGCAGGAGAGTCAGGACCCTGAACAGCTCCGCCGCTGAATTTAAACAGCCCACCACGGCACGGATTTAAAAAAAAAAAAGTCGGGTGTTAATAGGGCTCGGGCTCATAATTACAGTTAATATGTCGGGCCGGGCCGGGCTCAGACACGACGTGCATGGGCTCGGTGTAGCGTCGGGCCGGATTTTTTAGGCCCGATCTAAGCTCTACTACAGCAGAGCGAGCCTGTGTTGCATTCAAGCGTTGTCACGTAAATTACATATTTCAGCACGCCATAACACAGCACAGCAGCATGTCAAGTGGGCCGAAAGCGCGAAAGCGAAATTGCTCAATTTTTCATTTGTTATTATATAGTTTGTTATGGAGTCCATGATTTCCCAGTGACACTTACAAATGTATGCGTAACTGTGCTTGGATGTTGTTTTATGAGGCTCTGGTGGCTTTCAGTTGTCTCTTTGTCTTTAACGTTACATGGCTTGGCTTTCTCTCCCATGCATTCCTCCTACTTTTCTCTGTGCTGTCTCAAGTGCTGATTGGTCATGTTGCCGCGTTACGTGGCGACTTTTACACAACACATCTTACTGTTCAAATTCGCCGTACCTGAATCCAAAGTACTGTATCACCTTGTAATAGACGTTGCATTTTTTTCGCCACCGACTCAGCCTGTTCATAGTCGTGCTCATGTTCTTCTTCACAGTCTATGTTGGTCACTACGGTGGCTGAGACCCGCCATAGCTGCAAATAAAAAAAACGCTGCAAATAAAAAGAAACGTCGCAATGCAAATAAAAAAAAAGCAATGACGCAAATAAAAAAAGCAACGATGCAAATAAAAAAGCCACAACGGAAGTGAATTACCGGGGACTATTATTGCTGATGCACATGTTTTTTTATGTAAAAGAAGAAGACGAAGAGAGAAAAGTAACAAGAAGAAAAACGAACGAAAAAGTAAGTGTTATGGTTAGGCCATGTAGCCCCAGGTTTGATATGAAGCTGAACTGGAGGATGCTGGTGTTCCTCCATCTGTATAGTATAGATGAATTCGGCGATCAATTTGTGTATGCCGCCATCTTGCGGCGGCACCATTGCTGCGGTGACGCTTGTCAGTCATCAATTCATTATGCTGTCATTGTGAACTGACTCTCTACAATGACAGCATCATGAATAGCTGGATTGACAATGTTAGACAGTGGCCTCCGGTAACTGATGAAGGTATCTTAAATGAGTACCGATATTAATTTAGAAATTAATCATTTGTTTGACCGATAAGCAGGAAAGATTAGAGTAATAGGAGTAAATAGGATTGGTCCGAGCACAGAACCTTGCGGAACTCCAAAACAAACTTTACTACGTAAGGATGATTCATCATGGACGTGAACAAACTGAAAACGATCAGATAAATAAGATTTAAACCAGCTTAGCGCAGAACCTTTTAGGGTAATTAAGTGTTCCGGTCTCTGTAGCAGAATTTGATGGTCAATTGTGTCAAATGCTGCACTAAGATCTAATAAGACAAGTAAAGAGACGAGTGCTTTGTCTGAAGCAATCAGAAGATCATTTGTAATTTTAACTAGTGCTGTCTCAGTGCTATGATGCACTCTAAATCCTGACTGAAATTCTTAAAATGAATTATTATCATGGAGAAAATCACACAGCTGGTCTGTGACTACTTTCTCAAGGATGTTTGAAAGAAAGGGAAGATTAGATATTGGTCTATAGTTGGCTAACCCCTCTGGATCCAGGATGGGCTTTTTTAGGAAAGGTTTAATTACAGCTACCTTAAAAGACTGTGGTACATAGCCCGTTAATAAAGACATACTGATCATATCTAATATATGAGTGTTAACTTAAGGTAAGACTTCCTTAAGTAGCCTAGTTGGGATGGGGTCTAAGAGACAAGTTGATAATTTAGATGAAGAAATCACTGCAGTCAATTCTTGAAGAGAAATCAGGGACAAGCAATTTAAATATATATTAGGTCCTACAGCTGTGTTTAAGGGTAGATAGGTACTATCTGAGGACAGGTAATCGTGAGTTTTGCCTCTAATAGTTAGAATTTTGTCATTTAAAAAGCTCATAAAATCATTACTGCTAAGGGCTAAAGGAATACAAAGCTCAATAGAGCTGTGACTCTCAATCAGCCTGGCTACAGTGCTGAAAAGAAACCTGGGGTTGTTCTTATTTTCTTCTATTAATGCTGAGTAATAGGCAAGGCAAGGCAAGTTTATTTGTATAGCACAATTCAACACAAGGTAATTCAAAGTGCTTTACAGAGACATTAAGAGCAACAAGACACAATTTAAAACAATAAAAACAGTCGATTAAAAGGGGAAATAGAAATTGAGAATGATAGTGATAATAAAATACAGTAACATAAAATAAAAACAGGCTCAATAAATTTAACAGTCGGGATAAGAAAAGAAGTAGAATAACAAAAGGCATAAATCAGCAGTGTGTAGTCAAAAAGTACGGGCAGTAGAATACAGCAGGTAAGTATTTAATCTAAGAGTACGCTTCAGTAAACAATAGTGTTTTTAGCCCTGATTTAAAGGAGCTGACCGTTTGAGCAGACCTCAGATCTACAGGAAGTTTGTTCCACAGGTGAGGAGCATAATAACCAAATGCTGCCTCACCTTGCTTGGTTTTTGTTCTTGGAACACACAACAAACCTGTTCCAGATGGCCTAAGGGGTCTGGATGCTTTGTAGGGAACCAGTAGATCAAGCATGTATTTTGGTCCGAGACCATTTAGGGCTTTGTAGACCAGCAGTAAGATTTTAAAATCTATTCTTTGACTCACAGGAAACCAGTGTAGCGATTTAATGACCGGTGTAATATGGTCCAGTTTCCTGGTGTTTGTAAGGACTCTGGCGGCAGCGTTCTGAATCAGCTGCAGCTGTCTGATTGATTTTTTTGTTGAGGTCTGTAAATAAGCCAATAATCCAACCTACTAAAAATGAATGCATGAATAAGTTTTTCAATGTCTTGTTTAGACAGAAACCCCTTAATTCTAGCTATATTTTTCAGGTGGTAATAGGCAGATTTAGTAATAAACTTTAAATGGCTGTTGAAGTTCAGGTCTGAGTCAATAATAACACCAAGATTTCTGGCTTGATTTGTAGCTGTCAATGACATAGAGCCAAGGTGGGAGCTGATCTTTGCCCTTTCATTTCTGGATTTAGCTGGAGAAAATTCTGGCACATCCAGTCATTGATTTGATGAATACAGTTACTCAATGAGAGTAAGGGACTGTAGTCGTGTGATGACACTGAGATATAGAGTTGTGTGTCGTCGGCATACGTATGATAGGAGATGTTGTGATGTTCCATAATCTGGGCTAGGGGTAGCATATAGAAGTTGAATAGAAGTGGTCCGAGAATGGACCCTTGAGGAACCCCACATGTGATCGTAGTTCGCTCAGATTCATGGTTACCAATTGAAACAAAAAAGTCCCTATCTTATAAGTAAGATTTGAACCATTGTAGCACAGTGCCGGTCAGTACCCACTTTTCCAATCTGCCAAGTAGTATATTATGATCAACTGTATCAAATGCAGCACTGAACTCTAGTAATACCAGGACAGAGGATTTGCATGCATCATTATTCTGATGAATATCATTTAAGACTTTGATAAGTACAGTCTCAGTACTGTGATGTGGCCGAAATCCAGACTGAAATGTGTTAAAGTGAATAGTTTGCTCTGGCATTGCTTATACGTTTTGAGACTGTCGGCCCAGACTAAACGAGATTCTTCCAGTTTTTTTTAATCACCAATTCCTTTCAAATTTTCCCGATGTTGGGATTCACAGGACCACAGATGATTTATCATTTGGTAAAATCCTCACTGGACAATTTAAAGGCTTTTTCCTCTGAATGCTCTTTGTCTTCAAACAAAGAGAGCTAAGTGGCACCCATCTCCACAGGAGGCCTCACCTCACACCTCAGTGAGACTCAAGTCCCAAAACTTGATTGGACAAGACCTTTTACAGTGACATGTGACTCTGTGATGTCACAAGTTGTACAAAATCTGCTCCCTTCCACATAACTTTTGCTCTTGCTTGCTCCAGCTGTTGAACAGTTAAGACCTCTTTCCGGTTGGGCCTGGAACAGTCCAGAGGCCTAGACCCTGGCTCCATAGCCCAAACCACTAAAGGGAGGGCAACTGATCACAGACTCTCTTGCAAACACAAGGTTTGCAACCAGCTTTACAGCAACAAGCCAATGGCCAATGGCCTTGATTCGGCCATTTTGGTAGTTCTGTTATCAGCCATTTTGTTTTGTAGGCCAAGCGGCTACTTGAACACCACACCCGTCTTCTCTTCCCGTCTCCACACCTTGTCTTTCTCTTCTCTCTCTCTCTCTCTCTCTCTCTCTCTCTCTCTCTCTCTCTCTCTCTCACACACACACACACACACACACACACACACACACACACACACACACACACATATATACACCAAGCTTGTATATAGTTAGTTAGAATTTGTGTGTTTTGGTTTGATTTGCTAATTGTGAATAAATACAATTCTTTGGAATCATACCTGCTGTCTGTTTAATGTTGTACAAGAGTGAATGAATAGTCAACCTCTGCTGCTTCAAGAACTCCGAAATGATTCTCATCCCAGCCGCTTCACATTCGGCTGCGAACCGTCCCAGCAAGAGCTGGAGGTCACTGTTCGATGGAGCTAGGAGGACCACGTCATCTGCAAAAAGCAGGGACAAGACCCTCCCGTCACCGAACCTGACACCCTCCACCATTCGGCTGCGCCTAGAAATTCTGTCCATAAAAGTTATGAACAGAACCGGTGACAAAGGGCAGCCCTGGCAGAGTCCAACCCTCACCGGGAACAGGTCTGACTTATTGCCGGCCACGCAAACCAGACTCGTGCTCCTTCGGTACAGGGACTGGATGGCCCTTAGCAAGGGGCCACCAACCCCATACTCCCGGAGCACCCCCCACAGGATGCTCCTGGGGACACGGTCGTAAGCCTTCTCCAAATCCACAAAACACATGTGGACCGGTTGGGCAAACTCCCATGCCCCCTCCAGCACCCTGGCGACGGTAAAGAGTTGGTCCACGGTTCCGCGTCCGGGACGAAAACCACATTGCTCCTCCTTAATCCGAGGGTCAACTAACGACCGGACCCTCTTCTCCAGCACCCTGGAGTAGACCTTACCAGGTAGGCTGAGGAGTGTGATCCCCCTGTAGTTGGAACACACCCTCTGGTCCCCCTTCTTGGAAATGGGGACCACCACCCCGGTCTGCCACTCCAGAGGCACTGCCCCCGATGTCCACGCAATGTTGCAAAGGCGTGTCAACCAGGACAGCCCTACAACATCCAGAGCCTTGAGATATCCAGGACGAATTTCATCCACCCCCGGGGCTCCGCTGCCTCGGAGTTGTTTCACTACCTCGGCAACTTCTGCCCCAGAAATCGGATGACCCGCCCCCGATACCCCCGTCTCTGCTTCCTCACTGGAATACGTGCTGGTGGGATTGAGGAGCTCCTCAAAGTATTCCTTCCACCGCCCGACAATGTCCTCAGTTGACGTCAGTAGCTCCCCGCCACCACTGTAAACAGTGTGAGCTAGTTGCCGCCTTCCCCCCCGAGACGCCGGACGGTTTGCCAGAACCTCTTTGGAGCCGATCGATAGTCTTCCTCCAAGGCCTCACCGAACTCCTCCCACGCCGATTTTTTGCTTCTGCGACTGCCACCGCTGCGCTCCGCTTGGCCCGCCAGTACCCGCCAGCTGCTTCCGGAGACCCACAGGCCAACCATGCCCTGTAGGCCTCCTTCTTCAGCCTGACGGCTCCCCTCACCTCTGGTGTCCACCAGCGGGTTCCGGGATTACCGCCACGACTGGCACCAGCAGCCTTGTGGCCTCAGCTTGCAGCCGCCGCCTCGACAATGGCAGAGCGGAACAAGGCCCATTCGGACTCAATGTCCCCCTCTGCCCTCGGGACGCGATTGAAGCTCTCCCAGAGGTGGGAATTGAAGATCATCTGGACAGGTTCTTCCGCCAGGCGTTCCCAGCAGACCCTCACTGTTCGTTTGGGCCTGCCAGGTCTGCGCGGCGTCTTCCCCCACCATCTGATCCAACTCACCACCAGGTGGTGATCAGTTGACAGCTCTGCTCCTCTCTTCACCCGAGTGTCCAGAACATATAGTCGCAGGTCAAGTGATATGACTACAAAGTCAATCACTGACCTGCGACCTAGGCTGTCCTGGTGCCACGTGCACCGATGGACATCCTTATGTTTGAACATGGTGTTAGTTATGGCCAAACTGCGACCCACACAGAAGTCCAATAACTGAACAGCACTCGGGTTCAGTTCGGGCAGGCCGTTCCTCCCAATCACGCCCCTCCAGGTCCCGCTGTCATTGCCCACGTGAGCGTTGAAGTCCCCCAGCAGAACAATGGAGTCCCCGGTTGGGGCACTGTCCAGCACCTGTCCCAGGGACTCCAAAAAGGGCGGGTACTCTGAGCTGTTGTTCGGCGCATAAGCGCAGACAACAGTCAGGACCCGTTCCCTGACCCGAAGGCGCAGGGAAGCAACCCTTTCGTCTACCGGGGTAAACCCCAACGTACAGGCAGAGAGTCTGGGGGCTATCAGAAAGCCCACCCCGGCCCTCCGCCTCTCACCCGGAGCAACTCCAGCGAAGGAGAAGGTCCACCCCCTCTCAAGGACTTGGGTTCCAGAGCCGGAACTATGTGTCGAGGTGAGGCCGACTATATCTAGCCGGTAGCGCTCAACCTCTTCCACCAGCTCTCGCTCCTTCCCCGCCAGAGAGGTCCCAAGAGCCAACTTCTGTAGCCGAGGATCGGACCCCCAAGGCCCCCGCCTTGGTCTGCTGCCCAATCCACACTGCACCGAGCCCTTCTGGATCCCTCTGCGGGTGGTGGGCCTGCAGGGGGATGAGCCCATGTAGCCGGTTCGGGCTGGGCCCGGCTGGACGCCATGGTCGAAAGCCCGGCCACCAGGCGCCCCACGGGCCCCAACCCCAGGCCTGGCTCCAGGGCGGGGCCCCGGTATGGTTGTTGTCATTAATTAATTATTAATCAAACTCCAAATTAATAGTTTCGCCTACTTTATGAGACTGATATCTTTAACTGGCTATCATTTTTCCCTTTACGGGAATGGTGCCCCACGAGGTGATTAAATGTTAATTAAGTCACATTATTTAACGTAATTATTAATTATTAATAATACTTATTAATTATTTCCGATAGCCAATTAAACCCCCAACATATTTGGTGCCATCGTGTGAGGTAAATATATGTCGATTCCCAACAACAATATTTGTTTTAACTTACAGGTTTGAGAGTTATACCAAGGAGCGAACTTTCTTTGCTTTGTTAACTTCTTTTAAAGGGGAGCTACAGAGTCGAGTGTTGTTCCCAGCGAGCCTACGGCACTATTGACAAGATGATCAATTCGGCCTATCCCATTTTTCCACACTTGGCACACTCTTTGGTGACGTTTTGCCACGCGGAACGTGCGTTTGCCTATAGTGTTCAAGAACGTATTAAGTGGCCAAGTACGCCGGGATATTTAAACAAAATTGGCACAGACTTGACAACGCCCCTTACATTGTGCATTGGATGTTAGTCTCCGCGAAAATGCAGCTGATTGTGCTGGCATTAATTAGGGGTTGGGCAGCCTAAAGCCTGATTTATGGTCCTGCGTTGAATCAACTTCTCCATCACTCCGTTTCTTCGCGGTGCAATTCACCGCCAGAGCGGTAGGGGGCTGCCTTCCTTTCCTGAGTGGTTATCATCGTTTCTAGTTGATTCTTTGTTTAGCTTCCGGCTTTTCCGGTCACAGTGAACAATGGCGACAGAGAGAGAGAGAATTTTGCTGGAGTTGGAGTTGTTGGATGTTGAAGAAAGTATGTTAATACTGCAACATCTACATCGTATCCATGCTCAACAACAAGATGTTTAAAGATGGCGGGGATGGCGGAATCTGGAAATACGGAACCGGAAATGCGTTGCTACCAAGCAAACCAATCACAGCCCTGCCGGTCTGCGCTGGGTCTGTGTCACCTCGACATGAAGTTACATTTTTGGGGAGGTGCACGTCAGGCTACATCGGGGGCTACGGTGAGCCTTCTGCGTAGCCCCGTATCCTATGACGTAGCAACGTCGTTGATTCAACGCATGACCATAAATCAGGCTTAAGCTGCCAGGTCCCTATTGTTGTTGTTCTTCTTCTTCCAAGGAAATCCTACTTCCCATGCGCAAAAAATCACCAAACTTTGCACAAAGGTCCAGTCCCTGGCCAGATTGCTTCAGCTGCAAAAACAGGCCAATAGTCCTGATGGTGGCGCTACAGCAAGCCTCTAAAGTTCAAAATTTAAAAAATTCACAACAAATCAACCATACATGATACAGATTTGCAACTTTCAATAAAATGTAGCCCCAATACTGAAGAAACTTTTTTACATTTAACCCTATTGCAAATTATTAAGTCCATCACTCTGTTTTTTTCCCCAAAAACTGTAAAACTTATTAAACCTATCTCCTCCCACAATTTTTGCTCAATTGACACCAAACTTGCTACAGAGCATCTTCAGACTGTCCTACACAAACAATCCACACAGATTTTTGATTTATCGAAAATTGAGCCTACAGTGCATCAAATTGTTTGACTGTAAACAGTATTGTAAATATATACTTGCAAAGTCTTGCTAAATACATTTTCAATGTTCATTAAAAAAAAAGACAAAATTTTGGAGTCATGGTAGACGATGTTTGGAAAATATCAGAATTTTATTTCAAAAACTGACAATAGTCCTGATGGTGGCGCTACAGCAAGCCTCTAAATTTCAAAAATTTTAAAATTCATAACAAATCAACCATATGTGCTACAGCTTTGGAGCTTTCACTTTGAAATTTGCTTTTCCATGGCATGGATGGCTACTGCCTTAGTCAATTTGTGAAGCCACACATGAACTGTCACTTGCCAATTAGCTCAGTGAGATAAAAGATGGATCTCAGTCTCAGAAGTTGTGACTTCAAGCCTCAGCTAAGGCGGAACGGACATTCTAATGTGAAAGTCCTATGTTCAGGCATCATGCTATGTAGATTAGAGACTACTAAGGTTAAAATAATTATGATCCAGGCAGTGACGCGGAGAGACAAAAACTTTTTATCAACACTTTTCCCTGTTATCCCTTGTCTCTTTTCCCTGTTTATTTGGCTTAGCTATCAGTCAATATGCAGAGTCTATCCAATAACTACTTTTACATTTTAAAAAATGTTTTCATCTTTGTCACCATGGATAAGCTTTAGCTTTAAGTGAGATCAGGCCAGTTTGTTCATAATTGCTAGCAGTTAATGTTATTCTTACTTTCTTGTTCTTGAGTTTTTTTCTTTCCTTTGTATATTATGAGTCTGATCACTTCAGCCACTCATCCACAATTTGAAGGGCATGCCATAATTATATGATGTAACTTCTATGTTGTGATATGTTTTGTTTTAGTGTGTGTGCTGCTCAGAATTGCCCAATTTTGCCTAAAATTGCCTGGCCCCGACCATTGCTGCGCAGCAGCTATAATTATTGTTTGGCACTCTGCTTTGCCAGATCCTTTGGAGGACCCATCAGATGCTAAGGCGTAGACGTAGGCGAAGAGAGCCCTGGCTAAACAAAAGCAATCTACATGCACCAGTTCAAATAAAACATTCTTGCTATTATTAGGCCTAGTCCACACGGCCCCATGTGTATTAGCCTATTCTATGCAATTTGGCTGTCTGGCCACACGCAACCGCACTTTTGGGCCCCTGAAACCATGTTTCTTTGAAACCGGAGTCCAAGGTGAAGTTTTTGGAAGATTCCGGTGCCAGTGGTTGCGTGTAGAGAGGATATACACAGTATTTTATTATCTGTCTCCATTGTTTGACGTCAGAACGACGGTAAAAAGCTGTTTTCTAAAAGTTTACTAACTACTAAATCCTGTGTTAAATACAATGTATCTTAATTATATTTACAATGAAGCTTGATTCTTCACTCTGCATTTAGCCCGTATGTGAATGTTTACTGTTGCTATGGCAACAAGTGACAGCTGACACATGTGTCAGTTAGCTTAGCTCAATCATCCGACAAACAATAACCCATAATAATTCAACATATTTAAACAAAATCAACAACAGCTACCAACAGTTACAGTCCTTACAACCTTAGCTAATGTGTTGTCACAGGTAAGATTGTCAAAATTAAAGTAATAACAGCTTAAATCCCGCTTGCATTAGTGACAATTGCCTCCACTCGTGTGCAGTTACCTTACGTTACAGTTCCCTCAAACAATATCAAGAAGCACAATACAAACTATATAAACAAATTTTCTATTAAGGGTACACTACTAAAATCTATCTGCTTAGGTGACATTTACTCACCTGAAATAATTGAACGCAAACGCTGATTTTGCTGGTCTTCAGTAGCTTTACTCTAGGTGTAACTGCCAGCTGAAGAGCCAACCGTTTATATACCCAGATTTGCTCTCGTGCCTTTACTCAAATCAGTTATGCTTTAAATTGAATGGGGGTTATCTGTATGGTATCTGTAAAGATACAAAATCGATATAGTATGCATAAAATAATGTCCCAGTTGAGTGGGCAGACACACATAAATACCCTATATGCCACACTAACTTTATTTGTGAGCATGCTATCTGCTCTCTTTGGATGGTAGGCTATATCCAGCTGCTTGACCAAGCGACCAACGAAGGAGGCTGCTCCTGTTGCGAGCTACCCCAACTACACTACCACGAAAGCAACGGTGGGCCTACCAACGGAGGTTCTGGATCCGGCCGGGTCGGACCTCCGTTGGCAGGCCTGTTGCTGCTTTCATGGAAGTGTAGTTGGTTGTTCAGGCGCCTCTGCTGTTGAATTAGGTCACACTATACATGTGGATCGGGTTATTTATTTTCCGCACTTCCCTATTCCGGTATGGACTCTGACTTCTGATTGGTTAAAATGGCCTTTCCGAAGTTACATCGCCACCTACTGCTTTGGCATGTGTATCATATTTTTTTAATCACACCACACGTGTGGATGAATTTTTTTTTGGAAACTGGAGCCCGAAAAACTTAGGTTTCAGAATTGATTTTCGCCACAGCTCCCGCATTAAGTTCTTCGTGAACTACAGAACTCCCATGTTGCAGGGCTCCAGACCAGCCGCGGCGCTAGTATTGGGCCCGGGTCCATTTTGACCCAGGCCCACCCAATCAGAAGACTTAGTTTTCATTTCAGCTATTCATGACATAGGCAGTCTGAGGAAAACTTTGAGTGAAGGCTTCTCTGCCAATCAATGGCTTCTTACCCCACGCGTGTGGCCCCTTAAGCCTGCCAACAGGCTGCATCGTCACCAGCATGTGATCCAATGAAATGAATGAGTTAGTTCCGCGCAAGCAGTGAAATTTAGCAGTAAACACAGAAGAGAGGAAGTAGCTAGCTAAGATAAAAAGTCAACATGGCGAAGCAAAGCAGCTTATTTACATTTAAATTTACTAAGAAACGCTGCGAGGAGCAGGAAACTCCTGTGTCCATTTCAAGTAACGTTACGAGTGCTGCTTTACTGTCCACCTCAGCCGCCCTCTCTCCATCAAGTCCTTCTCCTCCTCCTCATCCTCCTCCCATAACTAACCCCCCACACCAGCAAGGCAAGTTAAGTTAACATTAGTGTCTGTCTGCACATTTTCTAGAGTAAAAAATAATGTAAGTAGACAGATAACTTATGCTAGCGTTTTAGCACTGAGCTGAGGACAGCGACACAAGGGAGCCACAGCGGTGCACCGGCGTCGCTGTCCCTTTTATGAAACGGAGATAAAAGGGAACCCGTTTTTTGCTTATTTTAACTGGCCCATCCAGTTTTCTGGGGGCCCACCCACAATCAAAATCCTGGCGCTGCTACTGCTCCAGACTAACTTTTTCCCCCAGGAGCACCAGCACTCCTTACTGAAAATTTTAGGAGCACCAGCACAAAATTTAGGAGCACTATCTATATCGACACAACATATTCATAATTTTGTCGAGATTAACTGCATTACTGATAATTTAGCAATAAACACAGACAGCCCTGCAGGGTTCAACGCTGAGGTTTTTTTTCACTTGCCCGAAGTCAGTTTTTACTTGCCCTATAAAAATAGTTTAATTTAAGTGGCTATCAAATAACAAAGACTGCAGTTATTTTTATGTTATGTAATCTTAATTCACACTGTATCATTCTCTCTCTATAATTTTGTGCCCTACTTGAGCCATGCCCACCTCTATTTATTTTTCACCCTTCTCTCCAGTTCTGCTGTATTAACACCGGGTTTAATATATTTTGCCTCCATCCCTCTGCCCTGCTCTACTCTACTTCAATGCTACTTAGCTCTCTCTCCACTCTACCAATACACTACCACATCCACCTGTTACACAGCAGTGTTTCCCCTAGGATGGAGTTGTAGCAGCAGAGGTGAAGCACACACATGAAAAATAATTTTCACATGCGTGAAATTTTTTGTATGCTTGCAAAGCACAGCCTGGTGGGATGTTTCTATGTATACTGGCACCAGAAGGGCTCTCTAGGACGAAGTACATACAGTACATTTGCGCACAGTAATGAGCAGGTGAAATGTCTGTCTAGCTTACATATGAGGTGTCTCAAGATTTAGGAACATACAATTTTATAGAACATAATAAGTCAATTGACATGCTGCTGTTTTGTGCTATGACTTATTTACGTGCTGGAAGTTGTTATTTACGTGACAACGCCTGAACGCAACACAACACAAGCTCAGCATGAGTGCCGTGCTGCGCTGCAGCGTCTTTGTCTGTGCATAACAGCAGTCTGTTGTTATTTACACAGTGTCCATAACAATAACTTTGTCAGCTGACAAACTGCACCGGGCTTGGGTCAGGTTTGGTCAGGAAAATGCGGCCCGAGCCACTCTAGCGTGCTCACCTGTGTGTGTGGCGGAACTCCGCTGTGCGCGATACAGATAGCAAAGGAGAAGTCTTAACGCGTGACCATGCAGAGACAAAAATGACACAATGACATAACCCCATAAATAGTATATTGTTCTGTTATTATATGATGCGTCCGTCGCGCAAAATAATATCAATGGGGGGCTGTGGGCAGGACATTGCTGACATTGCCTCGCAGTGCACATCCAGATACACATGACAGGCACACACACACAAACACACACACACAAACACACAGACACTTGCTTCCGCTCCTCCATGAAATGCAATTATAAAAAAAAAATTTTAAAAAAGAAAGAAAAAGTGGGAGAGGGGTGGGTTTGTCAGTCGCGCTGGCGCTCCTAGTTAAAAAACTATGTCGCACGGCCTCCAAAAAAGGTTGCAAAATGCGACCAATTAGATGCAGTCTGGAGCCCTGTGTTGTTTTGCAAGCATACTAGGCTGATGAGTAGAATTTAAGAAACAGGCTAAATGACATGATGTTGCACACTCTTGTACAGTAGGTGGCGATATACACTTCTAAATTGTTTGCAATCTGCCAAACGAGAGAAGAAGAAAACAAAAAAAGCTTTGCAAGCTGTCATTCCGATTGAGACTGGCTGATAGAGACGTGTCTTACAGCTTTGAGTTTAGGCCCCACCCACCAGGTTCAACTTTTTACTCGCAAAACTTTTTGACTTTAGAATTTGCATTTTTTGATTGCAATATTATACTCTGATTGAATAATAAAGAAACAAATGTAGCTCCATAGATGCGCGCACACACACAGAGACACACACACACAGACCAACCTCTCTCGCTCTCCCTCTCATTTTCCGCACACTGTTTTTGAAATCTTCTGCGATCACCTGCCCCTCGCATTATTCGTAGTTCACCTACTTGACTGGCTCGTGGAGTGAATAGAGGAGAGGTGGGGAAGGGGCGGTATTGTGCATGCACGGCTTCCGTAGGAGACAAAATAACATCTCCAGTCGTCCGTGACCAAAAATCTTTACCCTCGATTTCATTAATTTTGAAATCGTAATCGCAACCACCAGACGATTATTTGCACAGCCATCTCTGTCCGATTTTCTCTCTCATTTTTGTTTCATATATTTTATAAAATGATTCTTTGAAATTTGAAACCAACTTTTTATTTTCTCCCATTGTGTATGCATTTTAAAATGTAGAAATAAGGTTGTGTTCATTTGTCTCCAAGCTTTGAATTTTTTTTTCCAAAGTAGCCCCTGACTTGCAGGTATCTGTACAAATCCTGCTTTCCTAATCCAAATGTCTTTGATATATCCTGATAGCTCTGTAATTTTCCGTTGGAGTTTGTATCACATTTTGAATGCTCTGGCTTAAAAGAGCTCCATAATGCAGACAGAAATGTCAAAAATGTTACAACCATCCACGGTTTCCCTGACCCAATACCAATGAGGCAATGCAGTGATCAATAGTTAATCTTACACTCTTGATACAAAATTGCAAATTGGAAGTGCAAGAACTGTGAGATTTTCTGTATTGTGTGTGTGAGACATCTACACGTTATCTCTTATTCTCCTTAAAGGTTTTCCATGGCAGAGGCTGGGCATCCTGTGTCAGAGCTGTACCCACCAGGGGAAGCTGTTTCTTTGGAATCTACCCTGTCCGGTCAGTCACTCTTCAACACCTCGAGTTCGATACAGGCAACAACACCCTCCAGACTGGCTGGAGGACCAGGTAACAGCACCGAGACTTGTGGGCTTGCTTACCATGAAGGAGATAAAAGTGTCCAAGAGGCTGAGAGTCACTCCATGTTAGTCTGCAAGCAGCCCATGCAGCTGCAGCAGTGCAACATTATCAACACTATCTGCCAAGCACCCAAAAGTGGAGAAAGTGATGTACAGCAGCCTCAGAGCAGGTGTGTCTGTATCTCTTCCCCTGAGGCAGCAGGCAAGGTGGAGGGTGTTGAAGAAAGGAGCCATCTTCCCCATAAATGTGACAAGGCACTGTGCTATGGCTCATATAACCATCATGTCAATTTTGAGGACACATTTGCTGCCTACTGTCATCCCCAACCCATCCCAGCCCCCTCCCAGCTGCTGCCACGCCTGGCAGGTGTAGAGCCAACCTGTGACATCCAGCGTACAGCGGCACCTCCTTCAGCAATGAACCACCTCACCCTGCCCCGCCTCATCTCTTCTGTCAGTGAAACAGGCCTGGATGCCAAGCACCTACTTCGGTGCTGCAACCTTAACTGCTCTTGGATCAGCTTGCTGCCCCCTGGTGCTGGGCCACAATCCCCAAAACACTTTAGTGGAGAAGCGTGCTGCAGCAGTCCCGTTGGCCATGTCAGAACCATAACCCAGGACATGGGGACAATGACAGCCCACAGAGAGCTGAGGGATGTTGGGGTGCAGACAGGACAGATGGTCACACCTCATGTGTTCCCCCAGATCTGTCTGGCAGAGGACAGCAAGAGCAAGACCTCCTGCACTCAGACTCTGAAAACCAACAGTGACGTAGGCAAGAAACCAAGTGGGGCTTCCAAGACCCCAGTGAAGGAGGTGAAGTGGGATGCAGAAGGGATGACATGGGAAGTGTACGGGGCCTCTGTGGACCCTGAAGAGCTGGGCTTGGCCATCCAGAAACACCTGGAGCTGCAGATCAAGGAGACGGCGAGTCATGCGGCTAAGCTGTCTCGCCAGAACACCAACACCTCCCAGCAGGGCAGGAACGGTCAGACAAAGATGGGCAGAATGATTGGCTCAATTCGAACCTCAGCCTGCTGCTCACACAGCACTACAGCTGTTGACTAACTAACTAGCTTACTGATGGACGGGACAGAGCCTGAACACTGTGTTCAGTAACTAGTAAAGGTGCTGACATACCAAACCGACATCAAAGAACTAGCGGCGCCAAAAGCCAACTGTTGCGTCATCTACGTCGCCTCACGTCGCCTGTGTCAGTTCCATTGGAACACACTACAAAGACTACATCCAACAGCCAAGTAGCATGTACGTTCTACACCTGCGTGAGTGGAAAAAACACAAAGAGAGTGAGAGTGGTACATCCTGTCAGCCGAGGGGTTTCCTATCTGTGCAGCCAAGCACCGCAGAACCTTCATGGACTATTACATCCAGATGGTCCCGGTGCTTCCTTCGTAGGCTCCACTTCACTCAGCTTCATTCAGCTGCCCGACAAAAATGCTGCCTCTTCCCACTTTAACCTGAATAACAAACCGGGCTCGGTGCTCCAGTTGGATCCAAACAGAGAGCTGGGGCTAGCTGGGGCTAGCTGGGAGGCTAGCGGAGGCTAACTAACTGTGTTTCCCTCCAGTCATGCTGCAGCTGGGTTAAAGTGAAAAGAAGCAGCGGGTCTGTCGGGCAGCTGAGTGAAGTGGAACCTGAGGAGGAAGCATCGGTTAGTCCCAGTTTCACTACAGGCAGATTTACTCGCTACAGGGGTGAGGAAATAAAACCTGAACAGCCAATCAGAATGATCTCTCTCACCAACTAGCTCCGCCGCCAATTCAACATGCTCAATCGACCGAAAAAACGCAGACACTGAAGTGCAGACGGTGCGTTACCCACCGCAAAAACTAGGGCGACAGACGCTCACCGATGGCCTGACTTTGACGTCAGCTTGGTGTGTCAGGACCTTAAGGCTACTCTCAGTATCAGCCTCAAATGTCACCCATCTGATCAGAGGGTCTATGGAGGATAGACTAATCTATACACCAGAATTAGTGGAAATACTTCATGTGAAATGATGATCAACGGTTTGCATTATTGTTAATAAAAGGTAACTGACAACAGCTTATATTTCATCATTTGTTGTCTGTGGTTCAATATTTCAGTGAGTGAAATCATGACTCCTGCAGCTGTGCACTGCCAGTATTTTTAGAGTGCTGCTCCTTGCAGGTGTGTCTTCATATGACAGTACTTAAAGGACACAGAGACAATGAAACAAAGCCTGTCCTTTGTAAAGCAATCTGATACAACAGTCCTGCAATAAATTTTATTCTTGTTAATCTTATAATAAATGTGTGGAACGTGTGATGTAATTCAGTACAGAGAAGTTCCTCCTCCTGGCTGACTACCTGGGTTCCTGGTGTTTGGGGTCTTGAGTGACATGCACTGGCACTAGCACGTGTCAGTGGATGCCTGGCAGAGGGAGCCACTAGCAATGTATCACCTAACCCATATCCTAATCCCTCACACCCAAGTCTACAGCTTCAGAAAAAAACAAAGAGTCAATCAACACCTCTGTTCACAAAGAATCACCACATGACACTAAAACAAGAATGACATCAGTCATCACACAAGTGAAATGTTAGTTTTATGGGGCACATAGCAGTGACAGCAGTGCCGTATGCCAGCAAGAATTGGTCTATGGCTATACTGAGTGGTATCTGCTGGCAGAACAGGAGTCACACACGTCAGTAGAACAATATACCGATAGTCTTTGGCTGCTATATTTTAATGGCCCACAGTCTTTCCCCTAGCATCCCTCTCAGGAAAAACTTTAATATCACTCTTGATGAGGCTGTGGCTCTAAGACTAGCTACATTAGCAATCTACAGGATCTATCCAACACTTGACTATTAATTGTGGGGTGAAATCAACATTGCAGCCTCTTTGGGGTGCTAGCAGGGCTTTGATGTTGTTGTTGTCGATGTTTTTTGTCACAAATGTATAACTTATGTCATACAGCATATATAAGCTCATAAACTGCTTGGTCAAGTATCAGTTCTGGAAAATACATGATGTAGGTGTTATAAGATAAGTAAATCAAACTTTTGATCACTTAATACAGCAAAGACAATAAAGGTCCCGGTCACAGTAAACCACTGAGGGATTCATCAGTGCCATCGGTGATAAATGCAGAGACTGACACGATTGTTCATTAAGTGTTTAGGAGGTGAAAATTCCATTTCAGATACACACACACACACACACACACACACACACACACACACACACACACACACACACACACACACACACACACACACACACACACACACACACACACACACACACACAGAGTACAGGCCAAAAGTTTGGACACACCTTCTCATTCAATGCGTTTTCTCACTTTTCATGACTATTTACATTGTAGATTCTCACTGAAGGCATCAAAACTATGAATGAACACATGTGGAGTTATGTACTTAACAAAAAAAGGTGAAATAACTGAAAACATGTTTTATATTTTAGTTTCTTCAAAATAGCCACCCTTTGCTCTGATTACTGCTTTGCACACTCTTGGCATTCTCTCGATGAGCTTCAAGAGGTAGTCACCTGAAATGGTTTCCACTTCACAGGTGTGCCTTATCAGGGTTAATTAGTGGAATTTCTTGCTTTATTAATGGGGTTGGGACCATCAGTTGTGTTGTCCAGAAGTCAGGTTAATACACAGCCGACAGCCCTATTGAAAATTCATATTATGGCAAGAACCAATCAGCTAACTAAAGAAAAACGAGTGGCCATCGTTACTTTAAGAAATGAAGGTCAGTCAGTCCGGAAAATTGCAAAAACTTTAAAAGTGTCCCCAAGTGGAGTCGCAAAAACCATCAAGCGCTACAACAAAACTGGCACACATGAGGACCGACCCAGGAAAGGAAGACCAAGAGTCACCTCTGCTTCTGAGGATAAGTTCATCCGTATGGAGTTAGATCAGTCTCAATATTCACAAATGCACACAGAAGGATTCACAAATACATGTTAAGATTTATATATAAATGACTCTCTCCACACAAATATTTTCAATGCACACACATATATTTAGCATTTTATATAAATGTAAAAAAAAATCCACAAATATGTGTATTTAAAAAGTATTTGCAATTTTCATCAAAACATATGTGGATGTTGATACATTCATTTACAAATGCTTTTATTTTGTGAACCTCCGCGCATTTGTGTGTGAATCTTTTTGAGACTCCCCTGACGTGACCCGATCCACAAATGCATTTTTTCTACCAAGGGGATATAGGTAGCCAATCAGATGTCTCCTTCCTCTTCAGCCAATCACATGAGCGTCCCGCCACCACCCCCACGCGGGGTATGTTTTAAAGGGATACGCCAACATTTTTTTTGTTTGCGTGTCTTGCCTCACTCCCGAGTCCATGACAACCAGGTAGATACCATTCTTTCGGCTATACGTGCAGTAACAAGGGAGAGCCGGGCAGAGCTCGCCCACCGCTAGTTAGCTTAGCTCAAATGCTTGGAGTCAATGGGTAGTGTTAGCCTGCCTCTGCCTGCAGTCATCAGATAACCTCTTCAGCAACTCTAAACGGTCCTGTGTGCTTGTTGTGACTCGTTTTTACCGCGTTATGTTACGTTATCTATTTTTAGACTAAGATTAGCACTTTATGTAAGTTTTGAAAGAAGTACATAGGAAACTAAACCGCAGTTTTTGCGCATGCGCAAACCACCGCGGACGTGCTTGAAGTAGGTAAACAGAACAAAGCCTCTGTTTAGGAGAAGAAGATGATGTATTCATGACTGACGAAGATCCACAACCTTACCTATCTGAACCAGAATATACAGAGGAGGAACTACATGTTTTGGAAGCTGAGCGTGCACGAAGAGAAGCTAAGCGTTACAACGTGAAAACAAAACACAAGTACTTGCCTCGTTTACTGTCTGTGTGACACCGAGTGATGGGATGGCCGTGTCCTTCAAGAAAAGTCTCATTGTTTGGGTTCTGAATTCCAGTTTGTCGTAGTAGTCGTCCCGGGAAAAATGCTCTGAGCAAACTAGCATCCTCTTGACTGCTTCTTGTGGGGTGTTGGGATCCATGTTCAGAGCACCCAGCCAACAGATATCTTCTGCTTATTGTCGCAACCCCGTGCAGCGCACGTACGAGGCATTTTGTAAAATTGGGATTTATAAGTCTGTCTCTCTCAAAAAAAGTGTCACAGTGTCCTACAAACTCCTTCACCGATCTACTGCAGTAGAATGGTATCTACAGTAAACAGCTGAGGAAGAAAGCAGAAGAAGAAGGAGGAGAAGAAGAAGAAGGAGGAGAAGAAGAGCTCATGCAGTAGATCGGTGAAGGAGTTTGTAGGACACTGTGACACTTTTTTTGAGAGAGACAGACTTATAAATCCCAATTTTACAAAATGCCTCGTACGTGCGCTGCACGGGGTTGCGACAATAAGCAGAAGATATCTGTTGGCTGGGTGCTCTGAACAAGGATCCCAACACCCCACAAGAAGCAGTCAAGAGGATGCTAGTTTGCTCAGAGCATTTTTCACGGGACGACTACTACGACAAACTGGAATTCAGAACCCAAACAATGAGACTTTTCTTGAAGGACACGGCCATCCCATCACTCGGTGTCACACAGACAGTAAACGAGGCAAGTACTTGTGTTTTGTTTTCACGTTGTAACGCTTAGCTTCTCTTCGTGCACGCTCAGCTTCCAAAACATGTAGTTCCTCCTCTGTATATTCTGGTTCAGATAGGTAAGGTTGTGGATCTTCGTCAGTCATGAATACATCATCTTCTTCTCCTAAACAGAGGCTTTGTTCTGTTTACCTACTTCCAAGCACGTCCGCGGTGGTTTGCGCATGCGCCAAAACTGCGGTTTAGTTTCCTATGTACTTCTTTCAAAACTTACATAAAGTGCTAATCTTAGTCTAAAATAGATAACGTAACATAACGCGGTAAAAACGAGTCACAACAAGCACACAGGACCGTTTAGAGTTGCTGAAGAGGTTATCTGATGACTGCAGGCAGAGGCAGGCTAACACTACCCATTGACTCCAAGCATTTGAGCTAAGCTAACTAGCGGTGGGCGAGCTCTGCCCGGCTCTCCCTTGTTAAGCCTGATTTATGGTCGTGCGTTGAATCGACGACGTCGCTACGTTGTAGGCTACGGGGCTACGCAGAGGGCTCGCCGTAGCCCCCGGCGTAGCCTGACGTGCACCTCCCCAAAATTGTAACTACGCGTCAAGGCGACGCAGACCCAGCGCAGACCGGCACGGCTGTGATTGGTTTGCTTGGCAGCAAAGCATTTCCGGTTCCGTATTTCCACCGCCATCCCCGCCGTCTTTAAACATTTTCTATTGCCATGTAGATGTTGTTAAGGCTCATTATATATATGCCATTATGCACAACGTTTAATACGGATACGGCCGGAGCCGTCTGTCCGTGCTCCGCGTTCATTTCTCTGTGGCCGAAAAAGCCGGAAGCTAAACGAAGAATCAACTAGAGACGACGATAACCACTCAGCAAAGGAACGAAGCCTCCTACTGCTCTGGCGGTGAATTGCACCGCGACGAAACGGAGTGACGGAGAAGTTCGAAGGGTTCACGGCGGCGTCACGTCAACCACGTAGCGACGTCGTCGACTCAACGCACGACCATAAATCAGGCTTTACTGCACGTATAGCCGAAAGAATGGTATCTACCTGCTTGTCATGGACTCGGGAGTGAGGCAAGACACGCAAACAAAAAAAATGTTGGCGTATCCCTTTAACGTTGTAGCGTCAGAAGGTGGCAGTAATGCACCAGTACATTGTTTGCGACTGCCAAATTAATACGGAAGAGAAGAAGAAGGAGGTCAAGCGCGTGGAGTGCTGAAGCACTGCTCTATTTCCAGCGCGGCCGGCACTGCGAGAAAAGCCTTTTATGTCCGTCCCGGAACAGCGGGCTGGGGTGGGAAATAGTGTCGAAGGTGCCACTGCCGATGTGTGTTGGGGGGCGGCACTTGACGGACAACGCACCGCGCCGGCGGCAGTGTGCACGGTGTACGTTACCAACTAAGCAAGTTTCAGATAATTTGCTAACTAACTGGGCTACCACACACTTTAGCAAAACCAATCACTAATAATTCAACAAAGAGTCATGATTTACAACAAGTGGATACACTGACAGGCAACAGTATCCAGCTGCAGCCCCGGAGCAGAAGCCCCTGACGTGACACAAGCCTCTGGCTTTTTTTTTTCTAGCAACTTTTTTAAGTAAAATTGAATAACATAGCATCTATGAATTGATGAATTGTCCATTTATTTTACCTTTATTTAATCATACAAGTCAACTTTGCTTTTTGTTTGTTTTTGACCACATCGACACGTTGGAAACATTAATAAAAGAAGCTGCGCTCAGTGGGCGCTCCTTCTATATTAATATTCATGTGCTTCATTAACTACGACCTGTATTCATTTAGGTCAGACCTTTCAAACTACAAATATTTCACCATTCAATGTGAGAAATCAATGCTAACATTCAACAATTGCTGACTGTTACCCTATTTCGTGTGTAAGTGTGCACAATGAAGAGACAAAAGTCAATTTGACAAACTTTATTTTCAAATTTCCACAAACAATATCTGATGGCCAGTCTGCTTCTCCTGGCAGCCTGCAAGACACAGAAAAGACAATGAGCACCTAACTTCAAGAAACAAATTCCAACTTCACCACTGTATTTTTTTTGTTTAGCATTTCAGCTATCTCATAGCCACATTGAAGGCTTTGGGTCCGTCACTCTGCTTAATTTAGTGTTGTAACGGCCGGACTACACGGTGTCGGCCTGCCGGCCTGACCTCCGTGGTCCTCTCCGCTCCCCTCACCCACACTTGAGCACCCGTTCTGGGATACACATGTGTCGACCCGCCGGCCTGACCTCTGCGCTCCTCTTCGCTCCTCTCACCCACACTTGAGCATCCGTCCAGGCCGCGGAGGTCAGGCCCGGGCGGGACCATAGGTGAGTGGATCCCAAGTCTCGAGCCCTGCCCTCGCCACTCTCCAGGGACCTCTTCTAACGGTCACAGAATAAACAACATAGCTATTTTCTACCAATTCATTCCAGTTAGCTTACCTGAAACCTGCTGCGTTGAGATGCTGTGTCCTGCGCAGGGCTCCAGACTAACTTTTTCCACTGGGAGCACCAGCGCTCCTTACTGAAAATTTTAGGAGCACCAGCACAAAATTTAGGAGCACTATCTATATCGACACAATATGTTCATAATTTTGTCGAGATTAACTGCATTACGTATAATTTAGCAATTAACACAGACAACCCTGTAGGGTTCAATGCTAAGGTTTTTTTTCACTTGCCCGAAGTCAGTTTTTACTTGCCCTATAAAAATTGTTTAAGTGGCTATCAAATAACAAAGACTGCAGTTATTTTTATGTCATGTAATCTTTATTCACACTGTATCGTTCTCTCTCTATAATTTTGTGCCCTACTTGAGCCATGCCCACCTCTATTTATTTTTCCCCCCTCTCTCCAGTTCCGCTATATTAACACTGGGTTTAATATATTTTGCCTCCATCTCTCTGCCCTGCTCTACACTACTTCAACGCTACTTAGCTCTCTCTCTACTCTACCAGTAGACTACCACATCCACCTGCTGCACAAAACGCACACAGCAGTGTTTCCCCTAGGATGGAGTTGTAGCAGCAGAGGTGAAGCACACACATGAAAAATAATTTTCACATGCGTGAAACTCTTTTGTATGCTTGCAAAGCACAGCCTGCTGGGATGTTTCTATGTATACTGGCACCAGAAGGGCTCTTTAGGACTAAGTACATACAGTACATGTGTGCACAGTAATGAGCAGGTGAAATGTCTGTCTGGCTTACATAGGAGGTGTCTCAAGATTTAGGAACATACAATTTTATTGAACATAATAAAATTAAAAAGTCACTTGACATGCTACTGTTTTGTGCTATGACCTATTTAAGTGCTGGAAGTGGTTAATTACGTGACAACGCCTGAACGCAACACAAGCTCAGCACCGAGTGCCGTGCTGCGCTGCTGTGCGAGCAGCGTGTTTGTCTGTGTGTAACAACAGTCTGTTCGGGTCAGGTTTGGTCAGGAAAATGCGTCCCGAGCCGCTCTAGCGTGCTCACCTGTGTGTGTGTGGCGGAACTCCGCCGTGCGCAATACAGAGAGCAGAGGATAAATGTTAACGCGTGACCATGTAGAGACAGAAATGACACAATGACATAACACCATAAATATTATAGTATTTTGTTAGGTTATTATATGAAGCGTCCGTCACGCAAAATAATATCAATGGGGCACTGTGGGCAGGACATTGCTGACTCGTCCTCTGAACTATCTGAAGTTTGGGAAACTGGCACAGGACCGACAGGAGTTTCTGGATAAATTTTTCTTGCGAAAAACGAATCTATAGTTCGTTTCATAGCGTCACTTTATGGTCAAACGACACAGCACTTTCTACTCGACACCGGCTCTGTGACCCCTCTCTGTCTAACCCTGCATACAGTACACACGTAGGTACGCTACTAACTGCTGCACGTTGTTATGGTTACTGGCGCCCGCCTTGCAGTGCGCATCCAGACATACACACAGACACTTTCTCTGTGACCCCTCTCTGTCTAACCCTGCATACAGTACACACGTAGGTACGCTACTAACTGCTGCACGTTGTTATGGTTACTGGCGCCCGCCTCGCAGTGCGCATCCAGACATACACACAGACACTTTCTTCCGCTCCTCCATGAAATGCAATTATAAAAAGAAGAAAAAAAGAAAGAAAAGGGGGAGAGGAGTGGATTTGTAAGTCGCGCTGGTGCTCCTAGTTAAAAAAATAGGTCGCACGGCCTCCAAAAAAGGTCGCAAAATGCGACCAATTAGGCGCAGTCTGGAGTCCTGCTGCGAGCTAAGTTCCACACAAAGACCGCGACAATAATATCCAGCAAAACACGTCACGTCAGGGGCTTGTGCTCCGGGGCTGCAGCTGGATGCTACTCCTTGCAGTTACAGGTGCACTATCGTCGGCTGCCATGCTGCAAACTAGACCTCTTGACCATAGACATACGCTCTTGACTTTCTTCTTCTTCTCTTCCGTATTAATTTGGCGGTCGCAAACAATGTAGTGGTGCATTACTGCCACCTTCTGACGCTACGACGTTAAAACATACCCCACGTGGGGATGGTGGCGCGACGCTCATGTGATTGGCTGAAGAGGAAGGAGACATCTGATTGGCTACCTATATCCCCTTGGTAGAAAAAATACATTTGTGGATCGGGTCACATCAGGGGAGTCTCAAAAAGATTCACACACAAATGCGCGGAGGTTCACAAAATAAATTTTTATTGCATATATTTAAAACAATAAATATTTGTGTGTGCATCAGAAATACATTTGTGAAACTTTTTTGGTTATTTGTGGATTTTTTTTTACATTTATATAAAATGCTAAATATATGTGTGTGCATTGAAAATATTTGTGTGGAGAGAGTCATTTATATATAAATCTTAACATGTATTTGTGAATCCTTCTGTGTGCATTTGTGAATATTGAGACTGATCTAACTCCATACATCCGAGTCACCAGCCTCAGAAATCGCAAGTTAACAGCAGCTCAGATCAGAGACCAGATGAATGGCACACAGAGGTCTAGCAGCAGACCCATCTCTAGAACAACTGTTAAGAGGAGACTGCGCGAACCAGGCCTTCATGGTCAAATAGCTGCTAGGAAACCACTGCTAAGGAGAGGCAACAAGCAGAAGAGATTTGTTTGGGCAAAGAAACACAAGGAATGGACATTAGACCAGTGGAAATCTGTGCTTTGGTCTGATGAGTCCAAATTTGAGATCATTGTTTCCAACCGCTGTGTCTTTGTGAGACGCAGAAAAGGTAAACGGATGGATTCCACATGCCTGGTTTCCACTGTGAAGCATGGAGGAGGAGGTGTGATGGTGTGGGGTGTTTTGCTGGTGACACTGTTGGGGATTTATTCAAAATTGAGGGCACACTGAACCAGCATGGCTACCACAGCATCCTGCAGCGACATGCCATCCCATCCGGTTTGCGTTTAGTTGGACGATCATTTATTTTTCAACAGGACAATGACCCCAAACACACCTCCAGGCTGTGTAAGGGCTATTTGACCAAGAAGGAGAGTGATGGAGTGCTGCGGCAGATGACCTGGCCTCCACAGTCACCGGACCTGAACCCAATCGAGATGGTTTGGGGTGAGCTGGACCGCAGAGTGAAGGCAAAGGGGCCAACAAGTGCTAAACACCTCTGGGAGCTCCTTCAAGACTGTTGGATAACCATTTCAGGTGACTACCACTTGAAGCTCATCGAGAGAATGCCAAGAGTGTGCAAAGCAGTAATCAGAGCAAAGGGTGGCTATTTTGAAGAAACTAAAATATAAAACATGTTTTCAGTTATTTCACCTTTTTTTGTTAAGTACATAACTCCACATGTGTTCATTCATAGTTTTGATGCCTTCAGTGAGAATCTACAATGTAAATAGTCATGAAAAGTAAGAAAACGCATTGAATGAGAAGGTGTGTCCAAACTTTTGGCCTGTACTGTATGTATATACATATACATACATATGTATATACATACATACATATGTATATACATACATACATATATATATATACATACATACATACATACATACATACACACACATATATATATATATATATATATATATATATATATACACATACATACATACATATATATATATACACTGTATACTGTATATGGTTAAAACTGGCGAATGACCCGTCAACATATAGATCCTGAAAACAACACAGGCCTTTTTTAGCTAGATATTTAAACCTAGGGTCAGTTTTAGCTGGTAAAAAAAGATGGTTACTGCAAATGGGGGTTGACCGAGGGAGGGTAGTCCACTTTAATTGTTTTCTTATTTGCGTCCATATTAGAGGGCTGCATTGGGATTGCAGCCCACGCAAATAATGCGGGAGCGGGCGGTTTGGACTTTGCTGCGGGCGTTCACTGTGAACCTATGCTGCATAATAAAGATTTGCCCCCCTCATAATTTTTAACCGCCCCCTCAGTAACTTCATCCTGGTGCCAGGCCTGCCTTAACCTCAATCACTGAGTGATTCGTATATAAAGGTAGAAAAAATAAATAAAATACAGAGGAGGAGAATATAATATGAAACATCCTTTATTTCATTAAAAACTTAATGAAAACAACAAAATAGGAGCGCTATTCCTGACCAGTGCGTCAAAAGACATGCAGGCCAGGGAAACAAAACAAACAACCCCATGAATCTCTTAATTAATAGCCTGTAAAATTACGTGTTTTCTCCTGTGGGATGGGAGAAGACACAAAATCATCAATCTCTATTATTGTGCAGGCATAAATTCTCAGAGTTTGGCGTGTGCGGGCGGGAGTGGACATACACATTGTGGGAGCGGCCGGGAGTGTAATACACACTAGAGCCCTGCACGGGACTGTTTTCTTCAACCCACTCCTGCCCGATCCCGCTGAATTTCTGACTATTGCCGCCTAGTATGGAGAAATCTCAGCACACCCAAAAACAACAGGTGCGTAGCAGGGAGGCTGCAACCCCGAAATATATAAAAATCAAAAAAGGCTACGAGGCCACCGTCATTTACCCGACGGGAGGGGTGAGCGAGTGAGCCCTGAAATCTAGAATTTGACCACTGATGTCACTGTTTTCAACCCATTTTACACACTGGCCCTTTAAACCAGTTGTACAGACACTACCAGCATACTTAAGAGATTCCACAGACTTTATGAATAAAATCTCTTCTGTAACTGATTTACCTGAGAATGTTTACCTGTTAACACTAGATGTTTCCAGTCTCATACTAACATACCACACGATGAAGGTCTGCAGGCATTGAGCTTCAATTTGGAGAACCGAGATAATGCAGAAAATCCTCCTAATCAGTTCATAATTGACCTAACTAGTTTCGTTATGAAGTACAATTATTTCAGTTTTGATAACGATTTCTTCCAACAGACTTCTGGGACAAGTATGGGCACTATTTGTGCCCCAAATTATGCCAATCTGTTTTTTTGAGAGAAACTTTATTTTCAACCCTGACACCAACCGGCATCTTCCCAAACTGTTAAAATATTACAGATACATTGATGACATTTTCTGCATTTTCCAAGGTAATATAGAGGAGTTAAATGACTTTGTGGCCTTGATGAATGATTTTAAGGACAATCTAAAGTTCACATGCCATTTCAGTAAAGAAAAAGTACACTTCCTTGACATGTGGATTATGGTCAATGAAAGGAGACTGGTCACTACTTTGTATCAAAAAGAGATGGACAGAAATACTTTGTTGTTGGCCACAAGTGCGCATCCCACTCCACTTAAAAAGGGCTTGCCAAAAAGCCAGTTTTATAGACTGAGGAGAGTATGTCAGACCACAGAAGATTTTGTGGAAAAATCATTTAAAATGAAATCAAAATTTCTCGCAGGGGGTTATCCCCATGATTGGGTGGAGCAAGCCTACAACTCAGCTCTAGAGAAATCCCAACACGATCTGCTAAACAAAAGTCAGAAAAAAGAAAAACAGTTCTCGGTCACTTGTGTCACCACTTACTCTCCTCGTAGTCATATTGTTAAATCTACATTCATGAAATACTGGCATACATTAAAATCAGACCCGGAACTCAGTTCCATTTTTAAAGATCCACCTTTATTCGTGTTCAAAAGAGGACAAAACTTAAAAGACTGTTTGGTTCATGCTATTTTTTCTAACAAGAAAAAACAATCAGCCACAACAAACTCGTTTAAGTTCTCTTCCGAAAGGAAATTATAGATGTGGAAATTGCGCACAGTGCAACAACACTTTTAAATCAACATACTTCTGTCATTGTCTTACCGGAAAAAAAGTTCCCTATTAAGAGCATCATCACTTGTGCGTCCATTCATGTTGTGGACATGATTCACTGTCCGTGTGACCTCGCCTACGTAGGTAAGACCACTAGGAAACTTAAAGAATCAGCGAACACAAGAGTGCGATACGACACAAGGATGAAGATTATCCAGTGGCAATTCATTTTAATGAGATGAGACATGATGTGGCCTCCCTCCGCTTTTGTGGGATCGAACAGGTTTCGTTGCCACCTAGGGGTGGAGACCACGACTTGCTCCTAAAAAGAAGGGATGCTTTCTGGATTTTTACATTACAGACACTGTCTCCAAAAGGATTGAATTATGAATTATTGTTGAATGTAATGTTGTAGATTGATCGCTTATCTGCTGTCTTACCTGGCTGTTGTATTGGTCCACTGCAGGGAGAGTCAGCCATCTGGAGCATTTTTTGCTGTCTTTCTGCCTGCCCTGGTTGGTGCATTCTGGGGCTGTTCGAAATGCTGAAAAAAAATCTCTCCTTTCTTCAGCCTTGATACAATATAAACTTTTTTTTTTTCCTCTTATAAGTATATGTATATTTGCTATTTATTCGATTCCCTACAGTCTTTTTAAAAAAAATCTAAAATATTGTTGTACTTTAAACTATTAATCTTATTACTTTGAAAATTGGCATTAATGCCCTTATTTGTATATTTCAATTTTTTTCATTGGACACTTTGTTTCTAAAACTGTGTTTGTATAATGCAAGTTAAGACACTGTGATGTGGCTGTTTATTAATGACTGTACTCATCAGTATTGTTGAGTCCTCCAGTCCTCTTATTGGTTAATTGCATCCACTTCGGATATATATATATATGAAATGTTGTGATGCTGCCTGAAATGCCTGAAGAAGGTCACACCGACCGAAACATTGCTTAAATGCTTAAATAAAATGGAAAAGAGTGAGACAGTGTGTGGGAGCCATTTTGAATTTTGACAATTACCGCCTGCAGCCGCAACGTGTGTATTATTATGAGTTATTATAGGTTCCAATAACAAGTCATCCATGTATGCAGGGTTTTTGGATCCATAGATTACAAACAGAATTTCCTAAAGGTATGAATGAAGAATTACTGTTGAGTTGTTTTCTGTGACTATTATAGACTGACTTATGGTATCTTGTATTATATTTGCCTTGGCGGAGTGGCCACGTCGTATAGGCGATATACTGTATTTTCTTATTGTTCGCATTGCATGTCTTGTGGGCACACTACATACGGTGTTCTGTACCCGTTGAATTTTTTGTTACGGTGACGGTGCATACATGGATGATGATGTTAGTGAAACCTATAATAACTCAGTGACTTTTTGCACTTTATGTTTTCACTGTGCTCTTATGATCTGAATGTTAACTGAGGTGTGAATACTTCTGTGAAGTCCCTTTTTCTGTATTTCTTTCCCGATTGTTTTTAATGGGATAAAGACGCAGATCTTTTGTACTATATTTATTTTACTGTGCACTCATGATCTGATTAAGTAAGGGACAGTGACCGAATGTCTTTATACACTTTGTCTATTTCTATTGTATATTTACAATTGTCTCTTAAATGAGGGACAGTTACTCAGAGTGTCTTTATGCAGTTTATTTATCCTACTATACACTCATGATCTGATGAATGAATTGAGGGACAGCTACTCAACGACTTGTTTGTACTTTATTCTTCTTACTGTGCACTTGTGATCTGATTGTTAATTGAGGGACAGTGATTTTATGCAATTTTTATCCTGTGCATTTATGATCTGATTGTTAATTGAGATTTTGGTACTTAATCTGCCCCCTTATACACATATTTTTTTTACTGTTTACTGTGTCTTTCTTTGTGTATACTTGTGATCTGATTGTTAATTGAGGGACAGTTACTCAATGACTTTATGTAATTCTTTTCCTGTGCATTTATGATCTAATTGTTAATTGAGAATTGGGTACTTAATTTGCCCCCGTATGCACATTGTTTACTGTTGTTCACAGTGCCTTTTTGTATGAACAGAGTATATTATGCATATGTTTATCTGTTTTCTGAGCATCTACTGCTATTAGCCGTGACATACTTTCTTAAGATTGTTTTTTGTTTATTCTTTGCCTGTGAGTTGGCACTACATTTTATGGTGGAAGTTGTCGTCGTCGTCGTCCTCCACTTATCCGGGTCCAGGTCGCGGAGGCAGCAGCCTCAGCAAAGAAGCCCAGACAGTCCTCTCCCCAGCCACTTCCATCAGCTCTTCCGCAGGAACCCCGAGGCGTTCCCAGGCCAGCCGGGCGATGTAGTCCCTCCAGCGTGTCCTGGGGCGGCCCCGAGGTCTCCTCCCGGTTGGACACGCCCGAAACACCTCCCAAGGGAGGCGTCCGGGTGGCATCCTTACTAGATGCCCGAACCACCTCAACTGGCTCCTCTCAATGTGGAGGAGCAGCGGCTCTACTCCGAGTCCCTCCCGGATGTCCGAGCTCCTCACCCTATCTCTAAGGCTGAGCCCAGCCACCCTGCGGAGGAAACTTATTTCGGCCACTTGCACTCGCGATCTCATTCTTTCGGTCACTACCCAGAGCTCGTGATCATAGGTGAGGATTGAAACGAAGATAGACCGGTAAACCGAGAGCTTCGCTTTTTGGCTTAGCTCCCTCTTCACCACAACGGACCGGTTCAGCGCCCGCATCACTGCTGACGCCGCCCCAATCCTCCTGTCCATCTCTCGCTCCATCCTACCCTCACTCGTGAACAAGACCCCGAGATACTTAAACTCCTCCACCTGAGGAAGGACCTCCCCCCCGACCCGGAGAGGGCAATCCACCCTTTTCCGGCTGAGGACCATGGCCTCAGACTTGGAGGTGCTGATTCTCATCCCAGCCGCTTCACACTCGGCTGCGAACCGTCCCAGCAAGAGCTGGAGGTCACTGTTCGATGGAGCTAGGAGGACCACGTCATCCGCAAAAAGCAGGGACGAGATCCTCCCGCTACCGAACCTGACACCCTCCACCACTCGGCTGCGCCTAGAAATTCTGTCCATAAAAGTTATGAACAGAACCGGTGACAAAGGGCAGCCCTGGCGGAGTCCAACCCTCACCGGGACCAGGTCCGACTTATTGCCGGCCACGCGAACCAGACTCGTGCTCCTTCGGTACAGGGACTGGATGGCCCCTAGCAGGGGGCCACCAACCCCATACTCCTGGAGCACCCCCCACAGGATGCCCCTGGGGACACAGTTGTAAGCCTTCTCCAAATCCACAAAACACATGTGGACCGGTTGGGCATCTCCCATGCCCCCTCCAGCAACCTGGCGAAGGTAAAGAGCTGGTCCACGGTTCCGCGTCCGGGACGAAAACCACATTGCTCCTCCTCAATCTCAGGTTCAACTATCGACCGGACCCTCTTCTCCAGCACCCTGGAGTAGACCTTACCAGTTAGGCTGAGGATTGTGATCCCTCTGTAGTTGGAACACACCCTCTGGTCCCCCTTCTTGAAAATGGGGACCACCACCCCGGTCTGCCACTCCAGAGGCACTGCCCCTGATGTCCACGCAATGTTGCAGAGGCGTGTCAACCAAGACAGCCCTACAACATCCAGAGCCTTGAGATATCCAGGACGAATCTCATCCACCCCCGGGGCTCCGCTGCCTTGGAGTTGTTTCACTACCTCGGCAACTTCTGCCCCAGAAATTGGACGACCCGCCCCCGATACCCCCGTCTCTGTTTCCTCACTGGAATACGTGCTGGTGGGATTGAGGAGCTCCTCAAAGTATTCCTTCCACCGCCCGACAATGTCCCCAGTTGACGTCAGCAGCTCCCCACCCCCACTGTAAACAGTGTGAATTAGTTGCCGCCTTCCCCCCCTGAGGCGCCGGACGGTTTGCCAGAACCTCTTTGGAGCCGATCGATAGTCTTCCTCCATGGCCTCACCGAACTCCTCCCACGCCCGAGTTTTTGCCTCCGTGACTGCCGCCGCTGCACTCCGCTTGGCCCACCGGTACCCGCCAGTTGCTTCCGGAGACCCACAGGCCAACCATGCCCTGTAGGCCTCCTTCTTCAGCCTGACAGCTCTGACGGGATTACCGCCACGACTGGCACCAGCTGCCTTGCGGCCACAGCTTGCAGCCGCCGCCTCGACAATGGCAGAGCGGAACAAGGCCCATTCGGACTCAATGTCCCCCTCTGCCCTCGGGACACGGTTGAAGCTCTCCCGGAGGTGGGAATTGAAGATCATCTAGACAGGTTCTTCCGCCAGGCGTTCCCAGCAGACCCTCACTGTTCGCTTGGGCCTGCCAGGTCTGCGCGGCGTCTTCCCCCACCATCTGATCCAACTCACCACCAGGTGGTGATCAGTTGACAGCTCTGCTCCTCTCTTCACCTGAGTGTCCAGAACATATGGTCGCAGGTCAAATGATACGACTACAAAGTCAATCATTGACCTGCGACCTAGGCTGTCCTGGTGCCACGTGCACCAATGGACATCCTTATGTTCGAACATGGTGTTAGTTATGGCCAAACTGCGACCTGCACAGAAGTCCAATAACTGAACACCACTCAGGTTCAGATTGGGCAGGCCGTTCCTCCCAATCACGCCCCTCCAGGTCTTGCTGTCATTGCCCACGTGAGCGTTGAAGTCCCCCAGCAGAACAATGGAGTCCCCGGTTGGGGCACTGTCCAGCACCCGTCCCAGGGACTCCAAAAAGGGCGGGTACTCTGAACTGGTGTTTGGCACATAAGCGCAGACAACAGTCAGGACCCATTCCCCGACCCGAAGGCGCAGGGAAGCAACCCTTTCGTCTACCGGGGTAAACCCCAACGTACAGGCAGAGAGTCTGGGGGCTATCAGAAAGCCCACCCCGGCCCTCCGCCTCTCACCTGGAGCAACTCCAGCAAAGGACAAGGTCCACCCCCCCTCAAGGACTTGGGTTCCAGAGCCGGAACTATGTGTCGAGGTGAGGCCGACTATATCTAGCCGGTAGCGCTCAACCTCTTCCACCAGCTCCAGCTCCTTCCCCGCCAGAGAGGTGACATTCCATGTCCCAAGAGCCAACTTCTGTAGCCGAGGATCGGACCGCCAAGGCCCCCGCCTTGGTCTGCTGCCCAATCCACATTGCACCGAACCCTTCTGGATCCCTCCGCGGGTGGTGGGCCTGCAGGGGGAGAAGCCCATATAGCCATTTCGGGCTGGGCCCGGGCGGGCCCCATGGGCGAAAGACCGGCCACCAGGTGCTCGCCCACGGGCCCCAAACCCAGGCCTGGCTCCAGGGCGGGGCCCCGGTAAACCTCCGGGCCGGGTACACAGGTTCTTTCTGTTGTCCATCATGAAGGGTGTTTTGAACCGTTCTTTGTCTGACCTTCGCCCAGAACCAATCTGCCTTGGGAAACCCTACCAGGGGCAAAATGCCCCCGACAGCATAGCTCCTAGGGTCATTAGGGCACTCAAACTCCTCCACCACGATAAGGTGACGGTTCTCGGAGGAGTTATGGTGGAAGTGTTAAGTGTTTTTCACACACCTGCTCTGATTGCTTCAAGCGTACTTAAATGCCACATCCGTAACCATAGCTACGCACTGAGGAAGACTTTCTGTCAAAGTGCCTGTGTTCTGGTACTGCCATCCAAGCTGGTTTATTAAACTTACCAAAAGGACATTTGAGAGTGCTGGCATTTTTCCCTTTTTCTACCACTAGGCACAGCCATAACTAGAAGACACTACTGCCCATCTACCTGCGCATCATGATCCATATGAAAACCCACAAACGAGCCCTTGTGGACACCCTCTTTGACCTAGGACTGTGCATTTCATATGATCAGGTGCTCGACATCTCCACAGAACATGGAAACAAGATCTGTGATCACTATGAGGTAGAAAAAACATACAGCATTTAACTGTATATTAACAATGCTTGCACCAGTTAAACACAATGACTACTATCACACAATTTAAACTAGTACCACCCTAATGAATTAATACAGCATCTCTATCTGTACTTTGTGTTTCATAGGTGGCTTGAGCAAATGCAGACTGTGCTGGCTGCTGACACCCTCCAAGGGGATGAAACCATCTCGTGGGCTGCACACCATGCTAGCCTCCAACCACCTAATGCAATACCAGAAAGCAGTGTCACACTCACTTATAAACCTCCCCTCTTCTATGATGAGGCAAAATCTGTTGCTATGATTCACCATTCCATGGATGTAGTGAAGCAGGTACCAATCATCGCTCAGGATCAACTTCTGTACACAGTGGCAAAAAAAATCCAGTGGAGCTGTCCAGCAACTCACGGTGAGGATCACTTTACTGTGATGTTTGGTGGGTTTCACATTGAGATGGCAGCACTCAAGGTACTTGACGACCTCCTGGAGGGTAGCGGGTGGACAGGAGCACTTGTACAAGCTGGAGTTGCTACTCCTGGAACAGCAGATTCCTTTCTGAAAACCTCTCATGTGACATGTCCCCGATGGCTCATCAGGTCACAGCCAGCTGCCTATATCTTCTCCTACAGAAGGCTTACACTGAGTACAGCAATGACCTGGAGAAAGGAAACCATCTCATGTCCCTTGAAGACTGGTGCGCTGAAAGATCTGTGTCATTTCCCCAGTTCTACTTCTGGTCCATCATCCTGCAGCTGGGGCAGACTTTTCTCTATATAGATGCCCTGGCCAAGATTGTGCCTTGGTTTGGTTTGACTGATTCTTTGCATTGGGACACACCCACTATGCCAGATGGACACCAGTCCACTTGCGTGACATGACATGATTGCACTGAAAGATACTCACCCTGATGTCCATGGGGAGTTTCTGAAAGGAAACTTTGTTGTGAAGAAGACAACACACAGTTTCTCAGACAATCAGACAAAGCCATTTGCTGCAGCTCAGCATTTAAATAACCTTTATCAGATTTGATGGTTCAGTCACAGACTTTCTCAAAAAGTGTTGTGCTTTTCTTTCACAAATGTGGGGATGAAACTGCATTAAAATGTACAAAACAGTGAAATTTCTCTTACCTGGCCGGGCAGCTCTCTGGGTGCTCAGCACCCCTAAACCTCTGATCCTAGAATCGCCCCTGATTCTATCAAAAGGAACAGCCTTGCTCTATTCAGCTGGCCTCCAGTCCGAGAGTAGTCCAAGTCCCAACAAAAGGTCTCGTGCCTGAAGAATGACTGTTCCATATTCTCTAGGGTGTAAACTGCACCGCAGATAGGTGATGGAAGTCTGGATGAGTTCTTTGAGCATGAAAACCAGGCGTGTCCACCAGCATTGTCGCAAATGGGCAAGCTGAGAGCTGGTACTGAGTCAGACTTGGTGGGCTATTTTGATGACCTGATTCCTTCACAAGAGAATGTATCCAACACCACAGTGAACATGCTACGACCTGGTGATTCTAAGACATTTTCTGTCTACGCACAGAAAGTGTTCTCACCATACATACATACCATACATACTCTCAGCTGGAGCATGTCAGCAGAGTGGATGTCATGTGGGATAAATGTTTCCCTGAAAGCCTGAAGGCCGAGACTCATAGCAAGAGAGGGAAGAGACTTCACAGATGCGGTGGGCCATCCAGTGCCATTCCTGGAAACTGGGCAGAGTTTCTAAGCATCAGCGACAAGGCTGAACTTTTCTCCTTCTTGGCAACTCGGGTGACAGCCGTCGACACTGGTAAACAAATAATCAGCACCCATAATGCTGAAGTCCTATGTACTCATCCTCGAGATGTATCAGGTCTTGCACCATGCACACATAAGGAAGCTGATACCCACATCCTACTGCACCTAGGAGATGCTGTGAAGGAAGGGTATACCAAGGTGTCAACACGCAGAGTTGATACAGACATGCTAGTACTGGCAGTGACAGAAGCCCAATCTCTCAACGTCAGTGAGCTGTGGGTTGCCTTTGGTACTGGGAAGAGTTTTCGGCATTTAGCAGCTCATGAGATGGCGAGGGCACTATGTCCAGATCGATGCAAATCCTTACCAATGTTCTATGCCTTTTCTTGATGTGACACAGTGTTGTCTTAGATGGCAGGGGAAAGAAGACGGTGTGAGATACATAGATGACCTTTGATGATGTCACTAGAGCCCTCTGTGCCTTGGCTGCCACCCTAGACTCCATAGACAACTGCTGGAGCCTCTGGAGCGATTTGTGGTATTGCTGTGTGACCGTACTAGCAGCCAGGAATTAGTCAATAGGGCACGCAAGCAGCTCTTCACCCAGAAAGGTAGAACAATTGACGGACTACCCCCAACACAAGCAGCACTAATTCAGCACACAGAGGGCTGCCTACCAAGCTGGTTATTACTGGGGACAGATGATGGGTGCAGCCCCTGAACTCCCATCCTAAAATGACTGGGGGTGGAAGAGGAAGGCCACAGGTGGATGGGAAGTTCACTGGACCACACTACCAGAAGCGACCCAGGCCTGTTGCGAACTCCTCCACTGTGGATGTGGAAAAACGGTGCAGTGCAGTGCAAATGTATCTAGGCAGCACTTCAGTGCACTGCCCTTTGCCACTGTGATGGACTGTGTTTTCAGAAGTAACATTACTATTACCATGGAACAGGTATAACTTCAATAATAAATATGTTGATCATTTAAACCACTGTTTACTGTTATTTCATTCACTGGATGCCAGATATACACTGAACAAAAATATATATGCAACACTTTTGTTTTTGCTCCCATTTTTCATGAGCTGAACTCAAAGATCTAAAACTTTTTCTATATACACAAAAGACCTTTTCCCTCAAATACTGTTCACAAATCTGTCTAAATCTGTGTTAGTGAGCACTTCTCCTTTGCCGAGATAATCCATCCTACCTCACAGATGTAGCATATCAAGATGCTGATTAGACAACATGAATATTGGACAGGTGTGCCTTAGGCTGACCACAATAAAAGGCCACTCTGAAATGTGAAGTTTTGCTTTATTGGGGGGGTCTGGGGGGGGTCAGAAAACCAGTCAGTATCTGGTGTGACCACCATTTGCCTCACGCAGTGCAACACATCTCCTTCGCATAGAGTTGATCAGGTTGTTGATTGTGGAATGTTGGTCCACTCCTCTTCAATGGCTGTACGAAGTTGCTGGATATTGGCAGGAACTGGAACACGCTGTCGTATACGCCGATCCAGAGCATCCCAAACATGCTCAATGGGTTACATGTCCGGTGAGTATGCTGGCCATGCAAGAACTGGGATGTTTTCAGTTTCCAGGAATTGTGTACAGATCCTTGCAACATGGGGCCATGCATTATCATGCTGCAACATGAGGTGATGGTTGTGGATGAATGACACAACAATGGGCCTCAGGATCTCGTCACGGTATCTCTGTGCATTCAAAATGCCATCAATAAAATGCACCTGTGTTCGGTGTCCATAACATACGCCTGCCCGTACCATAACCCCACCGCCACCATGGGCCACTCGATCCACAACGTTGACATCAGCAAACCACTCACCCACACAACACCACACACGCTGTCTGCCATCTGCCCTGAACAGTGAAAACTGGGATTCATCCGTGAAGAGAGCACCTCTCCAACATGCCAGACGCCATCGAATATGAGCATTTGCCCCAAGTTACGATGACGAACTGCAGTCAGGTCGAGACCCCATGAGGACGACGAGCATGCAGATGAGCTTCCCTGAGACGGTTTCTGACAGTTTGTGCAGAAATTCTTTGGTTATGCAAACCGATTGTTGCAGCAGCTGTCCGGGTGGCTGGTCTCAGACGGTCTTGGAGGTGAACATGCTGGATGTGGAGGTCCTGGGCTGGTGTGGTTACACGTGGTCTGCGGTTGTGAGGCCGGTTGGATGTACTGCCAAATTGTCTGAAACGCTTTTGGAGATAGCTTATGGTAGAGAAATGAACATTCAATTCACGGGCAACAGCTCTGGTGGACATTCCTGCAGTCAGCATGCCAATTGCACGCTCCCTCAAAACTTGCGACATCTGTGGCATTGTGCTGTGTGATAAAACTGAACATTTTCGAGTGGCCTTTTATTGTGGCCAGCCTAAGGCACACCTGTGCAATAATCATGCTGTCTAATCAGCATCTTGATATGCCACACCTGTGAGGTGGGATGGATTATCTCGGCAAAGGAGAAGTGCTCACTATCACAGATTGAGACAGATTTGTGAACAATATTTGAGGGAAATTGTCTTGTGTGTGTATAGGAAATGTTTTAGGTTTTTGAGTTCAGCTCATGAAAAATGGGAGCAAAAACAAAAGTGCTGCATTTATAATTTTGTTCAGTGTACATAGTTAGGTAGTTGCTAGTATGTTGTAAATAATACCACTGCATTCCTCATTGGGTTGGGCTGTAAAGTAGATACATACAGATAAACATATGAGGTCTGCCCACAACTGATTCTGTAATTCAGGAAAATATGTGTAACTCCGCTAATATTTGATGGTTTTACTATTAATTAGTTCCATGTGTGGAGCCCACAGTAATGTTAACATATTCATGGACACTAGACACCCCCCCATACTCCATTTATTATTTTTATTATTGTGTGTTATAATTTTACACACTCATGAGCTGATGTATACTTTCACTGGTAATATCAGCTTTAATGCTTTGGTAGATTAACTTGTGGTTATAGTGAGTAAAGCTCATACGGGCACTTGGGGCAGCCTGGAGGTCCTTTATGGAGGATACAAGGAGATACCCGAGTTGTTCAGTATCCCTAACCTGCAGCACGTCCCCACGTTATTCATTTGTGCTTGTGTTTGTGTATTTTCAGAGGAAGAATAAATGGCATTCTTTTAACCGTATGCATGCCTGGAAGTCCCGCTCTGTCCAAGTGTGCAACACATGAATGCCAGATGCATGTAGAAAAGTAGTTTCTAGCATGTTGTAAATAGTACCACTGCATTCCTCATCCTTGAAAATTTAGGATTAGCCACTAGAATCAAGATCATAGGTGGTCACGAACCTAAGCTACTGGTAAAATAACAACAAGTGGCGGCCATTTTGGAAATGGCTGCCATTGGACAGATATGCGATGGCCCTATAGCCAAAAATCTTCCTTAGGGGATGCTCTAAAAGGGTGCCAAAGCTCATGTTTTTATCATCAAAAGCACAATTCCATCAGATATTTCACATTTCTGCTGGACTACATGTATTGTGTGGAGGCCTGCCTCATCACCAATAATAATAATAACCAATAATTGATGATGTTTTTATAAGCTTCAGCATGTTTATTTAGGGCAAATAAAGAGTGGCATACATAATAGAGTGTATACACAGAGACAGCAGTTTCCACACACACTAATGAGCAAGTCTAACCACTATCTGCTTTTTGAAACTTCACTATAGGTTTTAACAATACAGCCTTGAGAGCCATTGAGAGCTCAGTATCAACAATATATGCCCTGATAGACTGTGGCATATCTAAACATCAGATCCTGTGGTTGTTCTGAGCATGCTCAGTTTTTACTTCTTTACTTTACTTCCATGTCGGTAGAGTCCAGTTCATTCAGAAACCTCTGACACTTGGCCATGAGGACTTTGATGGCTTCTGTGACTAGGACATCTGGAGGCAGGATGCCAGTCGACTCCACAGTAACTGTATGAAAGGAAGAGATCCATGAGCAGATATACAGAAGAACACAGCCAAAGACATTCCCAATTTCCCACAACAGATATTTTTTACAACAATGATCAAGAGAGTGACATGAAAACATTAATATTGATATATATATTTAGTATTCTTGAATCTTGGTATGTTCTCATCTTGCTGGCTAAGCAGGTGTAGAAATAGAAAACAAGTCATTGTGATTTTAGGAGTATCAGTTGTTTTTCACAGAGCTCTTTTACAATCATCAACAGCAGCCTAGAGCAATGACTTCCTGGAGCAGCTGGTTGCTTGACAAAATCATGGTGACAAAGAGACCTCTGTGAGAAAAGCGACTTCTGTGTGGAGTTTGCATGTTCTCCCCATGTCAGCGTGGGTTTCCTCTGGGTACTCTGGCTTCCTCCCACAGTCCAAACACATGCATGTTAACTGGTGACTCTAAATTGGCTGTAGGTGTGAATGTGAGCATGAATGGTTGTTTGTCTCTATGTGTCAGCCCTGTGATAGTCTGGCGACCTGTCCACAGTGTACCCTGCTTCTTGCCCAATGTTAACTGGGATAGGCTCCAGCCCCCATGCTACCCCTAAAATTATAAGTGGTTAAGGAAAATAAATGAATGAAGCTCTGATTTGATGCTCTGTTATGCACCGTCGAACAGCAGCAGGCAAATGGCAAGCAGCAAAGAGAAAGATGATGAAGATAACGTTATTTACATAAGAATAAATCAGCAGTGTGAGAGAACACATGCTGTATGTACACAATGCTGTTATAAGATAAAACACTACGTAAAGTTATCTGCCTGGTCATACATCTTACTCCGCTAACTTCTCACTACAGCTGCTATTAGCTGCTCTGTTTCAACAATATTGGGCAAAAAATGTGCTTGCAGACTGAAATTCAAATGAGCTGTTCTGTCAGGAGATGCAGAGACTTAAACAAATGGTGAGTAAGAAAAAGCTTAAATAATGCATGTAATTCGTAAAGGAAATCTCCACTAACTACAAGGCTAATTTATGCAGTGTTTTAGTCCTTAAGCTACTAATGGTTGACCAGCAAAAGCAATTGTTTTGTGGTGAACCCTGACAGTTATTGAGATGAATCTTATACTTTTGAAAAATGACCATGTCGTTAACCCATGTTTTATGGTTGCTGGGAGAAGTTTTTCAAGTTTTAGGAAAAAGATGATGGTTTGGGTTAGAATGAAAACATTTCTTCCAGAAAGGTCTCTCTGACAGAAAGCCCTGAAGGTTAACTTATCTTGTGCTATTTTATGTGTGTTAGTAGAATCAGTATAAAATAAACTTTACTGCACTTAACTGGTTAGAGTTATTTACAATATATTTTTTACAGCCAAAAGCAAAAAAGAAAGGGATGGCAGCTTCTTCTGGAACAGATTGTGTTATATGGGTATATAATGCCGTCTCATATCGATCACAGATATCTTGAATTGAATTGAATTGAATTGAGGTCATATTGTGGCAAACTTTGTAATACCAGCAAATACTGTATCATTGTCTAAAGAATCCATACAATATTGTATTGTGATGAAACTGGTGATTTACACCCCTAGCGGCTACCCAGCACCCATCAGGAGCCAGATTTGGTCTGTGGGCTGTATCACTGGGTTAAACAAACAACATGCAACATGTTGATTAGTGAGCTTTAGAGGTACTGGGAAACAGATATTTTAACTTCAGGCAGAGCCAGGCTGGCTGCTTCCCTATTTCCAGTCTCTATGCTAAACTGTCTCTCAGTGGTAGCTTTATATTTACCACACGTTTACCAAGTGTTAGTGATCTCATATCACTCTTGGTGAGAAAGAAATTGATTTCTCTTCTCAAAATATCAAACTGTTTATTTAAGGTGATCCCTGACATGGTAAAAGCAGTCTGGATTGCATGTACATGAACAAGGTATATGAACGTACAGATGAAATGGTCTCGCAGTCTTCCCAGCTTCACGACATTCTTCAGGTCATTATGTCGGAGGACTTCCCTGCTGCATGTATCCAAGCGGCTGTTTACTACTTTGGCAACCTTTTTCCCTGAGGCAGACAACACAAGAAGACAGATGATTACATTTACAGACTTAAAGGGATAATTCGGGTTTTTGGACATGAAGTTGTGTGAAACGCTGACCATCTGTAGCTCTGATGTGACGGTGTCACTACTGTCAACGAGCCTCCTGCTCTGAGATATGGCCCGTAGCTTACCGGAGAAATAGTAGTTCTTAAGATATAAGGGGGACGCGTAACCAAAAGATTTTAAGCTACAAAAAAGTATGCATGTGTTTTGTTATACTATTTCAATAATTTTAAAACATCCCTGCATTACACCAGACCTTGCTATCAATTGGGACTATTTTCTGGCCAGTATCACTCCTTCCTCACTAATAATAGCCTACTAGTTCTCTGTTGGAAACAGCCGATGAAGTTTTCGTTAGTCGTTGCTATCCTGCGCACCTGCACGGCATGGTGGTGAACAGGCTTATTGATTTCTGTTGGCGTGCTGTCTTGCTGGCCTGCACGGCGGAGTGATACTGGCCAGAAAATAGTCCCAATTGATAGCAAGGTCTGATGTAATGCGGGGATGTTTTAAAATTATTGACAGTCTAACAAAACACATGCATACTTTTTTGTAGCTTAAAACCTTTTGGTTACGTGTCCCCCTTATATCTTAAGAACTACTTTTTCTCCGGTAAGCTACAGGCCATTTCTCAGAGCAGGAGGCTCTTTGACAGTAGTGACACCATCACATCAGAGCTACAGATGGTCAGCGTTTCACACAACTTCATGTCCAAAAACCCGAACTATCCCTTTCAAGCAACACAATGGAGGATTGCTCGTTTTACCTCACAGGGTCCCCCTACATTCAAAAACAGTATTGTCTGTTACAACTGTCGCAAAAACCTTTCTTCTCGTGCACTTGTTGACAAACCAACGATACAGGCGAACTTCCTGAAGTTGGCCGTGTAATGCGTGATCAGCATGTCTTGAGAACAGGTAATGTAGCCTTATAGCATTTTGTACATACATGATTAGGCCGATGCTTTATTTATTTATTCATTCATTTTCAAAACTCAGAAATGAGTTGCTCTCTGCATGTCAGGGCTGACCTCCTCCTCATAGAGCGCGCGTGCACACACACAAACTCAGCAGAGTGAAGTCAGACAACAGTAGAGAGGCCGCGTTGCAGATGAAGGGAATATAACTTCAAGGTTACTCTAGTTGACAACAACTACGCTTGTTACTTTAAGTAAGTACGATAAAACCTCTGCCAGCCAAGCCAATATTTTATCAATACATGTGATCAGCATGTAGAAAGCCATATTTCAATCTGCTCTGTCCACAGTCTCCCATCCGTGCTCGTGTGTAGCGAGGCTAACAGCAAAGCGTTAAAGACAAACTAAAATGAAAGCTGTCTGTATATAGGCTAACACTTTATCTGAAAATGTACCTGAGGCAGCCGACCTGCAGACAGTGAGTCTCCTCAGTAGAGGAGGGACAGAGAGCAGGATGAGTGACTGATACTAATTTCTGTCGTCATGCTGAGATAACATGACTTTCTTCACTCAGTATTGTGATGTCAGGAGGAATATTTATATTCCAGTCAGATATTATTGGGTTTTAAATAGTGACTTTGTTCTTGTAAACATGACTGTTGCTGCCATGGGCTGTATAAAACTCTGTCCTGTGTAACTGACCTGTAAGGAAAGTATCAGGAGGTGAGGTGTGTGCATGTGCGTGTGTGGAGGAGAGAGGGACATGCTGTTAGAGAGATGGTGTGTGTTATTAGACACTGTTAAAGTCACTTATTATGCTTCTGTGCATTGATAGCTCTTTTTTTAATCTGTTTCTGCATTATGTTGAGCAGGGCCATGCCTGTACATATATATATATATATATATAAATATATATGTTATATTGTTTGTTAGCTATCTAACAACACATCAAAAATAATTGTTAGCCAGTCTTGTTCAGTGAATCATTTTATCATGTACACTCAAAAAATATTTAAGCCTAATATTTAAGATTGGTTGCTTATAAATACATGAACCTGGTTGTTCTATATTTAAAACACACTGGGTTTATTAGTACTATTAAATAGATCACATTATTATGTATTATACTCATTATTATTACTTGAGCTCGTTTTATTTATTCATTTCACAGATAGTTATACATCCTTAGTCCTTAAATTAAATTCATTATGGACGTTTATTTTATGGCCTTGCTGCCCTGGCTTTTTGCCTTTGTGCCCTTAAAAAATTGACAACATGAAAGGCCAACTGGCCTTGCCCCTAAAATGACGAAATTCCAGGCCTGCTACAGACTGATAAACAAGTTAACTCCTCAGAAATCCTAACATCTTTCCATTCTAGCTTGGGGCCATGTTAGACTATATGAAAGAGACAGGAGAAACCACTGTCATTTAAACAATCAAACTGATGAGAATGTAGGGGCAGGGGGAAAACTCGATACAGCATAGTATCGCAATATTTTGCATGGCAATATTGTATTAATACACAAACGCCAAGTATCAATTTTACAATTAGCTTTTTTTGGCTGACTGAGCATGCTGAAAAAGTGTCGGTGACGATGGAGCCCATCAGTGAAGGAAATTAATCTGATTCGCAGTTGAGCTCAGCGAATGAGAAGAGAAACTGAAGTGAGGAAAGTCAGCAAAGAGCTTAAGTCATGAGGGAGTGAGACCAAAACAAACATGTTACATAAGGTAAGATTATTTTTCTTCATCCATTGAGCTCTTTGGCAAAAACATTTTACTGATGGTTTGTGTTACTGGCGCACAATACATTTTCTCTGTTCTTTCAACATTGGATTGTGTTGTTAACATGCTAGCTGGCTAACTAGTCTTAGAAGACAGGCATTGTGGTTTCTTTTTGAATGACAATTACAGACAACCACCGTCTGCTGGTGTTGAGACTTATTTCCTCGAACAGAGGTGCAGAACATACATGCTGGTTGGCCGTCAGCTGTGGTCTTTGCAGTGTGTTGCAACTTTTTGGCCAAGACACAAGAATGTCTGGCAATACAGCAGGGGGCTTTTGTCTCCGCATTCTCTGAAGTCGGTTTGGTGTGCCTGGGCCTTTAAGTATAGTGGTAACATGGTACTGTGGCATCTGTGGTGATTCCAACCCCTGTAAGAATGGATCATTTTTACTGTAAGATCATTCCAAATTTTCTTTTTTAACTGAGATTCCCATTCATTGTCTGTGGAGCAGCTCCACACTTTATACCTTATCATATCATAAGTTTGAGACTTAGTTTTTTGTTTTATGGCTTTGAGAGAATAGCTCATATTCATGCATATTGATTGATCTTTCTGTTACGTTCCCCGGCCGCCTGTGTATTCATTATGTGTATGTGTTTATGTCTATGTAGGCTATGCATTTGATCAGCATGTTTAGTGGAAAGTTAGACCTCTCCTTTTTCCAGAGATCGTGTGTTTTATGTTAACAGTGTGTTTTATGTGCAGGTGATTCGCTAGACGATCGTGACGTTGCTCCGGCTGGATTGGCTGAGCAAGGGGCTCGGCCTTCAGTGTCAACGGGCGCCTACTGGGTAACGAGCGTGATGTCACCGCTGCTGGATTGGTTGGGCAAGGGGCTCGGCCTTCATAATGCCGGCCACACGGAAGCTGCGAGACCACTCTCTGACATGGCAGAAACGCATCGTTTCTATGATCGTGTGATAAGTGATTTCTCGTGTGTGACCATCCTGTGTGTGTTCGTATTTAGCGTGCCTTGCTTAATATTGTATTTTGTGTTAATCCTGGAGCAAATGCAAATGCAAATCCTCTGTCCTGGTATTACTAGATCTCAGTGCTGCATTTGATACAGTTGATCATAATATACTACTTAGTAGATTGGAAAAGTGGGTGGGACTCACCGGCACTGTACTACAATGGTTCAAATCTTACTTACAAGATAGGGACTTTTTTGTGTCAGTTGGTAACCATGAATCTGAGCGAACTACGATCACATGTGGGGTTCCTCAAGGGTCCATTCTCGGACCACTTCTATTCAACATTTATATGCTACCCCTAGCCCAGATTATGGAACATCACAACATCTCCTATCATACGTATGCCGACGACACACAACTCTATATCTCAGTGTCATCACACGACTATAGTCCCTTACTCTCACTGAGTAACTGTATTGATCAAATCAATGACTGGATGTGCCAGAATTTTCTCCAGCTAAATCCAGAAAAGACAGAGATATTAATTTTTGGCCCTAGAAATGAAAGGGCAAAGATCAGCGCCCACCTTGGCTCTATGTCATTGACAGCTACAAATCAAGCCAGAAATCTTGGTGTTATTATTGACTCAGACCTGAACTTCAACAGCCATTTAAGGTTTATTACAAAATCTGCGTATTACCACCTGAAAAATATAGCTAGAATTAAGGGGTTTCTGTCTAAACAAGACATGGAAAAACTTATTCATGCATTCATTTTTAGTAGGTTGGATTATTGCAATGGCTTATTTACAGGCCTTAACAAAAAATCAATCAGACAGCTGCAGCTGATTCAGAACGCTGCCGCCAGAGTCCTTACAAACACCAGGAAACTGGACCATATTACACCGGTCATTAAATCGCTACACTGGCTTCCTGTGAGTCAAAGAATAGATTTTAAAATCTTATTGCTGGTCTACAAAGCCCTAAATGGTCTCGGACCAAAATACATGCTTGACCTACTGGTTCCCTACGAAGCATCCAGACCCCTTAGGTCATCTGGAACAGGTTTGTTGTGTGTTCCAAGAACAAGAACCAAGCAAGGTGAGGCAACATTCAGTTATTATGCTCCTCACCTGTGGAACAAACTTCCTGTAGATCTGAGGTCTGCTCAAACTGTCAGCTCCTTTAAATCAGGGCTAAAAACACTGTTGTTTACTGAAGCATACTCTTAGATTAAATACTTACCTGCTGTATTCTACTGCCCGTACTTTTTAACTACACACTGCTGATTTATGCCTTTTATTATTCTACTTCTTTTCTTATCCTGACTGTTCAATGTATTGAGCCTGTTTTTATTTTATGGTATTGTATTTTATTATTATCACTATTATTCTCAATTTCTATTTCCCTTTTTAATCAACTGTTTTTATTGTTTTAAATTGTGTCTTGTTACTTTTAATGTCTCTGTAAAGCACTTTGAATTACCTTGTGTTGAATTGTGCTATACAAATAAACTTGCCTTGCCTTGCCTTGCCTTAAGACCAGTGCCTTAGGGCCAACTGAGTCGTTTGTATATATTGTAAATAGTCACTATCACATATTATTGTTTGCACGGAGCGTAGGGGTGAGCTGCTATTTCTGTTGGATCTGTTTTCTCCTGTTTTTCTTTAGCCTAGGGAGTTAGGCCTAGTATTGTATTTTTGTTTCTTTTGTTTTCGTTAGGAATTAGTTATATCGCCGGTCGGTAGACAGGTTGCTTTTTGTTTGTTGTTTTGGCCTGGGTTCACCCTGACTCAATTGCTCCATTTGTGCCATATTATACCGTGTGTGTTTTTGAAGTGTGTAGCAATAAATTGCTCATCTGTACATTTTTACTCGTGTTCCTGTGTGTCCTTATGTTACGCACCCACACCCCTAGACCGGGGCGTAACACTTTCCTATGCCATGAAAATGACATATCTGAATTTAGGTGGTGTTCCCCTTTAATATGCTGGACATCTGTTATATTAAGCCTCTGCTTAGATAAATCTCCTAGCTGGTGAAGTGGAAATGTGCTGCATATTTGCAGAGTACTGCCCTCAGGCTTAAGGTTCATGTATTGAGTTGTTTCATTATGCCCTCTGAAGAGTTAGTTTTTATTTGTTTTCTTATGAGTGAGGTTAACTCTTTCTTACCATTAACATCTTCTATGTCTATAACTCCTCGTGAAAAGCAGCGTTTTAGGCGCTCTGCCTTCTCTCCCTCCACTGGCTCCAGCAGGGTGATATCTGGGAGGAGGCGGTAACTGGCTGTGGCCACTGGAGAGAACTTAGCATGGTCCTTACCTGAACAAAGAAAACACTTCAGTACCAGGGAGCATACAGTAGCAGACAGATAACATGATCCAAGTGCACATTAGAACATAATATATGAGGTTTATGAATGTGTAAGGTGTGCTGTGTAGGGGAAGTACTTCTTTTAGAATATTTGAACTCGTAATAATGAATTTGGGGAACCATCTCCTAACGAGGGAAGCGACTAATCAAATTATTAACTCCGTAAATTACTTATTAATTTGTCAGCACGCTTATCAATAATCAATCAATCTCATTATCTGGGTTATGAATTCTTTAGACAGTGATCTCAGCTCCTGTACACAAGATATACAGTACAGGCCAAAAGTTTGGACACACCTTCTCATTCAATGCGTTTTCTTTATTTTCATGACTATTTACATTGTAGAATCTCACTGAAGGCATCAAAAACTATGAATGAACACATGTGGAGTTATGTACTGAACAAAAAAAGGTGAAATAACTGAAAACATGTTTTATATTCTAGTTTCTTCAAAATAGCCACCCTTTGCTCTGATTACTGCTTTGCACACTCTTGGCATTCTCTCGATGAGCTTCAAGAGGTAGTCACCTGAAATGGTTTTCCAACAGTCTTGAAGGAGTTCCCAGAGGTGTTTAGCACATGTTGGCCCCTTTGCCTTCACTCTGCGGTCCAGCTCACCCCAGACCATCTCGATTGGGTTCAGGTCCGGTGACTGTGGAGGCCAGGTCATCTGCCGCAGCACTCCATCACTCTCCTTCTTGGTCAAATAGCCCTTACACAGCCTGGAGGTGTGTTTGGGGTCATTGTCCTGTTGAAAAATAAATGTTCGTCCAACTAAACGCAAACCGGATGGGATGGCATGTCGCTGCAGGATGCTGTGGTAGCCATGCTGGTTCAGTGTGCCTTCAATTTTGAATAAATCCCCAACAGTGTCACCAGCAAAACACCCCCACACCATCACACCTCCTCCTCCATGCTTCACAGTGGGAACCAGGCATGTGGAATCCATCCGTTCACCTTTTCTGCGTCTCACAAAGACACGGCAGTTGGAACCAAAGATCTCAAATTTGGACTGATCAGACCAAAGCACAGATTTCCACTGGTCTAATGTCCATTCCTTGTGTTTCTTGGCCCAAACAAATCTCTTCTGCTTGTTGCCTCTCCTTAGCAGTGGTTTCCTAGCAGCTATTTGACCATGAAGGCCTGATTCGCACAGTCTCCTCTTAACAGTTGTTCTAGAGATGGGTCTGCTGCTAGACCTCTGTGTGCCATTCATCTGGTCTCTGATCTGAGCTGCTGTTAACTTGCGATTTCTGAGGCTGGTGACTCGGATGAACTTATCCTCAGAAGCAGAGGTGACTCTTGGTCTTCCTTTCCTGGGTCAGTCCTCATGTGTGCCAGTTTCGTTGTAGCGCTTGATGGTTTTTGCGACTGAACTTGGGGACACATTTAAAGTTTTTGCAATTTTCCGGACTGACTGACCTTCATTTCTTAAAGTAATGATGGCCACTCGTTTTTCTTTAGTTAGCTGATTGGTTCTTGCCATAATATGAATTTTAACAGTTGTCCAATAGGGCTGTCGGCTGTGTATTAACCTGACTTCTGGACAACACAACTGATGGTCCCAACCCCATTGATAAAGCAAGAAATTCTACTAATTAACCCTGATAAGGCACACCTGTGAAGTGGAAACCATTTCAGGTGACTACCTCTTGAAGCTCATCGAGAGAATGCCAAGAGTGTGCAAAGCAGTAATCAGAGCAAAGGGTGGCTATTTTGAAGAAACTAGAATAAAAAACATGTTTTCAGTTATTTCACCTTTTTTTGTTAAGTACATAACTCCACATGTGTTCATTCATAGTTTTGATGCCTTCAGTGAGAATCTACAATGTAAATAGTCATGAAAATAAAGAAAACGCATTGAATGAGAAGGTGTGTCCAAACTTTTGGCCTGTACTGTATACATATATATGTATATATACACATATATACATATACATATACATATATATATATATATATATATATATATATATATATATTTATATATATACATACACACATATACACATATACATATACACACACATATACATATACACACACATATACATATACATATATATATATATATATATATATATATATATATACAGTCATGGAAAAAATTATTAGACCACCCTTGTTGTCTTCAATTTCTTGTTCATTCTAATATCTGGTACCACTAAACGTATAATACAATGAACACAACAAAAAATGCAGCTGGTCACATAATACTTTATGGCCCATTTGACATTCTTAAGCTTAATTGATTCCCATGGTATATAAGAGGCCATTTCATGTCACAAGCAGCACTGCACATGCAAAGGCCTAGAGTGGTTTCCTGCTTACATTCAAGCCGTAGCACAACTCAGAAGTTGTCAGCTCTCACATAATGCCTAAAACAAAAGAATTATGTGAAGCCACAAAGGCAGCCATCTTGGCCCTGCTGGAAATTGGCATGAGTGAGAGACAGGTAGCGAAAAAACTGAAGATCTCCAAGACAGCCGTTCATTACAACAAAAAAAAACAAGCTGAACATGGCACTACCAAATTGCTACCTGGCTGTGGCAGGAAACGTCTTTCTACCCCACAAGATGACCGTGCACTCATCCGTTCCTGTGTCAGGAATCGTCGTCAGACCTCCAGGGACCTTAAAAATGAGTGGGCACTGTCGAGAAATGTGACTTGTTCGGCAAGGACAGTTCGAAACCGACTTGTTGAAGCTGGTTTGAAGTCACACAGAGCACGCAAGAAGCCCTTCATCAATGAAAGGCAGAGGAAGGCCCGGTTACTCTTTGCTCGAGACCACAAGGATTGGACTGTTGATGATTGGGCTAAGGTTCTCTTCAGTGATGAATCCAATTTTGAATTGATGCCCACTCCAGCCAACTTACTGGTTAGGAGGAAGCCTGGAGAAGCTTACAACCCAGACTGTCTTGCCCCTACAGTAAAACATGGGGGTGGATCAGTCATGATCTGGGGTTGTTTCAGTCTGAGTGGAACAGGGCAAATGCAATTGTGTGAAGGCCAAATGAACCAGGTCATGTACAGGACTACCCTTGAAAACAGTCTTCTTTCATCAGCTGGAAAACTCTTTCCTGCCTCGAATGACTGGATTTTCCAACAAGACAATGCCCCTTGCCACACGGCAAGGTCAGTTAAAGCCTGGATGGAGAACCACAACATTCGCACCATGCCTTGGCCTGCTCAATCACCAGATCTTAATCCAATTGAAAACCTGTGGAAAATCATCAAACTCAAAATGGAGAACCACAAGCCCAAAAACAAAGAAAATTTGTTTGAATTTGTCCAACAGGAATGGGCTACTGTGACAGCAGAACAATGTCAGAAGCTGGTGGAGAGCATGCCAAGACGCATGGCTGCAGTCATCAAAAACAATGGTTATGCAATCAAGTATTAACTCTTGTGTGTATCATGTGTTTAAAGCAAACAGAAAAGAAAACATGGAATGCTTAAAAGTAGTGTTTTTGGCGGTACAATGCCATAGCTATTGATGTAAGAATTTAAGTAATTTTGGTTATTATCAAGAAAACCATGGAAAATGAATAGTTCTTAGTTCTTAAATTAAACTCTCATGAGCTATTTTTGTTGTTATCATTATAATTGTCCAAACAAATTTAGTTGAGCCAGGCATTAAAATTAACAAGAAATTGAAGAAAACAAGGGTGGTCTAATAATTTTTTCCATGACTGTATGTATATATATATATACATATATGTAAAGTGGACTTCCTTACAGTAACTCTTCTTAACTCCGCCACAAGATGGCAATATGGCTACATGTTAGAGAGTTGAAATTAATATTTAATTCTGCCACATGTCAAAACTTTGTTCTTAACAGAGTTTGTTGAAACAAAGTACCATTCATATAACACATGGTCATGGGCACATCCACTTCAGCTTATTACAACAAACCATTTGTCTGTCCCCGGGAGTCACGTGAGTGGCAGGAGGCAGTCATCAAAGGGTGCATTGTTTTTCAAAGCAGAGCCGGTAATCAGAACATTGGGGTGAAAAAGGGGGTTTCCTTTATGAGTTAATGACTCGATTTGAATAATCTCACATGATCTCCTTGAAGACAGACAGTCTTTCTACTGACTGGGGTCAATTAGGGGACAGGGCAATAAACATCTGGCCTGGCTGAGAATGGACATCTCATGGACATATGCCCCTACAGCTGTATAACTTCCAGATACTTAAACATTAGAAACAAAAATGTCAAAATACTTTATCAATGACAAATTCCACCAAAGTAATCTAAATTGTTGTACATATGTTTTTGTTGAAGGCCCGGAAGAAACCATGTGTTAAGATTAGTTTGTCACTCTGAGACCTCCAGTCAAGAATGAACTTTCATGCAAGTTCTTTTCAGATTTGGAAACACATGTAGGCTAGTAATATAAACTTCATACTAATTTATAATGTAGACTAGAATTACCACCCCGCGGTTGTATGCCTACGCACACAGTGCAGTCAAGCTTCTCTTACAATTTACATCCATGTCTGTGAAAACATGGATGCATCTCACACATCTTCCCCCCAACAGCATGGCAGATCTATACAATAAGCACAGTTTCAAGGAGGACACCCAAGATTAGTCTCACCAATTCAGTATCTGACCAAATGTCTCCCCTTTTGTTGCTGGCTAGTCTCATCTAGACACCAAGAAGCTCTTACCGATTCCTTTAACACAGTGCATAATGATGTCCAGCTCCTGTCCTGGTCGGAGCTGAGCAATCAGGATGTCATCATGTACTGGTCCAATGATGGAGTCTGCAAACACATCTGCCTGGTTCCCAATTGGGACCCACTTTATGTCCCTGGAATAAACTGAGATGAGACAGCATGGAACAGGGGATTTTACACAGGGATATTCTTTTGTTAATTAGGTATCAGTGCCGTGGAGCATTTCCCTCCCCAAAGGGCTTATTTTCAGCAATCACTAATTGTCACAGCTATTGTATCTAAGTCTGCATGTGCAAACAGTACCAGCAAATCTTTGATCGCTTAGTGTCTCCTGAAACCTACCCATGTGGTTCAAATACAGCTCTTGTGGGTCAGAGGAGTCTTTATTGGCTCTGGGATTCCTGCTGCATTTAACCTTCAGCTGCAGTTGTATTGTATCTATTTCTGAACCTTCTTCTTCTGCAGACTCTTCACCTGAAATAAACAAAGCAGAACCAAATATGTTCGACTCTACTGGGTTCCCTGGTGGGTCCATCTTATAAATGTATGTTCCACCTTGAGGACGAGCCGGGAGGTAGAGCTAGTACAGCGCCCACTAATCCCGGCTCCTCCAGGCCTTATGTGGAAGTATCCTTGGGCAAGATACTGAACTCTTAAATTGTGTGTGAATCTTTACTGAGAAGCACCTTGTATGGTAACCTCAGCCAACAGTGTACGGTGTTAAAGTGACATGTAGTGTAACAGCGCTTTGGGTGCTCACAAGACTAGAAAGGTGCTGTACCATTCATCCATGTAATGTAAGGCAAAATTGGTTCCTAACTACATCACATATTTGATATGATAGATAAATTATCAAACTGGTTCTGGTCAAACATTTGATAAGATTTGGGGACCATTTTAAGTGGTCTGGATAAACATATAAATGCTAAACCAAAGAAATGCAGCAAAAGTACTGTGACTTTCCTGCATCTTATATTTACCTCACTTAAAACAAAAATGTAAGAAAAAAAACATAAAAAATACATACTTTGATCAAGTTTTTTCAAACCTTGACAGCAGAGAATTTGGTATTAAATATTAGTGTAATGTTCCTTAAATCTAAGCTTAATAACAGCTGTGTGGTATAGACAGAAAATGGAATCAACTGTCTGATCCAAAAGACAGCTGATTCCATTTTGTGTCTATACCAACCACTGTTCATGAGAAAGAGATGTACCACTCCCTATCATCACTGTGCAAGCATGAGTATACCATGAGGCTTCTCTGATAAAACCATCAGCAGATCACATTTTTATTGATATCATAGTCATATAAGGTAAGCTATCAACTCATCAACTTTAAATCAATGCCTCCCGAACCTGGAGCAAGTAACTGGTAAAAAATTGGGTGTAAAAGTCACAGCTGTTATTTCATTGTGCCTTAAGCAGGATTTATACTTCTGCATCGAATCAACGCCAACACCATAGTCTGATGTGCACCTCCCCAGAAATGTAATTACACGTAGCAGCGATGCAGATCTCCTGTCTATTTTTGTAAGCTGAAAACCATTTCCCTCAGAGTAAACAAAGCTTTATTTACTTTTATTTCACAGATAAGAAACAACAAATTGTGAAGACAATAAAGGCATCCACAAAATTGTACTTTAAGTCTTGTGTGTGATTTATCCTGGTTTCATGTGATCAGAGGAAATCTCTGCTTGTCACTAGGCTAATTTATACAATGTAAAATACCACAGGCTTGTGCTAATAATGTTAGCATGTTGTATTTGTTGGGAAAACGTGTTTAGTACAGGATTTCCCTGGGTTTTTTCGAGACCAAGGTGGCAACACCTGTGGTGGGGGTCTTGACAGCTGTACTTTTAGATACGGTCCCCCCCCCCTATTAAATGTGAAAGGAGGTCCCGACATGCTTGAGCTTTACACTGCTGACTTGTATGATCAGAACAGACATGTCCTGTGATTTTCAGCCTTCTATGATTATATTTACCCTTTACAGCAGGCACATCCTGACAGCTGAGAATATTACTGTCAGGTATTTTCCCCCCTCTATTAAAAATAAAAGGAGGCTGAAAATGACAGGACATATCTGTTCTGATCATACAAGTCACAGCAGTCCTGAAATGTGTGTTTTCTCTTCTATAATACACATTCTACATCTCGGAGGCAACATCTTTCCACCAACGGGCTTTCAAATGGGGCAGAGCTCCGTGGGAAACAGTAGGAGGGACACAGCCCAAGGGGGAACCAGTATCTGACACAACACCGGAGCGAGAAGCAGGTCCGTAAAGCTGTGCGCCGGATGAAAAACAAGCATGTCACACCGAATGCGTGCCACTATGGCGTCGCTTTGGGTTGTGAGCGCGCATGACGCACGCCTACATTAAAAGTAAGGGGTTTGTGCAAACAAAAGACGCCCCCCATGATCACCCATGATCGCCTTTGTCTTAGATAGGCAGGGAAAACCCTGTAGTATAAAGCTGTTGTTTTGTTGGTGAACGTTATTAAATATTCCTGTTGTCCCTTTATATGAGTATAGAAAATCCCCGCTAGCCCCTAGGCTAATTTATACAATGTAAAATGCCTTATGCTGTGTTCCCACCAAACGCGATGAACGTGATTTAATCGCTCGTAACGCTGGTAACGCGCCGCCCGAGTTTCGACGCCTGACCATTTTGTTAATTGTGTCATCGCGTCATTCGCGCGAGTAGCGGGGAAGCCGGCTGTGCTAACTGGAGCTAAGCTAGTGCTAACGTTCATAGTACAACCATTCTGCAAACTAATTAAAGACACATATTTACAGAACTTACCAAGTAGACCAGTCTCCTCTGCGTCTTTCACCCAAGCCTGTACTTTTTGTTGCGGTCTCAACTCGAGCGATGAGGCGTTGGACGCGAATTTCGCCTCTATCGTGCCGCGCTAGACGCGTCCATCGCCTCTTTGCATTGACTCTTTGCTTGTGCAAATAACATTAGCATGTTGTATCTGTGGTGAGAAAGTTTCGCGCAAAAGACAAGTGCTTTGTCTTTGAATCTTGCGTGTGATAATGAAGCCAGTTTGTGTACTTGTGATTCAAACTGTTGCTATAAAACCATGTTAAATGTGTGCTTTGAATCAACTAAACTTCACAGCACTTCACAGAAACCCCACCACCGGCTGGAGTTAAACCTAACCTAAAATGCGAAACCTAATACATTTCCAGGCTAATTAGAAAGATTTACATTGAGAAGTAGTATCAATATTGGATGACTAAACAAAATGCTGTCCAAGCCCAAACCTACACATATGCCTTTCAGGAAAACAATTGCAGCAGAGTAACATGGGAGCACTGTGGTAAACTGTCATATGTGTGAGTGGTTCACTGTGTTGTTTTACCAGCATTCCTGTACTCAAACAGGCGAGGGTCAGCTTTGATGGGGATGAGGCCTAATCTGTGGGCCAGGACTTCATCCTGGACGATGGATGTGTTGTTATAGATAAATACCTTCTCTACAGCCATAGTAGGCACCTGCAAAAAAGAATAATGCAAAATTCTCACAGATGCACAAAATATATATCATGATATATGATTTGATAATCTTGCCAGTAGGGATGGGTACCAAACCCGGTATTAAACAAGCCCCAGGGCTAAATGAACAAAGACTGTAGTATTGATAAGCTCTGATATTATTGGTTCTTTCATCGGTACTGTTAAAGATTTTGGTTTAATTCATTATCATCCTGCAGCCTCTGCAGTAAAATAAAAACATTAATAACATGCAAACATGGCTTGATTTAGGCTGCCACTCGAGCCTGGGCTTGCTGGAGGCAGGCTGGATGTGATCTGGCTTCAGGACGAAGACAGAGGCTTAGGCTTGCCTCCGCCTCTGCCCACTTGCACCGACGCAACCGCGGTGAGCATCAAGAGTAGCCCTCAGGTCACCAGGCCCTCAGCCTGATCCAAGTGCCTGTGTGGGGCCCTTGACCCTCTTACCCCCAGCCTAACCAGACCACCTGGGCTTGGCCTTGGGGGTCAGTGCACTGGAGACCTCCTTAGCACAACGGCAGGCCTCCTGTGCCTGTTGCAAAAGAGTAGTGCCACCAGGCCCAAACATGGCTGTCGGTACAACCGGCAACTTCAGGAGGGCCCCTATGTCTTCTGACTGCAACTTAGATCTGGACAAATACAGCTGGCGCCTGGTAACCCAGACTGACGACATGCCCTTCCCAGCGGTCAGATGAAACGAGCTGTATCTCAGAAATAAGACGGGCATCAGCCCCAGTGCTCAGCTGACGTACCAACTTCCCCTGGTACAGCGCTAAGATGGACCCGGTATTCGCCAGTTGAGTCTGCCATAGACCCATGTAGTATGGCCAGCGAGGCATCCAGAATTTTGCAGTCCCCTGACGGAGTAGCTGGCCCTAACATGGAGCTGGTCAGAAATAAGAGGGCAGAAACCGACTGGTCTAGCTGAGGCAAAGAACCACAGCCCACCTTCTTATGCTGCATGGCAGACATCCGTCTGGTGGTAGCAGTAAGGGAAAGCTTAGCTGTGGGATTCTCAAATGCCTTGCGCATCAGGTCTTCCACATCTGGCAGGACAGGCGCTGCAAAAGGCACCTCTGTATCAGGGAGATCATCATCCTCATCAAAACATGAGGGGGGAGGAGCTTGACCTAATACTGGTCCGAGCCCCAGAGCCTGAGAAACCCTCTCAATCAAGCTTCTGAATTGCTGGTGCTTACTTTCTTTGGTCTCACTCTCCTCAATCATCCCCTCAGCAGTTGCATCATGCAATAACCCCAACACATCAACTTCCTCTTCCACATCCTCCTGGTCATCAGCCTTGGGACTCAGATTCTGATTCTGTCACCAGGCAAGAAGGACCTGGGAGGGGACTTATGGCGGGAATCTACAAAGGAGCTGCCCCCAAAATCCCCCATCTTGAGGCCCAGACTGCTGATGTACTGCGGATGGTGTAAACTCTCTTCGCCCCCACCTATGCTTCGCCCTAAACACACAAAACCAAGCCTCTAAGGATCGTGTTGGCAGAATGGAACAATCCATACAGAAGGATGGATTGTGGCCTGCCGCAGCAGCATGTTCCTCCTGCAAACAATGCACACACACATCATGCCCATCCTCAATGGGCAACTGAACCCCACACACCACACAAAAATGGCTTATTGACACCACTTCTCCAAATCTCGCGATAACCCCCCCCCTTGTGGGATCACCTCCCAGCATGGCTGCTGCCAAACTTTTACCGGCAAAACTGTGGGATTGTGGAATGTATTGTGTGTGAATGTTGCAATGTACAAACCAAAGGACAGGCAGCAACCTTAATAACCCATGAACTCCTTCTCAACACCCCAGCGGACAAAGAAGAGAGTTCTGTGTCTGTAACGTGAAGGAAATCCCTGCACAGGGACAACACACTCGACACTGGATCTGACAGAAGCCGCACACTATCAACAAACTCACAGATTCTTCTCCCCTCGCCCAAACAGGACCGGGATAAAGATCCTAGTGTTATCTGGCACGGAAGCCTCTCCGAAGAGACAATATGCCAACACCTAGAGTGCGACAGCAAGGACGGTATTTGCAAAGCGCAACACAGCCACTGTGAGAGGTGATCACCCTCTCTCAAACCCCGTGAGGTAAGCGGCATGGACTGTGTATTTGTTAGCCTTGCTAAACAAAAGTTTTCTTTTTGTAGAAGGATAGAAGATAGAATTGTCTTAAAGAAGCACAGCGACACACGCCACGCTGCTCCAAATGGAATCAGAAAAATCTCTGGGGGCGTGGTTGACAGGGGTTTGTATAGGCTGTCAGCCACGACAACAAGTGGATTGTCTTAAAGAAATTATCCACATCACCTAACCCAAGAGTTCAGGTCTCCAGTAGAGATATGTCTCTGGGTGGAGGGGAAGCCTAAAATGATAGAGAACTGTTGTTTGTTTTTGTAGTGATCTCAGTTAGATTTGGTTCAGTCAGATCGATGGAATATTAAATCATCCACCTTTGCTTTCTACAACCTAGCCTTTCTTACTCTCAGATGTGCAGAAACTACTAATTATGAACTTCTTTTAGAAAATACAAAAAAGTGAAATTATCGGTTATCTTATCAGCATAGGCCATGAGAAGTAGTTAATTATAGGTTATCAGTATCGGCTAGAAAAAATACATATAGCGCATCCCTAAAAATTACATGTTGAATAACGTCTAAACGTAAACATTTAACTTTGCAAATGTAATTTATCTGCCTTACAAAATACAATATATCATCTCTTGTAACATATTAAAATAATGATGTGGTCACTGGGATGGGACCATTCTAAATTCATAGAGCCTATGTTATATCTGAAACTTTCACATTGTCGAATTTCCTGTTTTAACTGGCAACAACTGATGGCATACTTTGTGGACTGTCTTAATCTGTGCTTGGCTGCTTTTGACTTCCATATAATGGACATGGTGTTAACAGCAGGTTACGGCAGGCAGAATGGCCAAAAATAACGCTTTCCAGTTTGTATTCTGCTTGTTCAACATGTGCTTGACAAATTGATCATTATTGATTATTGTTGTCTCGTTTATTTCTGCTGTGTGCTAGGCTGTTATATCTATTCATATCGAGGAAAATGTCCAAAGTTTATCATTGTTATCAACATACATATTATTGCGATTCCTTTATTGAGATTGTTTTATGCCCAGCCCTATTTATGACAACATTACATGGCTGTATGGATATAAGACGAATGCAAATCCTACCTCTGCTAGTAAGATCCTTCTGAAGGCATTGGCGATGGCTGCATCTATCCCCACCATGTCAAACTCCATACTGTTCTCATCCAGATGCACTATGTCAATTCTGAAGTTCTGCAAACAGATAGGACATATTCATTAAACTGGAGTGTAACCTAGGGTTACAGCAATATATTGCTTTTAAGGTATACCATGGTATGAAAATGATAGGTTATCATAACATGAGCATTTGCTTATCTACAGTATTGAAAAAAAAAAGGAACTGGAAGGAGAATCTTACCTTCTGTGAGGAAGCACAAACTCCCTCACTAACTTTTGCTAAACCCTATTTGTTAGGAAAGGTGGACAGACTCTCACACACAATTTTCTTTGTTTAATTTATGGTTTCAGTATTAACTGAGAAACTCAAACAATAGTACTAAGCATTAGAATTTTCAGATGCAAGTATTTCTTAAGAATGTACTAAAGATATGCAATAATCTAAGCCATAACCTGTCCGGCTTTGGGTCCTTTGTGGAGGCCATCTTGTGCTGGTGCTTAAAGAGGAAGCACGCCTCAACAATAGCCCTTTTATATGGTGTGGGATTAGGCGGATTCTCCGATTTGATCGGTCAAATGATGTGTGATGAAAATGACAGCTAATTAAGATAAATACTGACTGATGTACAATGATTTGCTTATTTTGAATTAGTGCTGATTCATGCGATTACAATATAATAAATAAATGGTATCACGAGTCCTCTTGCTTGATTCAGTGTTTCTCCTGCATTATGTTAGGGGGGCACTGACCTGACATAGTTATTGTTATGGACAGTGTGTAAATGTGTGTAATGTGTTCTTTTGCACAGCAACAATCTTAGTCTATCATCCTCGGAAGAGGTCCGTCTATAATTTTGCGCCCTCCTCCAGCCATGCCCACCTCCATTTGTTTTTCACCCCTCTCTCCAGTTCTGCTGTATTAACACTGGGTTTAATATATTTTGCTTCCATCCTTCCACCCTCCTCTACTTCAACGCTACTTACCTCTCTCTCTGATAAACGCACACGGCAGTGTTTCCCCTAGGATGGAGTTGTAGTTGTTTCACGTGTGAAACTTTTTTGTATGCTTGCAAAGCACAGCCTGCTGGGATGTTTCTATGTATCTACTGGCACCAGAACGGCTCTTCAGGACTAAACACATACAGTACATTTGTGCTAGGAATGGAACGGTTCATGAAAAAAACCCCGAACCATTCGGTTCTACTGTTTCGGTTCGGAGCATGTGTGTCGTTCAGTTCATGAGCATGTGCAACTTTTTCTTTTTTTTCATACGGAGGCACAGGGTAGTAGTAGCAGTGACACTCCTGCCCAGAAGGGAGCGGAATGCACCATATAGTTGCTGGCCAACCGCCATTAATCATAAGAAGAAGGAGTGTAGCATGCATGATGTAGAGGTGTATTTGTGGACATGGCGAGCGGAGAAAACAGTAATGTTAATGACTCAGAGATAGAAGATGTACCAGCAGGAGTGTATTGGTCTGCAGTATGGGAGCATTTTGGATTTAGTGTGTCCTATGATGGCGGTAAGAAAGTTGTGAATAAAAGTGCAACTGTGTGCAAGCACTGTGCAACGCGCATTTATGCTGCCGGCAACATGTCCAACATGTCAGCTCATATACGAAGACGTCATCCCGGTGTGTCACTCAACAGCAGCTCAAAGAGGAGAGTGTCGGGTATGGAACAACTTCTACTCCCCGTGGCTTTTAAACAGCCGTTAAATGAAAAGTCTGACAAAGCAAAAGCCATAACTGAAGCATTGGGGTGTTTCATAGCCAAAGATATGCAGCCTTATGCTGTGGTGGAGGGTGTCAGATTTCAGCGTATGTTAAAAGCACTTGAGCCAAGATATAAAGTCCCCTCCCACAAACACTTCAGCGACACGATAATTCCTGCACTTTATGAAGAGACACAAAGACAAATTGTGAAAGAGTTGTCTGACACAGCCTACGTAGCTCTCACTACTGATGGATGGATTTAGGGCTACTGAAAGTTTCCTGACTGTAACTGTCCATCACATCAACTCAGAGTGGGAGATGAAAAGCTCCGTTTTACAGACCCGCCCCCTGTATGAGAGCCATACAAGCCAGCATCTCTCTGAAGCACTGATAGAAACAGTGACAGAATGGAAGCTGGCGAAGGCCGGCACAAAATCCCTGTTACTACAGACAATGCAAAAAAATATCGTGAATGCAGTCAATGCAACAGCTGGACTGGGGCCACACATTGGCTGCTTTGCACATACTGTTAATCTTGCAGCCAAGAATGCAGTCTCAGTAAATCAGGTATCCTGACTCCTTGGAAAAATCAGGAAGGTGGCAACATTTTTCCATCGGAGTACAACAGCAAGCCATGCCCTAAAAAACAAACAGGTGATGCTGGAATTGCCAGTTCACAAACTAATACATGATGTCACCACATGTTGGAACACAACGTATGACATGCTGGAGCATTATGTGGAACAACAGGCATCTACTCTGCCCTGATGGACAAGGATGTTAAGAAGAATGTCAAGGGCATTGCTGTTTTGACTGACAGTGAGGCAAAACTGGCAGAGGACCTAATTAAGATTCTCAAACCTCCGAAGACTGTGACAACCCTGATGAGCACAGAAACATCCCCCTCAGTGTCCATGATCATCCCTCTGCAGAAGATGACACTAAAAACCATGACACCAAGTGAAGAGGACAGCTCCACCATCAAAGATGCTAAGGCAGCCATCACTAAAGACCTGGGAGGCAGATTTGGGGACCCTGATCTTCAGGACTATCTGCACAGAGCCACAGCCCTGGATCCAAGATTTCAGTCCCTGCCCTACTTGGAAGAAGCCTCTGTTCAGAAGATCTACAGTGATGTCACCAGAGAGATCATGGAAATTGAAGAGCAGGGATTTTTTTTTTTTTATTTTTGTAATTATAACTAAATTTAATGTATTTTATCATCTTTACAATTTCTCTATTTTTTAAACTAAACTGAATGCAATATTTTTTTTCTTTTCCCTTTGTCCAGTAGAGAATAATTTTAGTGTCTTTGCTGTTATGAAAGTGTTTGTTGTCAATATTTTTAAAAACAACTATTTGTCATTTTATCATGCAGCGTCAACCCAGAGAATCCTAGATGGCCAGTTCATCCTAAGCTGGAGAGCCACAGGCATCAGGGATGCCATCTCCTAGCACCAAATGAATGCAGCGCTGCTGTGCAAGCAGTGTGTTTCTCTGTGCGTAACAGCAGTCCTTTGATGGTTATTTACACACTGTCCATAACAATAACTTTGTCAGGTAACAAATTGCACCGGACTCGGGGTCAGGTTTGTTCAGGAAAATGCACCCTGAGCCGCGCTCTAGCGTGCTCACCTGTGTGTGTGTGTGTGTGTGTGTGAACTCTGCCATGCGCGATACAGAGAGCAGAGGAGAATTGTTAACGCGTGACCATGTAGAGAAAGAAATGACACGATGGCATCACACGATAAATAGTATATTATTATGCTATTATATGAAGTGTCCGTCGTGCAAAATAATCTAATTTAAGGCCCAATCCCAATTCCTATTTTAACCCTCAATCTTAACCCTCAATCTCAAAAATCCGTGCTCCCGCGAAGTGCTAGTGCTGTCCCGATTCTCAGAGTGTTGAGTTGAGGGTCAAGAATATGGGCTGTATGGCCCTTACTTTTAAGATTTTTCAGGACCACCCTTGGTAGTAAGTGCTATCCCAGATCCTTTGCGCATCATCTGCCGAGCCCAGCCGAGCCCGGCTGAGTACAGACGATTTAGTCAATGCAAGATGGCGACGACAAGCGTAAGGAAGCAGAGTTATCAATGTGTTGTATTGTATAAGTATTTTCCTCGTTAATAGTTGTTTTAAAATTATGATAACCATTGCATTATCTTAGTTTAACGTTATTTTATGGACTATAGACCTCTTTGTAGCGTAACACACATATTCTTTTGGCTAACTAACGAAGTCGGCGCGGGCGCTTGCCCCTGCATGTAACCCCGGTTCTCTGATAACCGAGTATGCTGTCATTCAGTTACAAAAAGTCGTTTTTGTTGTTGTTAAGTTGTTTTAATATACATGAAATGTTTGCATTGACCGGACGGTGTCATCTCCTGTAGCCATAGAGTCTGCAGCTGGTAACGTTACAGCTGCAGATTAACGTTAGTGATTGTATTATCTGTTGACTTTCCGCTGAATAAGTTACGTCAGTTGTTGTGGTACAGGTTGAATATCAACTTATAACCCAAAGAGTGAAATGTTAACGTGGATGAAAGTCACAAGATAACACTTGTGTGACCGTGTAAACAGCCTCACCAGTTCTGCTGGATGTTGACTACAGTATTCATTGTGATAATACTTGCAATACTGCATGAAACTAAACTAATAACTTAACGAATATCTGACAGGTAGCACAAAAAAATAATAAAATAAAGTAATGTTGTTATCTCTGTTCCATTTCAGGGCCACCAGACAAAACACAAGCCCTGATTCATTTCAGGGCCACCAATGAAGACAAGTTTACAAAAAACAAGCAGGCTCCAAAAAAAACTATGGGAGTGAGTAATTTGTAACTTGTGAACTGTTCATATTCATAACATAATTCTCGGTCACAACGGCAACTGTTCCCCTAGTGATCAAGCATTCTGTTTCAATATGAAATCAGCACAGCTGCAGACGGCGTTGTCTAAGATTATTGTTATGCTGCCCCTATACTGTCACTTTTGGAAAGATTTTGTCGAGTATATTCGTTGTAACATTTATGTTCTATTTTCACTACTGTACAAAGATCTGCTGTTTGGATTTTATGATGTCAGCATTTCAAAACAAATGGAGTTAGTTGTTTAACTTAGGTTCAGGAGCAGGACCACGCCTCAACCACTCCTCTAATCACCTGACTAACATATATATACCAGCACAGCCCTACCACAGGCCTCTCAGATCTCTCGAACATTGGTGACTCTATGTATCTCTCAGAAGTGTGTTTTTTTCGTGTTTACTCACCGATGGATCACGTGCTGCAAGTAAACCTGTCCGAGTCCGACTCTGACGACTTCTACGAGTCCGCGTTCGAGCCAGGTGATCCTCTCACCCTGCCCCAGCAGTCTGCCGGTAGCCGAAACTCCCAGGGGAGCCGGCTGCGCTCCGTGGTCAACATCATCAATGAGATCGCCCGGACTCCTAGTGGATCTCAGGCCTCCTCTCTTCCGTCCGCATGAGTGGGAAATCGACGCCGCGTCCACAACGGTGGGAGCCAGCGGCGGTCTTCTCCTCCTTCCCGAAGCGGTGCAGCGTCTAGCCGACCTCGCCGCTCCCACGGCGCTCCGTCACGCTCTACTCGGCCATCTCCACGTCCACAACAAGAGCCCGACATCAGGGATATGACCATTGCCCGGCTCCAGCGTTTCCTGAGGGCAAAAAACATCCCCTTCCACCGCAGCGACAACAAATCCAGGCTGTTCCAGCTCTACTCAGCCGCCGTCCGGGCTCCCGAGGCCACAGCTCCTTCTCCCAAACCCGGCTGCACTTCCGGGTCGCCCTCCGAGGCCTACTCCCGCCAGCGTCACCGTCGGTTATGTCACGGCGCCTCCACCACTCCAGCTGGAGCAGCCTCTCTCATTCATCCCATCTCGTATCACCCCCTGTGCCTGCTCCCTCTGAAGCAGATGTGTCACGCGCAATATCTGCTTTCTTCTCCTCCCTGTCTCGCAGGCCTCCACTCTCACCCCGTGCACACACATCCTCCATCCCCACATCCCTTTCCTCTACCCTTCCTTCCAACTATCCTGTTCCGGCTGGCATCGCAGCCCAGGAGCCCCGTCCTGCAGCACAAGGGGCTCCTCCGGCGGGTGTTTCACTGCCTTCCTCTCTCTTTCCGACATGTCTCTCCTTAACCCTCTCCTACCCCCCCCTCCCTTCCCCAACACCCTAATGTTTTTTCCTCTGCTGCCGTCTACACTCTGGCCACAGCCACACCACCGGCTCCGCCAGCCTCTGCCATTTACCGCCCCTCACCCGTCTCGCATTCACTGCACCAGCAAATACTATCCGGTAATTATGTAGACCTAGCCCAGCTCATTCAGCCATCTTATTTCGACAGTAGTCAACCCAGGGAACTGCAGACTGGATCTGGTTGGCAGTGACTGCTTTAATAGAACTGGACCGAGGACAAAGTCTTGACTCCTGTCGAGTTCGCGCTAGCTTTCTCCCTTTTTCGCGACGTCATCTGCTCTGCCTTTCCTCACCGCCGACCAGAGCTGGACGACTATCTGACCATCGTGTTGGACTTGGCTTTGCGTTTCGGGGGGGGGCGGGATTTTACACCTACCATGTCCACTTTGCCACACAAGCAGCCGGCCGATTGCAGCAGCTAAACCAGGGGACATACTGGGGGGCCCTCGACTCAGAAATATACTGCCGCATTTTCGCAGCTCGTTCCTCTCTTTCTTGCGACTTATGCTGCGCCCCTTCTCACCCAGCCTCCGCATGCACTATTACCGCTCCACCACCGCACTCCCGCCCCACCACTTGGCGCAATGCCCCAATCTTTGACCGTCTGTCTTCCGCTGCACCCCCCCCTCCTGTCATCCCCAGAACCAAGGACGCACGTTCCACTGTCAACGTGCCGGTGCCAAAGGGTGTCGACAAGCAAGGACGGCCGATCCTCTATCAGGGCGGCAGGATGGTATGCAATAACTTCAATCAGTTGGGTTGCAACTCGTCCGGCTGCCGTCTCCTGCATGTATGCTCCTTCTGCTGTGGTGTATATACATTTTTTACCTAGTATCATTGCATTTTACAGGACGAGTGACACCTCCATTTTATTTACACGTGTCAATAAATACTATCACCTTGAACTTACATGTCATTATGATGGTTTTTTGACCTGATGTTTCAGTCATGTGATGTCCAAGATGAGACTTTTAGTACTGTTGGCCCCGTCTTATGTATGCATGTATGTGTATGTGTGTGTATATATATATATATATATATATATATATATATGTATATATGTGTATATATATGTGTGTATGTGTATGTATGTATGTATATGTATGTGTATATGTGTATATATATATGTATAGTCTAAGTACACCCTTTGGAAGTATATACATTTCTTTAGGACATATATTTTGTCTGTTAGATGCTTATATGAACTTACTACTTTTGATTGGGCTACTGATGTACTGTTTTTTTTTTTTCTGCACTGACATTGAAAGTTGATTTATGGTATTAAATTGTATTATATTGTATGTCTGATCACATGATCTACCTGATGTTGATCATTGGCTGTATATATGGAGGTGTGTCAGATTTTTCATGTCTGATGAAGGGCTGGTGCCCGAAACGTCATACGCGGTGATACTAATTAAATATTTGAAGGAGCTATTTCTGGTGTGCAGACTTATGTTTTTGCATTCTTGGATCTGGTTTTCTGTCTAGCACCTAGTATTTATCGTTTCTGGATGTGCGTGCTGTTTTTTTGGTACCTTCTGCGGGGGCACTCACACCATGACCACCTGCCCCCACAATCCCACCAACACAGCAGCATGACTAGAACGCCATCTCGGCACGCCCATAAAGGTACTTGCACTCGCTGCTGCTCTCAGTGACCACCCTGATAAGCAGTTTGTCGATTTTCTCATCTCTGGCTTCACTCACGGTTTTCACCCTGGCATGGAGGTGCTTCCTGATTCTTCCCACACATATCACAATCTTCAATCCGCTCTCACTGAGCCCGACACTGTCGACATGTTACTAGCAAAGGAGGTCACTGAGGGATTTATGATAGGCCCCTTCGATCATCCTCCTTTCCCAGCATTCCGTATCAGTCCCATCGGCGTCGCCACAAGCAAATACTCGGGGAAGAAGAGGCTAATTATCGACCTGTCGTCCCCACACGGCTCCGACATCCCGAGCATCAACAGCCTTATTCCTAGCCCGGATTTCTCCATGCAGTACGCCACCATTGACCACGCCATGGCACTGATTCGTCTGGCGGGACACGGAGCATGGCTGTCTAAGGCTGATATCACTAGCACATTCAAGGTCTTGCCCATTCACCCTGACTTCTGGTGTTATTTCGGCGTCTGCTGGAAGGGGGCCTACTACTTCTCTGTGCGTCTCACTTTCGGCTGCAAGAGCAGTCCCAAAATCTTTGACCCTTTATCTGAGGCTCTATGCTGGATCCTCTCCAACAATTACAGGCTCCCCTACGTCCTTCATCTCCTAGACGATTTCCTTGTCGTGACTCCTCCGTCCTCACCTCCTCGCCACGGTGTCACTACACTTACGTCCGCATTTTCCGACCTCGGTGTCCCTCTGTCAGAAGAAAAAACTTCAGGACCTGGCACATCCATTGAGTTTCTGGACATCACTCTGGACTCAATCTCATTCCAGGCTTCACTGCCCTTGGAGAAAGTGCAGCGCATCTCGCTGCTCTTATCTAATTATCTTCTGACAGACAGGTGCACCAAACGCCAGCTGCTCGCTCTCCTCAGGCACCTCAATTATGCCATCCGCATAATTCCACAGGCTAAATCTTTTCTTTCTCAACTGCTGACCAAAGCTGCATCTATTCCCTCTCTCCACGACCACGTGGCTCTGGACGACACTTGTAAAACAGAAATGTGGGGGCAATTTCTGTCATCCTGGAACGGCATCTCGTTCTTCTATGACGACTTCATCGCCCATCCCGAGGACATTCAACTCTACACGGACGTGGCTCCCTCCGTAGGTTTCGGCGGTTATTACGGCAGGAGGTGGTTTGCTGCCGCTTGGCCTTCCGAGTTCGAGTCCCTCGATACAGAGTCACGCTCCCCCTCGTCTGCTCTGTACGAGCTGTACCCTGTGGTCATCGCCACTCTAATTTGGGGGCACGAATGGTAAAAAAAATGCATCAATATTTACTCCGACAACACAGCAGTAGTAGATATAATCAATAAAGGCCGCTCCCGCTCCCCAGCCATCATGCCATTCACCCACAGACTCACTCTCATCTCCGCTCAGCATCAATTCATCCTTCACGCTTCTCACATTCCCGGTCACCACAATGCCATCGCTGACTCTCTCTCCCGCTTCTCTTTCCAGAAATTCAGATGCTTGGCTCCAGACTCGGATGCTCATCCCACACCGATCCCACCGTTTTCAGCGACCATATTCAGCTAAATCCTCATCTGGCTAATCTAACTTGCACCTCTCAAGAAAACATCCTTAACAGTTTAGCACCAAGCACGCTATCTGCCTACCTCACCAGCTGGAATTCTTTCAAGAATTACCACGCCACTTATCAACTACCGTTTCCCTCTCTGGACGCCATGTCCTTGTGTAACTTCATCACTCACTGTCATACCGTAACTAAGATCCGGGCCTCCAGCATTCAAACATATCTGGCCGGTATCAATTTATTCCATAAATTATCCACTGGCCTCCCTTGTCAATCAATCTCGCAAGCTCACGTCACCATGCTAATTAAAGGCTTACGAAAGCACGAACCATCGCTGCCAACCAGACATCTCCCTCTCACCTCCGATCTGCTCTACTGCTGCATACACACTCTGCGCTCCGGTTACATCTCTCCCATAGCTGACTTAACACTGGAATCAATGTTTCTACTTGCCTTCTTCGGATTCCTGAGGTGCTCCGAATTTGCTCCAACATCATCTGTCTACGATCCTTCCCGTCATCCCAGTTTATCTGACATCACCAACCACACTTCAGACTCGCTCATATTCACACTCCGCAGGAGTAAAACTGATCAGCTAGGATTAACCGTTCCCATCTACATCTTCCGCCTCAAGTCCTTTCTCAGCCCGCACGAGCCGCTGACCAGATACATCCATACCCGGTATTCCGCCCACGCCTCACCACAAGATCCCCTCTTCCTCACCGAAACAGGGAGGATGGCTACCCGTTTCTGGTTCCAGAAACACTTCCATAAAATCCTCCGTCTCTCCGGAATTTCATCTGATCATTACTCATGCCGTTCGTTCCGCATCGGCGCCGCCTCCTCAGCCGCCAGATCAGGAATTTCAGACCAAGTCATCCAGGTCCTTGGCTGCTGGTCTTCTCAAGCATACCAAACTTACATCCACAATAACCTCAATGATCTCTGTCTAGCACACGACAGACTAAGCCTCACTTAATCAGACTCTTTTGGGGGCTTCCTACAGCACGGGCTCATCAGAACTCAAGACGGAACCCCCACACTGAGTCTCTCCGCCCACATCTACAACCCACCCAGTCCGACCCTCTGATGACGTCATCACCATCCCGTTCAGTCACCTGTCAATCTGCACTCCCCCATTCATAACCGTTTTCTGACAATCACATCCTTATTAAATCTTTAAACTACATATCGTTGTGGTGTGGTCCTTGCTAGTGAATTCTATATTATTAATCTATTTATTATCTTAGCGAAATTCCATATTCGTAAGAGTAAATTTTGTAAAATTTAGCACTCCACAAACTCCAAAGCTATAAAGAATCTGAAAATATGTAAACAATTTAATGGTTTGAGCTGCTGAACTTTTTTATTTATTTATTTGTTTATTTTATTTCTCTTTCTTTTCTCTTAACCCTGGCATACTTGTTCTGTTCATGTCTGTCATTGGGGGGAAAAAATTGTCGCATCTTTTTATTGACGACTACTGATGATGTATATTTCTTCTTCTTTGAATTGACAGACTGGACAGAGTTTTGGCCCCCCACAGACTTAAGACGTGTCCCGTTTTAAAGTCACAAGATAGCCCTTAACACTTGGTTTTGAGGGCTAGTGAGATTGAGGGTTGAGCTTGAGAATTAAGATTGAGGATTTAAATAGGAATTGGGATTGGGCCAAAGTTTATGAAGAGATAAGGCAGAGCCCTCTCCTCTCCTCTTATGTGCTTTACTCACAAGTGTGTGAATTGACCTGGTTATGAAGTGTTGATAGTGGCAAATAACAACGATTAAAGCACTAAGATGTAAGAAAAAAATCAGCAGCAGCGGTCATATGTCAGCAGCGGCAGTGCACCGCTGCTAGTTGGGGAAACATTTGTAAAGGTCGCCTAGTTCTACTTTACACAATGCATTTAGTGACGGGAAAAGTTTATAATTTTTCATGTTCCGCTGTCACATTTATTAATGCTGTATGGTGAATTTATCAGATGCCATTTATATGTACACGGGTATGCTATGGACTGAACTGAAAACTTGATATAAGGGGGAAGTGATGCATGACGGGGGAAATGAGCAGTCGGCGTTTGGAGGTGCGCGAGGAGTTTCCGGTCTCTAAAGGATCAAACCAAATACAGCGGATTATTTTTGTTCCTTATGGATTAGACACAACTTTGCTGCCAAGCGGGACGAGTGGTGAGGTTGCGCAGTTCTTTGTTTGTTTCTGTGAACTGCAGCGCTTCATTACGCTCCAACAGACTCCCCTTTAACATATATGTTTTCCTTTTTGCCGGCTTCTGGGACTTTGATTGACTGCTGGGGGTAATTCGGGTTATTTTTGTGAAGAGTGTGTATTTTTGATAACATGGAAAAAATGTTTGATTACCTGTGAATTGTTTGGTGAACCGGTGCCCACGCCGTTTTTTGTTTAGTGTTATCTCCAGACGCAGACATGATTTATTTTCTTTCACTAAAGTTTGATTATTGATTCAACTTATTGTGACTCATTCGTTAACCTTTGTTTTTTTCTGAATGTTTTAACACCGCAAAGGGTGAGAATTTGAGTTTGTTTTTGGTGATAGAGCAAAATTAATTAATCTCTTTTTGTATTTCAAACACCTCGCACCTGATCCACCCGTAACCTTTAGCTTAGCGTTGTAACTTTTCCTTTGGTTAATTTTATTGCAAGGGGAATTGTTACACATGCTGTTTTCTCTCAGTAGCTACGTTTCCATCCAAAAGTGATTCGAATCATTGGGAAATGATTGAATGAAATAAAAGAAATACAAATCCTGTGTGTTTCCATTAAATGTAAAGACTGAAGTGAAAACTACGAACTCGCACGAGTTTTCCCACAGAACCGGAAACAAAACAAGTCTCACATTCTTCTTCTTCTGCGTTTTCTGGGGGTTGGCAACCAGCTTATAAATGCATTACCGCCTTCCCGACCCGGAGTGTGGATATCACCATGGAGCGAGGTGCGCTATGTCAGACTTAATTCGAACATAACTGTTTCCCTTCCCCATTTTGCGAATCACCATTTTTTCGAATCAACCAAATCCCAGCTAAAGCAAGCGTATTTTAGTTTGTGTGAATCAGGGGATTTTAATTAGAATTTTGGCGTTTCCATCATAATGTTCCAATGCGATACTTCTAGATGCGCATCTAAACAGGCTGATGGAAATATGGCTATTGTCCGATAGCTGGCGGTCAAGCTAAAAAAAGCCAATGCAGTTCAATTGTCCATTTCTGTTGCACATTCACCCACACTTATTTGGATATTAGGCTGTGATGGACACCTAAAGAATAGTATTGTGTCGTTCGCGAACAAATCTGTTGAGTGAACGTATGTTGAGCTCAGCAGAGAGCATGCAGGCCGGGAGTGGAACTGCCAATTCGGTCCATGCGTACAATGAATCACTCACGAGTCGCGAGGCAGCCAGGGTGCAGGGAGGGACTGCTTACCGCATGACAAATCACTTGATGAACGAATCACTCGGTGAATGAATCACTCAGTGAACGACGTAACCTCAATTCCTGAGTGATTCAAATCATTTCTTCTCAGCGATACACTTTTATAGGGACTGTTTTCTCCAAGCTAATGGCGAATGTAGCCAGAGTCAAGCCACATGAACAAAATCACACACCTCCCCATTGTTTTAACAGACTTAGTTTCCAGTTAAACAAACTTAAAACGTTACGCTGGCCAGTAATGAGACTCACCACTGCAGGGCAGACGCAGCAGCAGCAACGGAAAGAGACTGAGTCGGACTACGCAGTACACAGTCAGGGCTCCTCCCGCCAACCACTGAACGATTCCGTGAATGAATCTTTTTAACGAATCAGTAACATCTAAAGAACTGCTTTGCCCATCACTACTAAACAACATGTGTTTGGAAGTAGTGCGTGTTGAAACTCTGTCCGTGTGTGTGTGTGTACATGCTGTTTTTAGACCCTCCTCACTCAGCTTATTGGCCAGCTGAGTTTGATAACACTATACTATTGGCAGAACTACCCATGTGCTTCGCTGAAAATCAGAAGATGATTCGTTAAATGCTAACTTATGCCAAGTTGTTGCCACAAAAAAAAAAAAAAATACTAGAAATGTCCGTCAAGCCGGAAATCCGGCGCCACGCCAGAGTACTTTAAGCCCTGCGTAACAACATTGTCATTTCTTATGTCACAGGAGTGTCTGAGAAACTCAGGAGGATTTTCAACAAACACCACACCCCTGTGCACTTTAAACCCAGTAACACACTGAGACAGAAACTTGCCCACCCCAAGGACAAAACACCCAGACATAGTTAGAGGAAGGGATATGGCCTTTAGGCCGATTATACCGATGCCGATATTGAGAGAGGGCAGGGCGGCCAATGGCCGATATAAGGCCGATATCACTTTTTTCTCCCCCATCTGATAAAATACAATATTTTGTCATTACGGGTCTCCTGTCCCTCGCCTCAAGTCCAAACTTCACCTGCTCTCTGCCTCCTGAATTGTGCTTTTGGATCTAGGACTGAAAATGATGACAAATGACACAATACTGTTTAACCTAAATGTTAACATTTATTGAATGTTCTTGTCATTGGCTAAATAAAAAAAGCCAAAAAGCCAAAAGGGTGACAAAAAGCTGCGATTAAGTCGGACAGTTTTCCGACAGTTTCCAGCAGCCTTCAGTCCGTACAGGAAGTCACAGACACACTAACATCCTGTCTGGAATGATGTCAATTCATTAAAAAAGTGATCAGACCCATATATCAGTTTGTTTTCAGTCTCCAGTTGTTTTAATTATGATAGACTAATTTATCAAAATGCTGATCTGTGATCTGTAGTTTATATTCATGGTTTATCCTCCATTTGACATGAATTCTCCTGTAAATCAGCATCCTATCAGTTTGACCTGTCCCCTCAACTACAGGGGCTAAATAAACAGTGCTTGACTGTAAGGTTAATACTTTCAGAGGAAAGAAAATACAAGACAACAGCTTTCATTAAGGCTCAGTCAGATACAGTCAGGGCTTCACATCTGATGTTATTTTAAGAATCCTCACATCCCACTGACCACAAGCCTCTGTGTTGCTAAATACTTCAATATTTAAAAAGTCCAGTGTTAATATACAATAGACTATGTATCTAAAACATCATCTTGTTGAGTTGACATCTAAACCAATCAGCTGTTAGATCAGGTGAGAGCCAGGCGGTGCAGTCGGTGGAGAACAACTGCAGAGCCTGGCTCTAAAAACTCTCGTGGTTTTATTGCCGTCCACTTTTGTAATACGTCAGAGCAAGTTGGGATGAAGTCGGACACAATACTAACCGGCATGCATTGTGCGCCGATTGCCGGTGATCGAATCTGCGCAGGCCTGGCTCATCTCGAACGAACCTTATGATCGCAGCACCAAAACTACACGTAAATAACAGAGAGATGAGAGACGGAGAGACAGTCTGCTCTGCTGCACCTCTGTATAGCCTACAACGTCAGTGTTAAGGGCACGTTCAAGAATACCAACATTGTGCAACAGTTTAACCCTGTTTTAAGGTTTCTCTTCTGGTCATTGGCCTCTTGAGCACCTCAAAATGGCGTTAGATCGGCCCGATTAATTGGCTGGCCAATTGATTGGTCGACTTCTAGTGAACGCTCTTGTCATCTAGTGAAAAAACGAGAAAAAACAGACCACACACCAGACGTTGTGCTAGACTTTTTCGTCACCGGTCATTTTGACGATAGAATTTTTTTGAAATATCAGCTTTAAAGGTTGCATTTATAGTCAATTTCAGCATCAGACCTACAGATACTAAGGAAGCAGTGCTGACAAGAAAAACTTCTATTCTAAGACAGAGGTTAAGTTGTAAATTGTGTCTTGAAATGTACGATGTTCTCTCCTCAATACTGAAAAAACATCCCCAGTCTGCCTAATGAGGTCATACCGGCCAATATTTCCTCTGGATTCAATTAGCAAATAGGCAGGCCTGTCTCCAATATTGGCAAGGGAAAATTGGAAAATTGAAGTGCCACAAGGGGGCAACATTTACCTTGACATTTATCATGACACAGGAAACGTTGCAGGATCGATGCAGATGATCTCGACACTCAAACTCCGCGTTCAGAATCAGTCATTTCAGTCATCAGTCATCAAACTGTTTCAGCTGCGTCTTCGCGCAGCTCTGTTGAAGCCATGGATGCCTTGCCAATGGCCAATCATAGCGCTTAAATGAAACACATGATCAGCACACGATGTGCCCTCGCAACAGATGCTGCTGACAGTTGTTTATTTTCAGTTGTAGATTTGTTTTGCTCAGCGCAGTTCACTCATACATATGTGGTTCATTCTCACTACAGGACGGATATGCGGAATATTCACGCAGCGCTTTTCTGCACTCAAACCATACACACAGGTGCGGTACGGACGCAGTGCGAAATTTAACGCCGTGTTCCAAGTCCACGCTTCGTGAACGGTTGTGGGTGAACATGGACGAGAGTAGAAGCAGCAGCGAGCTAGCAACCTAACATTTAACAAGCATCAGCATCAACTTTCTTAAGCACTTACCACTCTCACCGCAGCCACTGTATCCCAGAACGGGTGCTCAAGTGTGGGTGAGAGGAGCGGAAAGGAGTGCGGAGGTCAGGCCGGACGGGCTGACACTGTGTATCCCAGAACGGGTGCTCAAGTGTGGGTGAGGGGAGCGGAGAGGACCGCAGAGGTCAAATAGTGAAGTTTAAGGATGCCTTCGTTATGTTGTTAATGTGATTTTATGGGGAATTTATCAGTTGAGGTCTTCTCCTTGTCGCGTTATCGTATCTTATCTGGCTTGTGGGAAATCACAATACTGTGTATCTCAGGAAAGGTGTCTTTATTACCAGCAACAGGTGGTAGCATCACTCTCCACATAACAACCACAACAACCCAGAATGCCCCTCGGCATCTGCTACGTTGCATTAGTTAAACAATTACACCACATCTCTCCTTTCAAGTATACCAAACATTTTAACTTTAGTGTGTTAACCTATAATCAAACATAACCATAAACTCAAACATTTTAATTTTATTTTTTTTTCTCAGCACAGCAAATCTGAGGCATTCTCACTTCACAGTAACATCAACTTTTTCCCATATTGTCTTTTGTTTACAAGTCCAGTCTCTGTGGTTTCACTACAGTTCTGCCAGATCTGGTTATGACTGTAGTGCGCTCCGAACTAGGTTTAGGTGTTGGTGGTTTAGGGGAAGACACCGTTGTGAGAGTCGGTGTGGGTGTCTGAGTGTCCTGTGTGCTCTCAGATCTGTCCATAGGGATAAGGTGATGGCGGTTCCTGCGAACAGTTCCATGAGGCACATCCACCATGTATGAACGTGGCGCTGAGTGTTTGCCCACAACAGTCCCTCTTACCTTTGCATCAATCACCCACACTTGTTCTCCAGGGGGGAGGTAGCTGAGGTCATGTGCTCGATGAAGTATTTTTGATCCGCACTCCTCCTCTCCTTCTCCTTTAAATGAGAACTGTGCAGTCAGGGAGTGACGGGTACAGCAGGGATGGGAGGGTCGTAACGGTGGAACGAAGCTGACGTCCCATCAACAGTTGAGCCAGACTGAAGCCATTGTGGAGTGGAGTGACACAATATGCCAGCAAAGCAAGGTAAGGATCTGTGGCCTTTTTGAGGAGGTTTTTAACAGTCTGCACTGCCTGTTCAGCCTCGCCGTTGCTTTGTGGGTACCGTGGACTGCTGGTATAGTGTCTGAATCCATATTGGACTGCGGCAAAGGCTGACATGTTATTCCCCGAGAATTGTGGCCCGTTGTCAGTCATCAGGGTCTCAGGCACTCCATGACGTGCAAACACTGATTTAAGGTGGACTGTAATGTCTGTGGACTTTGTGTGATTTAGGTTTGCTATTTCCACATACCTTGAATAATAGTCCACTACCAGCAGGTACATTTTTCCTTTCAGTGTGAACAGATCCGCCCCTAGCTTCTGCCAGGGTCTTTCTGGGAGATCTGTTGAAGTCAGTGGCTCTGTGTGATTAGTGCGTTCTTTAATGCACGCCCTACAGTTCAGAACAAGTTAATTGAGCTGCTGACTCTAGCCAGGCCACCACACACTCTGCTGTGCACGCTCTCTACACCTTGATGCCTCTCATACAGCTTATGGAGGACATCACTTCTTAGAGCTGCGGGAATGACCAGTCTCGTCCCCTTCAATAGGAGACCATCGTGCACAGTGAGGAAGGCACGCTCTGCCTGGTACAGCTTTAACATACCTGTGCATGAGCTGGACTCTGGCCATCCGTCCTGGCACATTTCCATGACTTTGGAGCACACACTGTCAGCTTTGAGATGCTCCCTCAGGTTGTCCAAACAGGAAGCACTTGTCGGAAAGTTTTCTATGATGCTGTCCACATAGATATTTGTACTCTCCATGAGCTCCTTGTCCATGTCTGATGTGTCTGTCTGTAGTGGCACACGGGACAGTGTGTCTGCTGTCCACAGGTTCTTTCCAGGGACATGCAGGATTGTGTAGGAGTATCTCATGAGTCTCATCTGAAAACGCTGAATCCGTGGGGGTAGTGTGTCCAAGGCTTGGGCCCCCAAAAGGCTCAACAGCGGTTTGTGGTCGGTCTCCAGTTCAAAGTGTCTGCCTATGAGAAAGTCTCTGAAGCGCTCGCAGGCCCATGTGAGCCCAAGAGCCTCTTTCTCACCTGAGCATATCTCTGGTTGACCTGCGAGAGAGAGAGAGCGTGAAGCATAGGCAACAGGCCTCCATTCATTGCTCCACTTTTGCACCAGAACTGCACCCAATCCAAAAGAAGATGTGTCTGCTGACCCTTTGATGTCCTTATTTGGATCATACAGGGCTAAGACAGGTGTGTGTGACAGCTCCTCTTTCAAGCTGTGGAAAGCTTTGTCTTGGTCAGCTCCCCAGAACCAGTGGTTCTTCTTTGAGAGTGAGGCTGCGTTCCAGGCAGGCTTTTGAACTCGTAAGTCACGACTTCAAGTCACGAGTTACGACTTTGTAGCATTCCAGGAAAGTTACGGCAAACTGCCAGTTACTTCCTGTTTAACGTTGAACATGGCGAACCGTTTGTTTGTGCTTCCCCATTATTGCTATCGCCAAAGGTACCTGCTCCTTGCTCATTTGAGTGAAACGGAGGAGGATAGGGTCACAGATGCTATTATAGGATATTTTTTACGTTATCTGTGTGTTTGGAAACATATTTTGTATTGATTTATTCTTGCACTAGAAACCAGCTGTTAGAGCGGCTGCCAATAATGCGTTAACATTAGGGTTATTTTATGTCTATTTCTCACCATGTATCACCTGCATCAACACCGCATCCATAGGGCTGCCATTGTTGTTTAGAGGAGTAAGGTAATTGGTTTAGAGGGCTGTGTGACGTCAGAAACCGTAACTGAGAGTACATCGATCTGGTACGAGTTCACGGGTGGGAAGTTACGGGTTTGACTGCCGTTCCAGTGCACTTTCACGGGTTACAGGTTGTGAAAACACGAGTTACGGGTTGCCTGGAACGCACCATGAGTCTCTGAGTGGTTTGTCTTTTTCTGCGAGCTGTGGGATGAACTTTCCCAGTTGATTCACCATCCCCAGGAAACTACGCAATTCACTTGTGTTAGTTGGCACAGGCATTTCTCTGACTGCTGCTGTTTTGGCCGGATCTGATCTAATTCCTGTCTCTGAGATAATGTGGCCCAGGAATTTAACTTCTCTCCGTGACAGCTCAAATTTTTTCATATTGAGTTGTGCCTGCTTTTTCATCTTTTGTCAAGACTGAGTGAAGACGGGCATCATGTTCTTCCTGTGAGCGTCCCCAGATCAGAACATCATCCATATGGCAGACCACGCCCTCTAGACCCTCAGTAACCTCTGTCATCATCCGGTTCTGAAAGTGCTCAGGTGCGGAAGCTATTCCAAACAGCAGCCGGTTAAAGTGATAGCACCCAAATGGCGTGATGAAAGTTGGTAGCTTGGCGGACTCCTCCGCCAGTGGGACCTGCCAGAAACCCATGTTGCAGTCAAGCTTGCTGAATATTCGATCTCCAGCTAATGAGCCAAGTGTCTGTTCAACAGAGGGGAGTATGAGTATGACCTCAAGAAACTCGACACGTATGCGAGGGTCAGCTGTCTTTTTAGGCACCACTACCATGCCTGAGCACCAATCAGTGGGCTCTTCCACTCTGCTGATGACTCCAATCCTCTCCATGCGCTCTAGTTCTCTCTTGACTTTGGGCATTAGTGGGAGGGGAACCCGTCGTGGAGTCTTTAGAGAAAACGGCAGTGCATCAGGTTTCAGTTTGATACTGTACGGCTGCTGCATTAGACCAAGACCACTGCACAGCTTTGGATATCTGTCTTTCATTGTCTCTATGTCAATGCTGCCAACTCGAGCCACCAGCCCCAGCTCTTCACTAGCAGGTAGTGTTGCACGGTATACCGGTACTAAAATAGTACCGCGGTACTAGAGTATTCCAAACGGTACTATCCTGCATTTGGAAAATACCGGTACTTTGAAATTGATTCAATTCATTAATTTAGTTAATTTATTTTACTCATTTATGCACACAAACGCCTTTCTTGTTCCTATTGGAGCACAGATTGCACAAGTGGTGTGTATGACAACACCTGTATCAACATTCGCAGCTGGCGCACTTGAAAAAAGACAAGAGAAAGTCTGCTTCGCAAAGGGAGACAACACGAGACTAGGAGGAGTAAGGGGGGGGGGGGTACACTTGGCAACTGTAGCCGCCAGGTGGCAGCAGAGAGCTTGAATATTGCTGAAAGGGTTTAGAGACAATTCCAACTTCGACCACAATGTCAGTTGCAATGAAGAGTGGCACTGTCCATGAATCTAACAGTTTTCAGCAGTCTTCAAAGCAGAATATACAGGAAGTCACAGAAATGTTTACATCCTGCTAGAGAATAAATTAAATATATCAGTCTACTCAAACTTGTCACCAGTGCTCGAGTTGAGGGGGGGGCATCCAAATACAAATTGTCCCCCTTCCCATCTCTTGTGTCATTTTATCAATGAACGTGGTGCTTCCGTCACCAGATTCATCACTAATTCATAAACATGCACAAATATTCAAGTCGCAGTTCACATGTAGCTACTGCAGCGAATGCTTCTGTGGGATACTGTAAGTCACATAACCAGCCACATAAAGAAATAAAATGAATGTAACATGAATGAAAATGAATGTAACGCAATGTAACATTAACAATTCTGCGAAGGGCTGGACCCGATTTCAATTTCGATTTTAATAAGAAGACTTCGTTTTCAAGCCCCAAAGGCCAAGACCTAATTCTAAGTGGTCTGTTCTTGACTTGTCTGTTTAAATTTAACACTGGATCACAGTTTAAAATGTAGTTTATATTTATAAATGAACTCTGCCATGGCCTGTTTTAACGATGGACCGCTAATATCGTCATAAAAAATGTTGAAAATTGCAACAGCCTAAATCAAAATCTTAAACAATAGTGTACTGTAAATCGGAATCGCTATCGCTGCTCTGAGATGCCTGCTCAGCAGGGCGGGGGCGCTGGGTGCTCACTGACTCAAGACTGCGTTGTGTAATTTTATTCAGGGAAAGATAAAAGTGGCCTAAACTTCATTTTGTGGCTATACTGACGGGGTAATTATTTAATTTAAATAACACTTATGTGGGGTGGATTTGGTTTGTCTGTTTGATTACAGAAACATGAAAGTCCATGCACAGAGATGGAAAAATGTTTATTTATTCGTTTTGAAGGTATAAGTTGAGGATGAATCTTTCAAAGCCTTTGTTTCAATAGCTTGACTTACAATGTGTGAGATGAGGACAGAGTAGCCTACTACAAAATAAAACATGTCAGTTATTTTACAGCACTTCGCTGTAGTGCTTTACGCTTTTTAAGCCTCTCCCTGTCTACGCACCTTTCCTCTTCAGCTGCGACTGTCGCTCCATTTTTCAATCATGTAAGTTACTACAGGTGAGGGAGGAGGGGCGCACGTGCAACGTGTGTGTCTCACACGCATTCATTCATTTTCTCAGCCCTTCTATCAGCTGATCTGGGGTGTGCCCCGCCTCTAACCTTGGACATGTTAATTCATCCAATTTAGGCTATTTGTTAAGATCGTCAAAACGGAGGCGCAGCGCAGGTCCGCCGCGCCTGCGAGCGACGCCAATTGTGAAATTGAAAAAATAGTGTGTTTCTTTATACACAGTATTATAGTTTTTAACTTTCAATTATACTTCTGCAGCATCGGGTAGTGTTAAAGCAAATAAAAAGAGATCCACACACACAAAAAACAAAACATTACATATACAAACTTTATGAAGAGTCTCATGTTTCACTTGCAGTAATGGTGTTTTAATACTGCTGCGAAAACATCATAGAAATCTTTGGTATTTTATTGAACACTTTCACTGTTCTCACCTCTAACTGAATCATTACCACTTCAATACAGGTTAAGCAGGGGAACACAAACAACCATTCTGAAGGTAACAGGCAGCCTAATCTCATTCATTCTTTGGCCGGGGGTGAATGGGGTGGGGGAGGGTTGCGACAATGCTGAAATGGCCGCGTTTCCCAATAAAGATCGTTCTTAGGATCTTAGCCATGATACTGTTAATTCATGTTCTGTGTTCATCTCATTCATTAAAAAAATACCAAAAATAATTAGGCTACTTAACACCAGCACTGTATTTGATTAGGTTATTTATTCATCTCTGTTTAACGGCTTTGAATATAATCGCTAATATAAAGAAAACCCGTATTTTCCGGCCAGCGAGCGGTGAGAGAGCCGGATGGGTTGCCTCAGCTCCTTCCGGCACATCACCACCACCACCTGCCCGAAAAAGATAAAAAAAAAAAAAAAAGTTTGATAAAACTGTTTGGATTGTCTGTTTCGTGTATTGAAAAGCCTGTATCCGAACATGCATACTTGCATTTTACAAGCACTGAATGAGGTCCAGTCTCCTTCATATTGTACAGTAGGGGAGAATGTGTGTCCTCATGCGCATTTACGCATGACGCACGACACACGACACCAGCAGTTCATGAATATTATTTTTTTTATCTCCAGACACGCCGATCGTCCAGGTTCATACAGTGAAATTCTTCGGAATGAAGCCGCATCTGATAAACACTGACTCATTGCACTATTTATATTTATGATTTTATCAATAGTTTTAACTTATTTTTACACACACATGTACTTTATCTTTGCTGTGGTCATTTACTTGTTTTTGTTGTTAGTTTTTTATGGAATCATATCTTGTTGCAGCTATAATGTGCATCATTGTTGTCTGTTTTTTTTTAAGTGCTGATTGCCAAGTCAAATTTCTGTGTATCTGTCTGATGCATTTGGCGAATAAAGTGATTATGAGACGATTGTACAGTAATGTAATATATATCTAAATGTTGTAGCCTATTTTACATTTTAGATGAGTAATCTAACTATTTACCGTCACTGTAAATCTGGTATCTCAGAGCAGCGACAGCGATTCCGATTTACAGTATACTATTGTTTAAAATTTTGATTTAGGCTGTTGCAATTTTCAACATTTTTTATGACAGATAGTAGCGGTCCATCGTTAAAACAGGCCATGGCAGAGTTCATTTATGAATATAAACTACATTTTAAACTGTGATCAAGTGTTAAATGTAAACAGACAAGTCAACAACAGACCGCTTAGAATTAGGGCTTGGCCTTTGGGGCTTGAAAACAAAGTCTTCTTATTAAAATCGAATTTGAAGTGACATATTTCTTCTTTAGCCAGACACTGTGCTTTGGGGTGTGAGGGGATTTTGCCACATTTGAAATATCTGGACAGTCTGTTTTTCTCTGTATGCCCTTGGCTAAACTTATCACTCTGCTTCTTCTTTTTCTGAAACTGATTGCCTTTGCTCATTACTCTGTCTACTAAGCATGTCCCTCTTTTACTCATTGTGTCACCACGCAGGTTGCTCTGCTGCTGTTTCACTGCTTCTGCTTCATATCAACCCTTGCGGATCCTGAGGTCCTCCAGCACCAGCCTTGTAATTGTTCCAAAAGTGAGAACGGAAACTCAAGGGGAGGCTGCATTCAGCCATTATGGCCCTCACTTATGGAACAGCCTGCATCAGGACTGCAGAGACTGTTGATGTTTTTAAAAGGAGGCTCAAGACTCACCTTTTTAATTTAGCTTTTAACTGATTTCTTTTACTCTTTTAATTCTTATATTATGTTATTTTAATTTCTAATGATTTTAAATGATTTCCTTTTAATCTTTATGCATTTCATTATTATTAAGTTTCTAAATCTTTATTTATTTATTATTATTTTATCTCATACTTGATTTATCTTATCATATTGCCTTTTAGTCTTTTAGTTTTTAGCTCCAGTGTTTCCTCATGGGGGGCCTCCACACTGAGAGGTGTGTCTGGTCTGCCCACAGGAGCGTGGTCCTGGAGATCCCTCAGGTCCAGAGGACTGGGAGGCTCTGCACCATGTGTGGAGTCCACCCTAGTCTATCTGGGTCGGGGTGGTCTCTGTGGCAGCGCTCCCTGTGGCTGTGGGCTGTGACACCTCTCAGTGTGGATGAGCTCCCCATAGGTGGTTCTTTCCTCACCTGGTTCCTCAGTGCCCAGCCATGTTATTGACTATATTGACTGTGTGTGTGTGTGTGTGTGTGTGTGTGTGTGTGTGTGTGTGTGTGACTATAAGGTTAATACCTTCAGAGAAAATAAAAATACAAGACAACAGCTTTCATTAAGGCTCAGTCAGATACAGTCAAGGCTTCATATCTGATGTTATTTTAAGAATCCTTACAACACTTCAATAACTAAAAAGTCCAGTGTTAATATAGAGTATCTAAAATGTCATCTTGTTGAGTTGACATCTAAACCAATCAGCTGTTAGATCAGGTGAGAGCCAGACAGTCGGCGGAGAGCAACTGCACTGCACAAAAGTTCTGCCCCGGTGAGCAAACTTCCATAAGAACCCATGAAAGCAACTTTTATATTTTTCTGCGAGAATAATCCACACCGATATTCACCCTCAGTGAGAATGGACGCTCTAAATACATTTTAGAGGACATTTAAACCTTCTTACCTGGTACCTGTACTGTTTGACTCTGATGAAGACGCAGTTAGCGTCGAAACGTTAGTCATAAATAAATTCATCACAAGTGATCTGAGTGCTCCAGTGCTTTTCTTGTGGATTCCTCCACGGGGTTATTTAGTTAACTGACTATTTGTTTTCTGCTCTGGTTTTTTGAGAGTGATATTTTTATTTGGTTTACACTCTTACTGTTTAAGTAAAGAGCACTGATTGCATTGTTTTGGGCACAATTAGTGAAATTGGAGCCATGGATGGACTATTGCTTGTTTAAACATTTGTACAATATTGTGTGTGGTTTTTTTGTCCCCTCTGTTGGTCCCAGGAAACCCAGCACCAGGCTGGCACTGACACTACTAAAATAACTGAAAAGGAAAGGTTGCATTGTTTGTTAAATGTCAACAATGTCTTGTGGTGTTAATCTATTTTTTATTTATTAGGGGGGCAAAGCACAAGTGTGTGGAGTCTTGCTGCTATTTTAATTTCAATGTTAGACATTTTAAAGATTTCTTGTGTTGATTTATTTTCTATTTATTACGGGGCCAAAGCAGCCAAAGCAAACCAGCTATATTTTTTATTTAACGTTAATGTTCAAGTTTAAAGTTTGTTTATTTAACCGTTAACAATAAATCGATCAGTTTCTCATACCGACTGTTGCGGATCATTCTAACTAACCTGATTACGTAGTTGTTCTTGTTAGAGTAATATCACTTGATCAAACCTTTTCTAACATGACTGACAATAAAATAAGTGAATATATATAATACGCGCTTGAATCGGATTGGTATCGTCCAAAACTCAAGGCTGTAATATTGGTATCGGATCGGAAGTGAAAAAGCTATAGCGGGACATCCCTATGAGCACAACAAGAACAAAAAGAGTGTTTGGCAAATGGGCTCTGTGATCTAACTGTTGTGTACATATAATAAAAGGGCTTCTAAAGCATGTTTTTTTTAAATGTTTTTCATGTGAAAGGTATATCACCTTTCACAGGCACAGAAAAGGCACAGAAGGGAGAAAAGTAACACCAAAAATAAAATAAAGAACAATATAAAAACATTGGTATCGACTAAATTGTTATTTCTTAACTTCGGTATTGGCCCAGAATTTTGCATCCCAAAGTGGAGTTCTTTGAAGTTTAGAAATTAGTCTGTCTGGCCATTCAAACAAAGGCAAATACATTTTCAATTAGCCCACTTTTCAGGGCTTCCATAAAGGAAATTTACCTTTTGAAAATTTTGCATATCCCATGTATCATCATAGCCAGGGTAGCTGCCAGGGAAATCTGATGTATGAACCTGAAAGCAACAAACAATCATCCAATTAGCAAAAGAAAGCACTTGGCTACAAACATGAAGCATATTTGAAACCCACAGAGCTGGGGAAGTGGAAAAAAAGACGTGTTTTGAGGGTTTGTTTGTGAAAGTGACAGTAACGAAGAAACAAGTTTAGTGTGGTGGATTCGTGGTTGACAACTTTTCAGCTGAGGGATGGCATGATAATATCTGCATGTCATCGATATCAGCCAATATCGGCTTTAGAATGAAGAATCAACTAACATGCTTTTTCTTATTTTACACAATAAATGAATAACGAGCCCCGTTTCCACCAAACACTTTCAGTGTAATACTTTTGAAACCGAAAGTAACCCTTCAGACATGGTACCTAGATCCGTCTGTTTAGCATTTCCACCACAAACTACTCTTAAAGGGATAGTGCACCCAAAAATACAAATTCAGCCATTATCTACTCACCCTCATGCTGAGGAAGGCTCTGGTGAAGCCACACATCTCTTGCGGAGATCAGCAGGAGGAGCGGCTAGCACACCTAATAGCTGACGGTGCCCCAGACTAACATCCAAGAACACAAAATTTAAACCACAAAATATCTCCAACATGCTCATCCATAGTGAGCTAAGTGTCCCGAAGCCCTGACATAAAAAGTTTAGAAAAACGTCACATGAACTCTGTTTTTAGCCTCAGTGTAGCCTGTAGCTATGACTGCTTCTCTGTGCTCCGCGCTCATGTGTGTGCGCTTGCGCGAGACCTGCGAAAGCATGTGCTTTGCTTACCTGTGTTTACATCACATGACACGTGCACCGCAGGGGGAGACAATGGTAACCACAGTAGGTAAAAGATAATTTGCACTACGGTCTTATAGCAAAGGACAGCCCAACATGTCTGATGACTGAAATTGAGGAGGAACAGCTTTGTTGAGCCGTATTTGTTTGAGCCCGAGTATACGGACATGGAACTCAGGCTACTGGATGAAGCAGCCACCGCAGCTCATGAGCCTAACTGTGCATTCACACCAAAAGCATCATGAGCGCAAGCGGTCGCTCAGGTCGCTGGCATCGCGCTGCCTGGCAGCTCTGGCAGGGCTTGCAGAAGGCTTTCTTTCTTTCACTGTCCCACCTTGAAAATATTCACGGTCTGCAATTGGCTGCTGCTTGCTGCTGCTTCGGCGGCGGCGCTGCTCATTTACATAAAGTTGAGCTTCTCTCAACTTCTACTTGACACTCCAATCGCTGGCATCGCGCTGCTCGCGGTCGCCCGCTGCTGCCGACGCTCCAGGTGCCCTTTGTAGCAAGCGTGCATTGAAAATGAATGGCTGCCGGCCGCTTATGACGCTCATGACGCTTTTGGTGTGAATGCACAGTAACCCTCAGCCAGCACTGGAAACCTGGTGGTGTAGTTGTTTCAAATGCAAAGCTATGCCAACGGATGAGTAAAGTCTTTGCTGCTCAGACTGGGAATTGGCGATGCCTGCACTTAAGAATCTGGACATCAGTACTGACGAGACTGCTGCTCTTCAGAGACCGTGCATCACCGATCACCCTGAGCGCGCACACGTGAGTGTGGAGCACAGAGAAGCAGTCAGAGCTACAGGCTAAAGTGAGGCTAAAAACAGAGTTCAAATGACGTTTTTCGAAACAACTTTTTATGTCAGGACTTCAGGACACTTGGATCACTACGGATGAGCATGTTGCAGGGTTCCCACACATTTGGAATTTCAAAATTCCATACTTTTCCATACCCTAATATTATCCAGACTTCTCAGCGTTTCTTTTTTTTTTCAGAGACTATGAAAACATCTGAGTAAATATAGATCTATAATTATAATATTATTACTTTCATTAATGTTGTTGTAAGCTATTGTCATTACTGTCTGTCCTGCATCTCTCTCTGTCTCTGTCTCTCTCTTTCTGTCTCATTGTGTCATACGGATTACTGTTAATTTATTATGTTGATCTGTTCTGTACGACATCTATTGCACGTCTGTCCGTCCTGGAAGAGGGATCCCTCCTCAGTTGCTCTTCCTGAGGTTTCTATCGTTTTTTTCCTCGTTAAAGGGTTTTTTGGGGAAGTTTTTCCTTATCCGCTGTGAGGGTCCAAAGGACAGAGGGATGTCGTATGCTGTAAAGCCCTGTGAGGCAAATTGTGATTTGTGATATTGGGCTTTATAAATAAAATTGAAAATTGAAATTGATATATCAGTGTATCACATTTCACATCATATTTAATTATTCTTAATAGGCGATTGTACCCAAGTACCATAATGGCATGCAAATAAAAACTCAGGTCAGTTCAATGCATTGAATTTTATTTTAACATAGTTTAAAGAGGCATCAGATTTTTTTCCTAAATATATCATTATGAAAATAATGTGGGTTGCACAGGGTAGTGGCCACAGTAAAATCACACTATCAGCATTTACATAGGTTACTTAGTGGCTTTGCAAGCTTTGCAATAAGCTTCTGCCACCGGGGTGAAATTTCGGGGGAAAAAATCTGCATTACGGCAGGAAACGCGTCATGTATTGCGAAACTGGTCGATCAGCCAATCAGGGACTGGAGCTGGTCCTTATGAGGAGTTGGGCATGAGATAGTTGACTCACGAGCACAATGGCAGACTGACAAAGTTTAGGGACAAGTGAAAAACGGCCTAGCAAAAGAAAACGAGCTCCTCTGTCTGAGGAGGCAAAGAAGAGCAAAAAGGAGAGTGATAAAAGAAGAGGAAAAACAAGAGTTAAGGGCCGTCCACACCAAGAACTATAACTATAAATATAACTATAAATATACAGTTTTAAAAATCGTTCTAAACTCAAGTGTTTGGCAGCGTCCACACTACAACTACAACGACAACGATAGTGGTGGAAGATATCGTTTGGATCACTTTCAGAGCGATTTGATGAACGATAAAAGCACTGACAGCCAATCAAAATCCATCCGAAATGACAAGTCGAGACGTTCATCACGTCATGTATACCCACTAAGAAAGCTCCAGAATTTCCATATACCCACTTAAAAATGTGCAAATATCGTAACAATATAGTTTTGTGACAGAACTTTAACTTCAGTGATTTTGTTTCGCAAATACCGGGTAAATAACTGCAATAAAATACATTTTGCAGGGAAATGCGTCTCCTCTTTTCCCCTCCATTCATAAAATTCACCCTGTGCGCTAGAGCCCTGCGTGGGACTGTTTTCTTCAAGCCGTTCCTGAATTTCTGACCATTACCCCCCGCAATTATATTTATTTTTCTACCTTTATATACTAATCACGCAGTGATTGAGGTTAAGGCAAGCCCGGCACCAGGATGAAGTTACTGAGGGGGGCAAATCTTTATTATGCAACATGGGTTCACAGTACGTTATAAAGAGCGTGCAGCCGTGCGCAATTGTCGCGCGTAATGACAGCTCGTCGCCGGTGAAACACAATAAACTGCACGTCTTCTTTCATGTTTGTCTCATGACAGATGGAGCTGACAGACACAGACAGACAGACAGGTGGAGCAAGCGGCAAATTGTTTTTTCTTTTTCTTTCTCGCAACATACAGCAATAACAGGTCATCAATATCCATTTTATCCATCACTCTGCTCCCCTTACGACCGCACCGAGCAGTGTGTGTTTGGCGTAACCTAGCAACACAACGATATCGTTCATTGGTGTGGATGCTACCATTGTTATCGTTATAGTTAATGTTACAGTTATAGTTCTTGGTGTGGACGGCCCTTAACCCTCAGTCAGGCGTTCAAGACATGGAGGGAGCTCCGTGACCAAAGAGGCTTCAAAACCGATGTCCAGCTAGCTTTATTTCCAATGGACCAGTAAGTAACACAGCTAAATGTTAGCTAGATAAGAGAGGACTGTACTGTACTGGCTGCTAGTTAACTCCTAGCTGGCCAGCATTGCAAATCGCCGCAACCAGGGACCGGGTAGCGAGTGTTGGTCGGCTGACATCCTCGTTGCCATTCTACGGCAGCCCTCGGACAGTGATACCCCCTCCCTTCCTTCTGTTCTCTTCTCACGGAGGCAGCTATCGACGGACATCGCCCAGCTAAATTACGCCCAGCTTAGTGAACACTGAACTTTGTTCCCCATTCAATTTGAACTCCAACCGGCCCCATGTGAGGGCAGACTTCGCAGCTACTGGGCACCCAGCATCTCCGACCGGGAGAAGTAAAATCCTCTCTTCCGCTCTCATTTGTCTGGTGAATGCCTCTCCTTTGTCAATACACTCTGCCAGCAATTTATTAATATTGATGACAGCAATTCGAATGTTTTAGTAGTGAGCCATGTTCTAAGCGGGATAATGTATAATGAGCCAGTGACTGTTGAAAAATAACTCCACTGTGCATCGGGGTTCCATTCCCGTCGGGAGTTATTTTTCAACTGTCACCACTCACTATACATTATCCCTTACATGTCTACTGTTGTTTGAACTGATACTGTACATATTGGTATAATTAACTGTGAGCTGTTTGTACTGGTACTGTGCATTCTGATATAATTATTTGCATTACTATTGGTTTTTTCTTCAGATAAATCTGATTAATTGTTGCTCGGTCTCTTCACTCATTTATTTTGTAAAGTATCCACACACCTTCTCATTCTACATATACATAGAGGTATACTGGTGGCTTTACAGCCTACATTTTATTGATTATCTCTGATTCTCACGGTCAATTTGGTTGTTGCGATGTGTGCGATGCAACACCACTGACGCTAGGTGGTGCCAAGCTAAAACACCCCGAATCCTGTCAGTTCAATGCTTAATTTTTTTGTGTCCTTCAAGTGTCTTAACATAAAACTGTTAACTCTCACAGACACAGACACAGACACACACACGCTCGCACAGTCAAATATGTGCAATAAATTGTAAAAACCTACATGTAGGTTACATGTGCATTTCTGATTGTTCCACTTAAAGTTGTACCATAAAACGCAATCATATGAAGATTGATTCAATTATTTTTGGAAATACTTAATATTCTGTTTTAGAAAACAGTATTTTAGAACAGCCGTAATAGTCTGGAAACATAAATATTATTCCATACTATATTTTTTATTTTCCATACTTTTTAATACCTGGAAATTGATCAAATTTATTTCCATATTTTCCATACTTGTGTAGGAACCCTGATTGGAGATATTTTGTAGTTTCAATTTTGTGTTCTTGGACGTTAGTCTGGGGCGCCATTAGCCATTAGGTGTGCTAGCCGCTCTCCCCGCTGATCTCCGCAAGAGATATGAGGACTCTAGAGAGTGAGTAGATAATGGCTGAATTTTCATTTTTGGGTGCACTATCCCTTTAAATGTGGGCGGGTTTATTGTCACTCACTCCTCCTTCAAGCACTCACTGTATTTCCTCATTAATCAGACTGCATCTCATTTATCATCCACAGAACACGGTTGCATACTGACATTTTCAGAACAAAATAGAACAGGCTTCAGTGAGAGTCTCTCTTGATGAGATATTTAAAAATAGCAGGTTTGCACATTTAGTCCTTCTCAGGCAAGCACAGGGGTTTAGTGTTGTGAGAGTGAGGATTGGGATGCAGTTCACATAATCCAGTCGAAATTAATACAGATTTTTAAACGTTTGAAAATCCACTCATTGCTCAAAGTGCATGACATCCAAGAGAGACAATAATTGACATTGAAAATAATGATTGAACTTTGTCCTCCAAACTGCTCCTTCTCCTGTGCCCGCGGACCTCGGGCCGTGGAGGGGGGCTAGCCATAGTCCACAGAAACTTTTTTACAACCCACAAGTTGTGCACTGGTTCTTTTTCGTTGTTTGAAGCTCTGACATCCAAAATTGGTTGCTCCAAACTACTTATCTGCTGTGTTATCTATCACCCCCCCAGGCATAAATGGTGCTTTTTGGTCTGATTTTAGCGAGTTTTTATCATCCATCATTCATTACGAAAGAATCCTCCTGGCTGGTGACTTTAATATACACATAAATGATAACATAAACAGCTTTGCTGCAAATTTTTCAAGGATTACAGAGTCATTTAACCTGAACCAGCATACACTCTGGATCTGGTTTTCAGTCTTGGGTTAAATGTCATGGAGGTTAGCATTGAAGATTTGCCAGTAACTGACCACAAAACTGTTTTATTCAAAATATCATTCGATGCTGACGTCACTCCAGGGGAGCAAGTAAAAAGTTCACACATCCTAAACAGTCTCTCAGCAGAAAATTTTTCTGCCGCATTTGACTGCAGCACAGCCCATGCTCCGTCACTTCATGCTGACGCAGAGTCTCTAGTAGGGATGTCACGATTACTTGATTTCACTATTAACCGCGATTTTAAACACCACGGTTAATTATTCATAAAGATTCCTCAACACCGTCACTCTCCAAAGATTATGCCGGGACGCAGAACCATATACAGGTCGTCAGTGCAACTCGCACATAACGAAAACAAAGTTACACAAGCGGTGTCTCCGAGTGATGAAGTATGGATGAAGAAAAATTCCCCCAAAGAAAACGGATAGTCAGCCTTGTGGGATCATTAAAGAGAACAAAAAGACACACACATCCTAGAAAAATCTTAGACTGCTGGACCACAAAGAGGCATGTAGTAAGTCTTTGTTGCTATATTATTTTTGTTATGTTGGCATGGAAATAAATGAAACTTAAAGATCTATAAGGAGTGTTCATGTGATTTTACACATTTATAGTGTGAAATTAATGAATGCATAATAATCGTGATAATCGTAAAATCGTGATTATTTCTCTGACAATAATCACACCAAGAAAATCTATAATCATGACATCCCTAGTCTCTAGTCCATGTTTTCAACTCCCACTGCTCTACAATTTTAGATGAAATAGCCCCCATAGTTACTCACACCATCAGGCCTGTAAACTCCTCTCCCTGGGTAAATAACCAGATTCGCAGCCACAAACGCAAATGTCAAAAAACAGAATGGCTTTGGAAATCCACCAAAACTCCAGGTCCACCGTCTCTATCTCAAAGATCTGTTAACAGAGCTCAATGTGCTGATTAAGAATGCAAGGGCTGCTTATTTTGCAAACCTGATCATATCAAGCAGGCGAAAACCCAGAGCCTTATTCCAGACTATAAACAACATCATCAGTCCTCCACTCCCCTCAGTCCCTGTTTCTTCCAATCAGGATTGTAACCATTTTCTGTCCTTTTTTTGTGAACAAGGTTGCCGATGTCAGGGCTAGTATCACCCCCTTCAACGACCTTCCCTCCAACCTGTCCACCCAGGCAGGTTTCTTTAAGCGGTTTCTCCTCTGTCTCTCTGAAGGATTTGACTGAGCTAACAGGTGCCATGAAATCCTCCTCCAGTCCACTAGACATCTTACCAACATCCTTGCTGAAAGAGATTTTTAGATCTGTGGGCCCCAGCTTGGTCTCCATCACCTCCCTGGAATCAGGCTGTGTTCCTTCATTTTTCAAACAGGCTACTGTGCAGGCATTGCTCAAAAAGCCAAGCCTAGACAGTCTGGCTTCCCGCAGCAGCACTCTACAGAAACTGCCCTTCTCAGAGTGTCTAATGATATCATGATGGCTGCTAATGCAGGCAAATGCTCTGTACTGGTGCTATTAGACCTAAGTGCAGCATTTGATACTGTAGACCACCATATCATGCTAGACAGGTTCAGTAAGTGGGTGGGTGTCTCTGGGAGTGCTCTGAAGTGGTTCGCCTCCTATCTCAGTGAGAGAAGTTTCTCAGTAGCTGTTGGCCCTTTCGTGTCTGACCGTGCTCTCCTGTCATGTGGCCTGCCTCAGGGTTCTGTTCTGGCTCCTTTACTGCTCTCTCTGTACATGTCATTTCCTATCACTGTTATGCAAATGACATTCAACTATACCTGTCATTTAAACTGGATAACTTTAAAGAAATCAACTCACTCCATGAATGTCTGTCTGCTATCAAGAACTGGATGGCCAACAACTTCCTCCAACTAAATGTAGACAAGACCGAGGTTCTGATCACTGCTGATGACTCAACGGTCTCGAAGGTGATCGACCACATGGGGTCACTATCACAAAACATCAGATCTAACCTAAGGAACCTTGGAGTCATTTTTGACCAAAACATACTGTTGGCAGCCATATTTGACAGGAATACATTACTGTCCGTGTCTATGACCCCCATTCAAGTTAGGGGATTCGTCTATCGTTTCTGCTGGTGGTTGTAATCTGTACTCACACAGCGTGCTGAATGATTTAAGCCTATTTTGCTTGCTCAAAACTATTTTTAGTCGCAAATACGAGTGCAGTGACGGACGGATCGCCACACTGCCGACATTTTACTCTGCCCGTCACGGCACGCTGTTTGATTGCATTATCAAAACACGCTGCTATTATTCGGCCTTGCTTTTAACTTATTCCACCGAATACCGAATGTGTGTTTTTTTGCAATATTCGGCCGAATATATTTGGTTACCGAATATTCGGTGCATCCCTAATCACAACTGTCACTTTGACCAATAGAAACACAGAGTTAGCTCCTGCCATAGACAACTGTGGGGCAACAACACCCCAGCCTTTTTTAATATTTTCTAGGGATAGACCGATATGGATTTTTTAGGGCCGATGCCAATACCGATTTTTTTCCATCACCCTTAGCCGATGACCGATTATGGACTACCGATTTTCTTGAGCCGATATTTGGGGCCAATACTGCTTTTGCTCCCTCAATTTACATCAAAAAAATGACACAATGATAACCAATATTACAGGTCTCAAGTTTAAAATAAGAAACATTTATTGAACAGTAAAAAATACTAAAACAAGATGGAAAGTTGAGGTAGAACAGGTAGAATATTATTATTATTATACATTCAAATAAAAAAAGAGTTCAGTGCTCTTAAATCTTCCAGTAATGTCTTTATAAAATAAACAAATATTTAAGCTGAAGCATAAATAAAACAACTACTGTACACAGTAGGATTCAACAGCTTTGTTCAACTTAACCACACATACTTTCACATGAAAAAAAGTGTTTGGTGCTTCTAATTATTCAAGTTATGTCTATAAAATAAAATAAAACAAATATTTAGGCATCATTAAAACAATTGAAGTATTGCACACAGTAGTAACGAACAAGCAGCATAGTGTGCACACTGCACAATACTTAATTTTGAAGTGCAAATGGCTCTCCTAAAATAAGGAAAGTGTAAACAGCAATATAAAACAAAACAAAAAACAACATAAAAAGAAATAAAGAATTGTGCATAATATGCACTTTGGCCCACTTCTAATACTCTTTAGTTACCCCACACATCACTCACTGAAAGTTCTTAATAATCCCAGTTTAAGAGCTGTAGGTTATAGTGGAGGAAACAGAGGCACTCTGCATTCTCTCCTGTCAGCCTGTACCTCTTCTTCTCATATATCTGGCTGACCTCACTGAATACCCTCTCACTGGGAACAGAGGAGGAGGGTGGACTGAGAAACTTTCTGGCAAGTGGTGCAAGAAGGTGCAATCGGGATGCATTCTGTTTCCACCATTCAAGTGGCTGGCCCTTCTGCCTGTCGATCAGCGGCTCCCTTAAGTACTGATCCAGCTGCTGAGTAAACTGCTGCTTCTCCTCATCAGTCTCGTCTGGGGTTGGTCCATGTGCCCCAAGAAGGTTGGCATACATCTGCTCAAGCATGTCTGATGGACCAGTGACTTCCTCCTATTCTTCCTCCGCCCTTTTCCATTTTGGATCTTCTTGACCTTGACCTTCTGAGGGAGCACATTTCTGTTTTGCAGCCTCAGACAGAGTGGCATGCTCTTCCTTGATCCAGTCCTTTGCATTCCTCAGTGTGCCAGGAGCCAAGGCATGATCCTTGTAACGAGGATCTAGCAGTGTTGCAAGGACCAAGCATCTTGTTTTCTCTGCCTTGTCAAATCTGGCCTTTAGGCTGTTCAGCATAGTCTCTCGGAGTGTTCTGATTCCTCTTGTTTTGGCACCTTCAGCTTCCAGCAACATTTTCAGCACTGTGATGCAGGGAATGATGCATGAAATTGTGGAGTCAGATCTACTCATTTCGAGTGTAATCTGTTCAAGTGGGCTCAGTGTGGCAATCAGATTGTCCACAAGAGCCCACTGATCTGCTGTTAAGACAGATATTTTTCCATGTTCCCCTGCATATACATTAAGTGCCCGCTTCTGCTCCAGCATGCTCTCCAACATGTGAAGAGTGGGGTTCCAGCGTGTTGGCACCGACTGGATTATTCTGTGCTGGGGGAGGTCAAGCTCTTTTTAAATGTTCTTCAAACACTGTTTGGCCAGCATTGAATGGTTAAAATGGGTAGCAGAAGATTTTAATTTGGCAACGATGTCTGCCACTGCTCGCTGGCTGCTGATCCCATTGTTCACCACCAGCTGAAGTGTATGAGCACTGCAGCTGAGATCGGGTAGTTCGACGAGCCTCATCCCTTTGATCATGTTGGCACCACTATCACGAAGAACAAGCACAACTCGATGTCCCAATGCTTCAGCAGACTGAGGAACATATCGTTTATGTATTCACCTGTGTGAGAGCCATACATGGCTTTAACATTGAGGACAATTTGTTTCCTTTGCCAATCTTTGTCAATGAAATGACAGGTCAGGCTCATAAGGGATTCTGTCTCCCCAGACCAACAGTCCGTTGTAAATGCCAAACCTGCATTGTCCAACGTGACCACCTCCTTGATTTTGTCCTCTACCTTAGTGTGTACATCTACAAAAAGGTCAGTGCGATAATACTTTTCAGTTTTAAGGGAGTATCTGGGCTCCAGCAATGCCACCAACCTTTTAAAACCAACACCAGAGACAACTGTAAATGGCTGATTGTCTGTGGCATTCATCTTAACTATGGCAAGGTCCACCTTTTTTGACCTGGTGTCAGAATTAGGCCATTTCCTTTGGGCATCGAACATCTGTACAACAGTAGGCTGTGTAGAACTGGCTGCAGAAGAAGAAGCTGCTCCTCTTTCATCCCTTTCTTTTACTGCTTCATTGTAGGCCTCAAGGTGGTGACGTTTCAGGTGGCTCCACATGTTTGAGGTATTTTTACCTTTTCCTTTTTCAGCCCCAATGCTCACCAATAAATTGCATATGGCCCACCGAGCCTTCCCTAAAGTGGGCTCAGTGAGGTGTTGCCACACTGGATTTTTGCGTTAAGCCATCTGTATAAAGAATAAATAAAAACACAGATTAGTATCAATCAGTATCAATCTTTCTGCATCATCTTACATTCATATCACCCAATATCATCACCCTTTCATCAATATCAACAACACAGCCTTGATGATGCATTGCTTGCTGACATATTATAAGACAGGTATAATCTACTCATTGCAAAATGTCCTTTGTCACACATTTAAATAATTTAAGACAAAACAATAAACCTGAAAAGTTGCCATTGACATAAAGTGCTTGATTTTCTCCTCCCCAATAAGTGAGACCCCCCCCCCCCAAACAAAACTCCACCAACACTGGATTGATAACAACAGCAAACGGCTCTGAACAAGTTTTCACGAAACATTGATTATTAGTACGTATAAAACATTTCTCTCATCATAAAAGTTCTTCTAGTGCATGCTAAAGACCTCTGATATCCCCGCAATGGCTGCTCCACCCCGCTCCAGGGGGGAGAGAGAGAGAGACACACACACACACACACACACACACACACACACACACACACACACACACACACACACACACACACACACACACACACACACCACGCATCTAAACCTCAGCCCGGTGTTCGCTGAATTAAACTCCTACAAACACCACGGAACGGAATTGACAACGTTGACATTACTTAATTCTTAAACTGGTGTTCGTACATAATAGCCTACAACTACTACAGCTCCCTAAATACAATGGTAAGCAGTTTTAAAGACGAAGCATTCAGCTGCATTCCCGTTTTTCTGACCCACAAACTTAACTATATTTGCAAGCACGTGTTTTACATGCACTTGGCATTCATGTTTCAAATTTCAAAGTGGGTGGCAATATTTCAACTAAGTTTAACAGTTAGAGGCTTTGAAAGTTTAAAACTTACCGTTGTCCTGAAGCAGCTTCCAGGGCTGCTTTCACCACTCTACCAGTAGGGGTGGGGTAACACTGCATGTGCACTGCAGGGTCTTCCGGCAACACAGAGCTGCCCGTGGATGCCTGTCTGTAAATCATGCCAGGGAAAAATAAATCCGCGAACCCACGCGCGTATCAGCCGATGCCGATACAAGTAAAAAAAAAAAACAACAACCAAATATCGGCCCGATATCGGTCTATCCTTAATATTTTCTCTGGGGACGTAACCACACAGAGTAAAAGGGGAAAATGATGGGGTGAAACAGCAGAGGCACTTTGTCAAACCGCTGAGTACTTCCATTAGCATAAAGCATCAATCATAATGAAGACTGACATAAAGTAAGAAATTTAAAAAATAGCATCTTTTACTTCCCACAATTGCAGAGGCTACCAGCTTCATTTGAAACAGACTACATTATAGACGGTCCTTTATTTATTAATCCCTCCCATCCCATGTCTTGATATTTTTCAGGGCTGTACGTTAACTTTTTCAGCCCATAGCACTGGTGCTACAGAGGGTGATAATTTTATAGCAAAGGCCACAAAGTCTGTAGCACCTGTCACAATAACAAATTTTTCTGGGCGATTAAATGCATCAGAAATTATTGCGATAAGCGATAATATTGCATAATATTGTGCTTTAAGACCATTTTTATTATTGTTGTTATTCCGCCGTTTTTAGACCATTTTTTTTAAAACTTATATAATTATAATAAAGGCATAATGATGCAAGTACATCCTTTTAAAGAGAAACAAACATTTAACAAGAATATTTATGAATGCAAAAAAAGAAACTTTAAATATCCGAAATAACATGTAAAAATACCCAAATAAATAGATAAAGACGTTGTGAAAAAATAGACTGTCAGTCTCTCACTCTCAGGTGTGCGGTTAAGTTGGTCATATTCGGTCGTTTTGTTGAGATGGTTTTAGAACAAACCTGGCACACCAGCTCGTCCAAATTACTGGGCTCCCCTCTGTTTGGTTTAAATCCAAAGTACTCCCACACAGGGGCCATGGCATTTGGTTTAGGAACAAGTTCTCCCCCCCCCCCCATGCAGGTGCCTTCGGTTCCTTCCGCCATGTTTTCAGAGGGCAAACACTGCAAACTACACATGCCTGTGTCTGAGGGACTGCTGCTGCTTTTCCAGGCAATGAGCAGTATCACCGTGAGTTTTTCAAAGTGCGGTAATCAAACACGGTTTTAATGATCATTAAAATTTGAAATGGTAATACTAACCGTCGGGAATTTTACCGCGGTTTATCATTTTACTGGTAATCGTTACATTCCTATCATACACTGAATAACATTACAAGTAAATCTTCCACCTTAAAAGTTGCCAGTAGTCAGTCCAGTTATCTTTTTCTCAGTCTACTACAAGAGGCAGTAAAACATCCTTTCATTTTATAGTTATAGTTTACTAATGTATGTAAAACTCGGGAAACTATGTACCATACTGCTTGGTGGAAACTGGGCATTACACATCGAAAAGCATTATATTTCATGCCTCCATCTGTTGGTGGGCCATCAGGGTAACAGTATGCATGCATAATATGGTGTTAATTCCACTACAGAAGACACTTGATAATCACTACAATTAGCTGTGGGGAAAGAGTGGATACATTGATATTGGTATCGGTTCTCGGTTAAATGAGTTGATGTATACTGGCATATTGGCTATCTGCGAAAAATCCATTATCGTGCATCCCTGGACATCATTCATAATTTCAAACTGTAGTCAAATTGTTGACAGTGGGGTTGTTTTTCTAATGCTGATTTATCAGTCAAATCTTTGATAAACTCAACTGTGTGTGCTCTCCTTGGTATGAAGTGATGCTGATGCTGTTTGGCAGATGATGTGGATTACTGCCCTGCATTGCCTGTCTGTGACATTTCTCAGTGGTAAACCAGTAGGCTATTACAGGCAAGTAAGAGAGGGCTGGCTGACGTAACGATGGGTGTTTTATGAATATTCTGCGAGTAAATCCAAAACACCGACAGATTCCTAGCATACAGCCTATTGCCTTATTATACAGATATCGTAGGAGAGGAATAATCTAATCACTGCTCAGTGACCACAAAATAATGTATGGTGTTATTGTTATTAATATTATTGTTATTTTTATTATTGTTATATGATAAATTAATACCAATAGTCATACTGCCAATACAACTGGGTAAAATCACAGGTTACTGTATTGAAGTGATATTAGAAACCACAAGCTAGAACTAACGTAGTTCAGCAGTGCAGTATTTTATGCTCGCTTTAAGTTATTTAACTATAAAATGAGACTGAGAAGGCAAAATACAGTGGACTGATATTATTCATTCCTATGCCACGACAGTGTCATAAAGACATTGAAATGGCTTCAGGTATACTTTGGATAGTCTCACGTTATCTAAACCTACCGTTATCTGTTGAGCTCTTTACATACACATGCGGCTCAGTGCAGCAGCTCAGAGGACACTGACCGCTACAGCTGGCGGATGATGGTGCTATTAAACCATTATAAAGAACCAACTTACATTTTTTACTCCAAATTCACCCAGTATTACTCGGTTGCGGATTTCTTCCACGTTCTTTATGGTCGCAGCCATTTTGCCATGTAGTCGTCGTCGTCGTCGTCTTCTTCTTCTCCTCCTCCTCCTCCTCCTCCTCCTCCTCCTTCTTCTTCTTCTTCTTCTTCTTCCCTGGGGTTTAATGGCAGCTTGCATCCGTAGCGTTGCATTACCGCCATCTTCTGGAGTTACTTGACTCATCCAGTGCCTCATATTCTCCATATCAGTCCAGTTCTTTTTAGAAAGCATATCAGACACTTTCTGCCTTTCCCAGTCTCACCACACGCCAGTATGTCCTTTAAACTTGATCCTGTGAGTCCTTCTCTTCTCATTTCCTCCAGCATTTCCTTCAGTTCCTCTCTGTATTTGTTGCAGTTAGTAATCGCTGTTCCACTCTTTCTGGTGTCTGACAATAGTCACATATCGGGAAGGTGAAGTGTCCCATTCAAGTTGCTATGCCCAATTCTAAGTCTTGTCATCACTGTCTCCTCTCTCCTGTTTCCTCCCCTGCTTCTCCCAGCGCCCACTCTGCATATAGATGTCTCCCTCACCTCCTGCTTCCAGTGCTGCTGCCATTTTTTATTAGTTTTCTTCCATACTATACTCTTTCCTTTCAGTTTTGATAACTTGATCATGATATATATTTTCTTTTTTAACTGCTTGCTTGGCTATAAAATCAATTTTCTCATTACCCACAATGCCCATATGTGCTGGAACCCAAATAAATTTGACTACTATACCTTGTCTTATTATTCTTAAATGCATTTTCAATATTTCATACAGTATGTCTTGTCGATTTGTGGAAGTACCTCGCTTTAAACTACACAAAGCAGATGCTGAGTCACTACATTTGCCATGTAGTCCGTTTTGCTCTTCATCTTTAAGAATAACAGTAAGAATACTTTATTCATCCCCAAGGGGAAATTCAATTAGGCTATCTGTCAGCTCATCTATTATATGTCAAATAATTATAAAGCCTGATGGCTGTTGGTATATAGGATCTTCTGTATCTCTCTGTCCTGCATCGAAGAGAGCCGTCCACCACAGTTTTTTTTGGTCTATCAAGGTGTTGTGGAGTGGATGATCTGGGTTGTTCATGATGGCCTCGCTGGCCTGTGTCTGATGCTTCCTCCCCAGCAGACTGCAGCATAAAACAACACACTTGCCACCACAGACTGATAAAACATCTGCAGCATCTTACTACAGATGTCGAGAGATCTGAGCTTCCTCAAGAAAAAGAGGCGGCTCTGCCCCTTTTTGTAAAGAGCGTGTTTAGGGAACAGTCCAACTTATTATTTAGGTGTACACCTAGATACTTATAACTTATAACTTATTGTGGTTGGCAAACCAGCTTTCAGGTACATAACCGCCACTTACTGGACTGGAGTGTGGAGCAGTACATTGGCAGAAAACAAAACAAACAAACAAACAAAAAAATCTGTTATTTCTGTTACTCTTAAATAATGAAATAGAGACTTATGTACATTCCTTGACGTCTTTCCTATTAGATTCCCTTACGTGATACTGCGCTTTTCTTCAGTTAATCCTGTTATTAACCCCCTTCTTTCTTTAGCTTTTGAGTCAATCCATAATTAGGGGTACATTTCATGTCCATGGGTAATATTTATCAAATTTTATAAAATACTCACTTTAAAGCAGCTGTGCGGAACTTTTTACCATTAATAAAACTGTCCCTAATTCGTATCACCTCCCCTTGGAGATACGCATATTTATTTGAACCCAACAGCGACAAAAAAGCCTTTCTCTATATGGCTATTTAGCGTAGCCTAGCTCGGGTCGGATACACAGCGGAAGTCAGCAAAGCAGAATACGAGGCGGAAGTGATTCTGCTCGCCCGCAGTGGCCCGCAGCGATTAAACCACAGAAGAAGAAGGAGCCGTGTTTACAGTGTTCTTCGAGTAAGAAGTACACAACGGGCATTGCTGAACACATAACACCTAACAGTTTTACCAGAGATGTATCTATGAGGACTTGGTTGTACTTTTGATGTCATGGCGGATAACGAAGGAGTATGGAGTTAGATCAGTCTCAATATTCACATGTGCACACAGAAGGATTCACAAATACATGTTAAGATTTATATATAAATGACTCTCTCCACACAAATATTTTCAATGCACACACAAATATTTATTGTTTTAAATATATGCAATAAAAATTCACAAATATATGTATTTAAAAAGTATTTGCAATTTTCATCAAAACATATGTGGATGCTGATACATTCATTTACAAATGCTTTTATTTTGTGAACCTCCGCGCATTTGTGTGTGAATCTTTTTGAGACTCTCCTGACGTGACCCGATCCACAAATGCACTTTTTCTACCAAGGGGATATAGGTAGCCAATCAGATGTCTCCTTCCTCTTCAGCCAATCACATGAGCGTCCCGCCACCACCCCCACGTGGGGTATGTTGTAACATCGTAGCGTCAGAAGGTGGCAATAATGCACCACTACATTGTTTGCGACCGCCAAATTAATACGGAAGAGAAGAAGAAGAAGGTCAAGAGTGTAGAGTGCTTAAGCACTGCTCTATTTCCAGCGCGGCCGGCACTGAGAGAAAAGCCTTTTATGTCCGTCCCGGAACAGCGGGCTGGGGTGGGAAATAGTGTCGAAGGTGCCGCTGCCGATGTGTGTCGGGGGGCGGCACTTGACGGACAACGCACCACGCCGGCGGCAGTGTGCGTTGCACGGTGTACGTTAGCGTCAGTTACACGGTGCAATTATACCAACTAAGCAAGTTTCAAATCATTTCCTAACTAACTGGGCTACCTCACACTTTAGCAAAACCAATAGGCCTAACTAATAATTCAACAAAGAGTCATGATTTACAACAAGTGGATACACTTACAGGCAACAGTATCCAGCTGCAGCCCCGGAGCAGAAGCCCCTGACGTGACACAAGCCTCTGGCTTTTTTTTTTTCTAACAACTTTAAAGTAAAATTGCATAACATAGCGTCTATGAATTGATGAATTGTCCATTTATTTTACCTTTATTTAATCATACAAGTCAACTTTGCTTTTTGTTTGTTTTTGACCACATCGACACGTTGGAAACATCAATAAGAGAAGCTGCGCTCAGTGGGCGCTCCTTCTATATTAATATTCATATGCTTCGTTAACTACAACCTTTATTCATTTAGGTCGGACCTTTCAAACTACAAATATTTCACCATTCAATGTGAGAAATCAATGCTAACATTCAAAAATAGCTGACTGTTACCCTATTTCGTGTGTAAGTGTGCACAATGAAGAGAAAAAAGTCAATTTGACAAACTTCATTTTCAAATTTCCACAAACAATATCTGATGGCCAGTCCGCTTCTCCTGGCAGCCTGCAAGGGACAGAAAAGACAATGAGCACTTAACTTCAAGAAACAAATCCCAACTTCACCACTGTATTTTTTTTGTTTCGCATTTCAGCTGTCTTATAGCCAGATTGAAGGCTTTGGGTCCGTCACTCTGCTTAATTTAGCATTGTAACGGCCTGACTACAAGGTGTCGGCCCGCCCGGCCTGACCTCAGCGGTCCTCTTCGCTCCCCTCACCCACACTTGAGCACCCGTTCTGGGATACACATGTGTCGACCCGCCGGTGTTACATATTAACTGGTGGCTAAATTAACTGGTGATAGTCCCAGATGTGCCGTAGGAGTGGCCTTCCATGGACCCCTTGTTAACAAACCAGGAAATACTTCTATTGACTTTGCAAATGCGTTAAACGTTTGCTATTGAGTTTTTTTGTCAATGTAGTCTGTAAGCATCCTTCCACCCACAGATTTATGGTGTAAAATCTGCAAACGAGTGGAAAATGAAGATTGTCGCAACATGAATCGACAACGTAGGCGGCTGCATCGATGCCTGTTGAAAATATAACAAACATCAATAAAACTTAAAAACGCTCGCTTTGTCGGTCTTATATTTGATAGTTAACCATGCCAGTGTGTTCGCTGTCGTAAACTGAAAGGCAAACTGTGAAATTTGAATGTTTGGATGTGTATAGAGATCGCTATTTACCTTATCAGATCAACCTGTGTCACATCCCATGTCACAAGTTAACCTGCCCAACATTGCTCCACGTCCGCTCTCTTTGTAGATGCATTCATGCAGTTTGCTCTGTATTTGTTGCATACTCAGCCTACATTAACCACCTATCGTCCTTGGCGTATCCATAAGCCAAGTCAGTGGCTGTTCTGTAACTTTGTTACGAGTTGTCGTTGAGTGGTTGCATGAGCACTGAGCTGCACCGCGGTCTGAACGCAGCTGTGGAGAAGTGCACAGCTTGATCGGGAGGGATCAAGCGGTGCACCAACATCTTTAGATAACTTATTTAACACCACTGAAACCCAAATAACAGAATTCAGCCTGTACACACCTACTCTTGGATCTGAAGGTGCATCTTCTCACACTAACCCACAACTGATGGAAATAGTAAAAACAACAACAACACAACTGCAGTTTGAAGCCAGGGGTTTTATTATTTGTTGCAGCCTTTGCAGTAATAATCCGCCTGTGGGGAGGGATGGCCCACACACACACTGTGGTACCAGAGACCACAGTGTGTGCATTCAATCTGGAAGGGAGAAAGGAAACTTTTAAAATGGATGTCAAACACTTTGGTGGGTTCATATGACTCATTTAGGAGGATGAAAAGTCAGGAGCAGTTCAGTCTGTACACTCTATTCAATGTCAATTCAGAGTTTGAGGTCCTTCCAATAGCTTTAACGATAAAGCACATCACCTGAAGTTGTCATCTCAACTGGACAAGGCTGAAGGTACTTGTGCTAATCAGATGTGACTGCATCCTCTATATAAGGCCAAATCACAAGGCCTGACTTTGTGGTTGAGTAGGTTGGATAGAGACATAGTCAGTGAGATTGAGTTATAGTGAACGAGACTGAGTTATAGTCAGTGAATCTGAGTGATAGTGACAGTGATTCAGTGTTGGCAAACAAGAATTCAAAAGAAAAAGTGGTGAGTGTCATTCTGAGTGCTTGGTGTTTATTTGTAGATTTGCAGATTTGGTATGTGTTGTCTGTCTGCCAGTGTATTTTCTGTTTTCTTGTCTGTCCCCTTGGAGCTGTTAGGTCAGTTGAGGTGACGACAGGTTCACATAATTAGCAAACATCCACATGGATCCACAAATAGTTCAAGAAGTTCTGCAGCTGAAGCTGCATAACCGCTATCCTGAAGGACTGAACAGCAAGCAAAGATATGTCATAAAGAGACGAGCTGAAACCTTCAAGATTAAAGGTGAGAATACATGTCTTCTGCTTTTTCATATTTGAATGAATCTTTCATTTGACCTACATAAAAACTCTCTAGATGGAGAGCTCTACTACATATGTAGGCGCAGAAAAAATCAACCAGATCACCTTGCAAAGGTGGTCACAACTGCGCAAGAGGCTAACTCCATTTTTGAGGAGTTTCATTGCAGCCCTATTGGTGGACACTGTGGTGTTGAAAAAACACACAATGCCATCATAAGCCGTTACTATTGGCCTGGAATGGAGGGAGACATTTCCAAATGGGTGTGTAGATGCTGCATAAGACTAACTTCAACTGATAAGTTATAATTCCATGTTAGGGGTACTTTGAAATCTAATGTCATTTTCATATCACCATTTTTTTAGGTTGCACAGTGTCCAGAGTGCCAAGCAAAACGGGCCAATATAAAGGACAAAAAACAATATTCCCCAATTGAAGTAAGGGAATCAAACTACTCAAACTAGGTCAGCATGCAGACATTTGTGTGATATCATTGTCATGTCCTTTTCCCCTTAGGTTTCAGAGCCTCTGGAACTTGTGGGAATTGATCTAGTGGGTAAACTCACTCAAACTACTGGTGGCCACCTATATATATGTGTCATAGTGGACTATTTCACTAAATGGGCGGAGGCCTACCCACTCAAGACCAAAACTGCAGTTGAGGTGACAAACTGTATTCTCGACTTCTTCTACAAATTTGGTGCACCAAAAAGGCTGCTATCAGATCAAGGAACAGAGTTCTGCAACAAGGTATGGTAACAATTCCCTTCATAACCTCAAATACTGCAGCTGTGCCTCCTAATGCTTTTTTGCAATTATTAATTTTAAGGTCAACTTTGAGGTCTGTGAGAGGCTGGGTATCAAAAGAAGCCTCTGTTCACCATATCACCCACAGACCAATGGCCTTGTTGAGAAACTTAATGGGGCAATACAAAGGTACATTTTGTCTTGCTGGCCTGAATGGGGAACCTTATTGTACCTAAGTTATACTAACCAAAATGTAGAACTCCTTCTTTAATTGTTTTTTAAATGTGTGTTCCTAAGGTCCTTAAACAAGGTCGTGTCTGAACATCCCAAACGCTGGGACCTTTTCCTTCAGTCAACCATGTTTGCCCTACGAACAAAGAAGCAGCTGACTACAAAGTTCAGCCCATATTATTTAATGTTTGGGAGGGAGGCAAGGTATCCATCAGAGGTACCAGAGGAGTATGAGGTAAGGTTGTTAACTTGCCTCATCTGTAGATGTGTCAATGCATGTTTGTAGTATTACTGAATGTCGTTTTGTAGGTCACTGAGGAGAAAGTACTCAACCTCCTCATGGCAGAGGACAAGTGTGGCGGCCTCAAAGAACAAGAACAGATCTATACAAAGGTCAGACAAAATGTTGAAAAGCAACAGGCAAGAGTCCGCAAGAGGAAGGCTCAAACTGGTCAGGAGGACCACTTTGAAGTTGGAGATCTTGTTCTTCGAAAAAACGTACGGCAAGAACAAAGGAAAGGTGGAAAACTGGAGGCAGACCTACTTGGACCCTTCACAATAACCAAACTTGAAGGAAAAAGTGTGGATCTAGTCTCCAAGAAGGGCAAAAAAATATTAAAAATAAATATTGACCACCTAATACGGTTTGTCCAGCCAGAGGAGAGAGTCCCTTCCAAAATAAAGGTCTTGGATGCTCCTCCTGTGGTTGTTCCATCACAGTCATCACAGTCAGTCACAGCATGCCAGGATCCTCCAAGACCATCTCTGCCAGAAAGGGCTGCACAGTCACCTGACTTTGACAATTGTGAGTAGACTTTACAAACATTTACCCTATGTTCCACAAATGTCTAACTTTTTGTTTTTGTTGGCCTTGCAGTAATCAAAGACATGTGGGCAGGTGGCCGCAAAGAGACCTTATGGTCCAAAGTTGGACCATATAAGGTCTACACTGAGAATTTCCTGGACCTGGCCCCAGGCAAGGAATTGGAGACTGAGGTACTGTATCAGTTTTTACTAATTCCTTGTCTGATCTGGTTTCCATAATGTCAGAATGTGTGCATCCTTCTATTTGTAGGTTATCAATGCTTACCTTGCCATTTTGGGAAAGCGAACAGGGGCTTGTATTATTGACTGTTATACAATGACTGAGCTCTGGCAAGGCTCACAGAAGCCCTACAGAAGGGTGAGTAGGTTGTCTTATTTCTTGGATATCTTTATTAATGGAGATATATAATATTTGTGCTGTGTAGTTGCACCTTTTAGACCATGATGTGGCAGCAGGAGCAGTTTGTCACCAGAGACACTGGACACTCATTGTACGTAAATATTAAATGTTGTCCAATGTTGGAAAATGTTGTTAAAAGAAGAAATTAATAGTGGAATCGATAGACAATGATAACTTGTCTTTGCCCTTTAAGATCATGTACCTGAGGAGAAGATGTTGTTTGTTTCTGGACCCATTTGGGGCCACAGCACAACAACTTGTGCACTGCAGAGACATAACTCGGTAAATTCAAAAAACAACCTTTGAGAACCAAGCAAAAATCTTTGTAGTTATTGAAATGTTTATCTTGTTATAGGACTCTTGTATTTGCTGAAGTTCACACAGCCAAACTGTTGCTTCTGCAGAGCACTATTGCGCCGATCATGTCCAGCTGTGGGGAAGTGGGAATGCTCCACAATTTCTCATCCCAAGCAGCAAGACACAACATCGTGTGGTGTCTTTGTTTGTAAGGTAAAATGCACAGGAACATAACCTCAGTCATTCAATAAATGTCATTATACTAAACAGTCTTGGTAGCTTGCAGAACAAATCCTGTCTGGGCAGATAGTCGACTATGCAGTGGACCAAGAAGGGGTGGCCAAACTGAGAATGGACATTGCCATCACTTTGCTCACTGACACGGGTAAGCAATACTGAAACAATGTTTAAATATTAGCTGTACTGACATGATATTACAGTAGTTCCCATTTTGCAGATGACCTGTCCCAGCTGTGTCGAGCATGTGGAGAGGAGAGCTCAGGGGCTGATATCGACGACTGGGTGAGAAGCTCAGTTCAACTGCAGCTGGGAGACTGGTATCCACCTTGAATAGATAACTTCATCACTGGGTGAACACAGCCACACGGCCATTGAAGCACCACGTTTCTATTTACTGAACATACTTTGCACTTTCTGGGGACAGTTGTGCTGCTACAGGTATGTGGGAACAGACTAGAGACAGGAAGGATCACAAACTCTGAATTGACATGCTCTGTACTATTACATGATACAATACAGTGTACAGACTGAACTGCTCCTGACTTTTCATCCTCCTAAATGAGTCATATGAACCCACCAAAGTGTTTGACATCCATTTTAAAAGTTTTCTTTCTCCCTTCCAGATTGAATGCACACACTGTGGTCTCTGGTACCACAGTGTGTGTGTGGGCCATCCCTCCCCACAGGCGGATTATTACTGCAAAGGCTGCAACAAATAATAAAACCCCTGGCTTCAAACTGCAGTTGTGTTGTTGTTGTTTTTACTATTTCCATCAGTTGTGGGTTAGTGTGAGAAGATGCACCTTCAGATCCAAGAGTAGGTGTGTACAGGCTGAATTCTGTTATTTGGGTTTCAGTGGTGTTAAATAAGTTATCTAAAGATGTTGGTGCACCGCTTGATCCCTCCCGATCAAGCTGTGCACTTCTCCACAGCTGCGTTCAGACCGCGGTGCAGCTCAGTGCTCATGCAACCACTCAACGACAACTCGTAACAAAGTTACAGAACAGCCACTGACTTGGCTTATGGATACGCCAAGGACGATAGGTGGTTAATGTAGGCTGAGTATGCAACAAATACAGAGCAAACTGCATGAATGCATCTACAAAGAGAGCGGACGTGGAGCAATGTTGGGCAGGTTAACTTGTGACATGGGATGTGACACAGGTTGATCTGATAAGGTAAATAGCGATCTCTATACACATCCAAACATTCAAATTTCACAGTTTGCCTTTCAGTTTACGACAGCGAACACACTGGCATGGTTAACTATCAAATATAAGACCGACAAAGCGAGCGTTTTTAAGTTTTATTGATGTTTGTTATATTTTCAACAGGCATCGATGCAGCCGCCTACGTTGTCGATTCATGTTGCGACAATCTTCATTTTCCACTCGTTTGCAGATTTTACACCATAAATCTGTGGGTGGAAGGATGCTTACAGACTACATTGACAAAAAAACTCAATAGCAAACGTTTAACGCATTTGCAAAGTCAATAGAAGTATTTCCTGGTTTGTTAACAAGGGGTCCATGGAAGGCCACTCCTACGGCACATCTGGGACTATCACCAGTTAATTTAGCCACCAGTTAATATGTAACACCGGCCTGACCTCTGCGCTCCTCTTCGCTCCTCTCACCCACACTTGAGCATCCGTCCAGGCCGCGGAGGTCAGGCCCGGGCGGGACCATAGGTGAGTGGATCCCAAGTCTCGAGCCCTGCCCTCGCCACTCTCCAGGGACCTCTTCTAACGGTCACAGAACAACATAGCTATTTTCTGCCAATGTATTCCAGTTAGCTTACCTGAAACCTGCGTTGAGATGCTGTGTCCTGCGAGCTAAGTTCCACACAAAGACCGCGACAATAATATCCAGCAAAACACGTCACATTAGGGGCTTGTGCTCCGGGGCTGCAGCTGGATGCTACTCCTAACAGGTGCACGGTCGTTGGCCGCCATGCTGCAAACTAGACCTCTTGACCATAGACATACATTCTTGACCTTCTTCTTCTTCTTCTTCTCTTCCGTATTAATTTGGCGGTCGCAAACAATGTAGTGGTGCATTACTGCCGCCTTCTGAGGCTACGACGTTAAAACATACCCCACGTGGGGGTGGTGGCGGGACGCTCATGTGATTGGCTGAAGAGGAAGGAGACATCTGATTGGCTACCTATATCCCCTTGGTAGAAAAAATGCATTTGTGGATCGGGTCACGTCAGGAGAGTCTCAAAAAGATTCACACACAAATGCACGGAGGTTCACAAAATGAAAGCATTTGTAAATGAATGTATCAACATCCACATATGTTTTGATGAAAATTGCAAATACTTTTTAAATACATATATTTGTGGATTTTTATTGCATATATTTAAAACAATAAATATTTGTGTGTGCATCAGAAATACATTTGTGAAACTTTTTTGGTTATTTGTGGATTTTTTTTACATTTATATAAAATGCTAAATATATGTGTGTGCATTGAAAATATTTGTGTGGAGAGAGTCATTTATATATAAATCTTAACATGTATTTGTGAATCCTTCTGTGTGCATTTGTGAATATTGAGACTGATCTAACTCCATAAAGGAGCATCATCTAAAATTATCTGTGACTGTGACCATCAACACAAATATACAGCAGGCAGTTGTCCTCAGTTTATAAGAAATTCAGAGCTACACCAGAACATTTATGAACAGGTCTTACTTTACTACTAATTTGTGTGTAATGTTAGCATGTTAGCATGTTTCCATTAATTACTTGGACTGACCTAACATTAGTAGCGTTAGTTTTGCAAGCGAAGGCTGCAGGTAACAGCTTTGCTGTGTTAGGATTATGTTATGTCTTCACTGTGTATCTTGTTGGACTAAGAGTCTCATCCTACTTTCCTCTCATGTATGTGTGAGCTCAGTCCTGAAGCAATAGATATTCAGTCTCAGTTAATGTAGTTCTATTAAGCCGTAAAGCAATAAAATTACTAGGGCTGTCCCGAATGCCATTTTTTAACATTCGGACCTTCGGCAGAATTTATAACGAATATTCGAATATTCGTTCACGGCGTGCGGGCGGGCGGGGGGGGGGGGTGCACGTGCTGTGGCCGTGCTGCTCTCTCCGGTTTTACGCACAGGCTCGGCTCCTTTCAAAGACTCCTTGCGAAGCACTCCTCCGGGGTTTTTTCAGACCTAATTGTATTGCGGCGTTTTGCACAGCGGCAACCGGATCTTTGCTCTCAAACCACAAAAAAATGTGATGGCACAACAGTCTCCTTCAGTACATTATTCTATGCTTTCTTTTGAAACAAGTTGTAGGAAGCCTCTGCAAGTAATTGGTTGCTGGCAGACACACTGTGCTGCAATAAAATGGTTAATCAGCAGTACCGTGCACTGTAGAGCCGATGCGCTGCTGGTTCTGCCGGTCTGAATAGAATATAATGTCTATAGCCTTACTGTACGTGTACAGCCTTTATAGACTGAGCTGAGTAGTGATGCGTACGTCGACCCGTAATCCACAGGACCTGTAAATGGACCTGGGCAGCAGTGATCGTCTGTTAAATCGCTCTGTAAATGATATTTTGACATTATTATTATAATCTATTAATCTATAATCTATTACTGTCATGGCATCCGAAGGTACTGATGTGTTGAGCAGGTGACAGTCCGCGGCCATTTTCAAAGCACACTTGTGAGAGTGTGCATTCCAAAAGAAACTTGTTGAAACTTTAAACAATAATTTATTGTACAAAACGGGGGAAACAAACGTTGACAAAAACGGTTCCATAATTCATATTAAATTCAAAAGATAACGAAACAACAGCTACAAGTTAGAGGGAATAGTGATAAAGTGGTAAAACTTGGCATTGATCCACAGCCTCAGACGGATGCGCTCAAACGCGCCATGCGCACAAGCTCCGTTGGTAGGCGATACTATATTTTCACATTTTTAACAATGCAATTTAAAAGTTTTGATTTTTATTGATAACCTACATTTACCAACAACAAAAAGACTACATTTAGCACCAAAAAAAAGATAAAAATAAATAAATAATAATAATAACTTAATAAAAAAACAAATATCAAATACCAAATTTTCATAACGAATACCTACCCATAGAAACGAATATTCGAATATCCGAATATTTGGGTACAGCCCTAAAAATTACAGAGCTCTGGGTCTCTCTGTCGGTCCCTGACAAGCAACAAGTGTGTCAGTTCATGAAGTCTGACTGACTATCTCTTCCTGACCCAGCATGTTTAACACGAGTCATTGTGCACGCAAGGCGTCGTCCTCTTCTCATTGGTTGTTCCATTTCCTTCTCTGCTGCACCACACCCCCGCCTCGTGTTAATCTGACTCCTTCCTGATGAGGGGTGGGGCGTGGTTCCTGTTTTGTGAGACAAGAGGACAACAACACCTCCCTACACCTGCAGTACTCTACTATCTGTACATCAGTTCTGTTCTTTTTAATGTATATGGAGCTAATTATCTAAGCATTGCGATATGCACTCATCTGTCTCCGTGTCTCTTCCTCTCCTGTACTTCTCCACTTCTGCAAAGCAAGCACATTTTGATTAGCCGAACTCATCACAGTATTTAACATCAAGCCATTACCTAAAGTTCAAATAGCAAACACATTAAAATCATTATATTCCAACAATCTTCACATAAAAGAATACTCCGACGATTTGGGAGTTATGCCCTTTCTCTATCATTTTCACATTGAGAAAACATGATCAATATCTTTTTTGTGTCTGTACGTCCAGTGGCTGGGTCTCAGCATTTAGCATTGCGCTTATAGAGGGTCAGTACGTCCTGCGCTGTGATCCGTGGAGGGATACACCAGTGAGCAGGCACAGACGTAGCTTAAACAAAACTCAGCTGTTTATTTAGCCTAGCGATATCTCCGGAGTATAGTAGCTGCAATGGACGTCTTTGAACGCGATTTTGAAGAGTTTCTTGTAGCGGACACAGATGAGGAACTCCATGTGTTGGAAGCTGAGCAGAGATGACAGAGACTGAATCCTCTGCTCCCATTTTGCTGCACAGAATGGGATTCGGTGCTGCCATCGTTGGGGAGAAAAGCGCCGCAGAGAGTGCATCACAAGGAATGAAAACTTTGCAGCAACCACTAATCCTAGCATGAATGAAACTTTTTTTCATGTTCCTAAGATGAACTGGAAAAAACGCCCCAAGCCTGCAGGAGCTGATGGACAGCTTTCAGTCGGGTGAGTAATATTGTCCGTGTGGTCTCTTTGTTTGCTTTTACCGAGTGACCTAGTGTACCTGTCCCAGAGCCAGCTGCAGCTGTTGCTCACCGGTGTATCCCTCCGCGCAAGATGTACTGACCTCCTACAAGTGCCATGCTAACCGCTGTCTCATTATGAAAATAATAGAGAAAGGGCATAACTCCCAAATTGTCAGAGTATTCTTTTCACATAATAATGCAGACTCAGCAGATGACTTGTTAACTGTTTATTCCTCCTTACACCGAACGTACACGGCTGCTTCTCATTGTTTCCAGTAGCACAACAACAGTTACTACATTACCCAGAATAACTTGAGGCTCACACTACTACGGTAGCCTTAGTAGCTCAAAATACACAACAGATTAAATTAGATCAGAACAGAAACACGACAGGAGAATTTACTGAGTAATTTTGCTGTTTCCACTAATTACTTGGACTGACCTGACATTAGTTAATCCTCTCGCTCTCCAAAACAAATGCATGCGGTAATTGCTGGCTTTACGACACCAGGCTGTGGGTGTCATACCGCTTTGACGGGGCGCTATAATCAACGAAAACGAAAAGTTCCGCACAGCTGCTTCAAGCAATGATTAATTTATATTGTGGCACAGTTCTCTTTTATGTAATATAAATATTTCAGCAGGTCCCATCCTATATTTAGCAGAAAATGCATATGCTATACTGGAATTTGCTGTTTTTGTGCTGTCCAATTTGCTGAATGTCAGGTTCTGCTCTTCTAAGTAACACTAAAAATACACATTTTTGTATATAACTTTAATCATTATTTGTTTAAAATAATCATTAGAACATGAAAATGACTTGTGAAAAACTATTTGGATCATTCGTTATAACATCAATTTTGTGTGTGTCCAAGAGATCTCTGTCAACTGTTACTCACTGGGGAAAAAAACTATAAAACAGCAATGGTTTGCTCCAAAGTCACATGCTCAACATCACAATGATGTCACTCGCTTTTGGAGGGAATTTTAAAGACAGTGTGGTACGTTTCTACTCCCTCAATACTATTGTTTACCCATAGAGTAGATTAATTGACTGTCAACTGTGTTATTAACATATTCTTATGAACTTGGTTTAGATATTATTTTTACAAATATGTAGAGAAAGTGTACAAAGATATGAGTTGATCAAGGGCAAGGAGTGACAGGTCCAAGGTTAGCAGTTAGCACTAAAATGGCCGAAATGTCAACCGTGTTACCTGCCAACTGTGATACCCATCAACTGTAACACAGTTGACAATGTTGGTGGTTAGTTGCCATAATTCATGCTTATATTGACTGTTCTTAATTAAAAACCATACATTAAGATTGTTATTACACATACATTACATTGTATTTGCATAGTAATTGCCTAAAACATGATTCAAATTAGAATAGATGGACCTAGTCTATCTAAACAGTACATAGTATAATGATTTTGATAATGATTTTATGGAATATGCATGATTTTTGATATGATTCAGTGTTTTTAAATGATCGTTAGGCCTACATAATATTAAACAGTGTGAGTGATTTGTGTTTTAGGGAGATGAAGTTATCTGCAGCTGAGAAACAGCACCAGTACAGGACTCGGCGAAATGCTGATCCTGAGAGAAGACCGTGTATTAGGAGAAATGAAATGGCAGAGAAAGGGATCACTGTAAAAGGAAAAGGCTTTCCTCTTTCAAAAGATTTTTTAAAGCATTATGTTTCTGTTAAGACCTATTGATTAAAGATATTCAAGTTATTTCTGAGCTTTTTAAGTTTTAATGGTTTTTAAATAGGCTAATATTCAATGAATTTATTCCTATCAGCTTAACGGCATCTGACAAGATTTGTTAAAGCATTTTATGTTTCTGTTAAGAACTGTTGATTACATATGTTCAAGTTATGTTTGAGCTTTTAATTTTTTTTTAAGGATTTTTAAATAATATTCAATGAATTTGATCCCATCAGCTTAACTGCATGTCACAATTTATTAAATCATGTTATGTCTCTGTTTAAAGAAGTATTGATTAAATATGTTCAAAATATGTTTGAGCTTTTAAAGTTTTATGGATTTTTAAACAATATTCAATGAATTTGATCCCATCAGCAAGTTTTTTTCATCTTCAAGACAGGTTTCTCCCAATGCATCCTGTCAGCTGTGTTACATTGTCTGTCAACTGTGTTACCTACTAGTTTTTTGTTTTAAATCTATTAAATGTTGACTAAACTGTAACAAAATGGTTATGGGGTATCACTATTAAGGGAAGTCTTGCATAAGGATGTTGAATAATTCTAAATTCACGGTAATGTGGATTAATGTCATGATGATAGTATCCTATAGAATGTCCATTATCCAGCTCAAAATTCATATTTTGAAAGCAGTTAGACAGAAAACCTTTAAGCCTCTGGTGAATAAACTCTAGAACTTTCAAACAATTTTTTTTTTTTTTTTTTTTTTTTTTAAAATGTGTAGTACTTAATTCATGTTTTCTATGATACAACATTTGTCTGTAACACAGTTGACAATTTCATGAATCAACAATTTATTTTCATTAAAATATTTAAAAAGTCATTTGAGATTAAGCATGGCAATTAACGAATTTAGCACATTCAGGGGGTATATTATGGAAACAACAACGTTGTTTATCAAAAAAGTATAGTGATTTTTTCACTTTTTGTTTCATGTGAAATGTACCCCTAATTATAGAATGACTCTTTTATGTCTGTTACAATCTGTTTGTAGCCTTGACTATTTCCAGTTTGTTACAGCGTGTACATAGTCCAGTTGAATGCTTTCCTATTCTGAGAGTTTCATTTAATCTTGTATGTCCTATTCTCGGACAGGTAATGACCATCTCCACTCTTGGGCTTCCACTTCATAATTTACAGGGTTCCTACACAAGTATGGAAAGTATGGAAAAGTATGGAAATAAATTTGATCAATTTCCAGGTATTAGAAAAGTATGGAAAATAGGGTCCATCCTTGATGGCGCCTGTTTTATCTAATCACCTTTTCACACCAGCTAATCTGGATCTGGCTTTTCGTGCATGGCACTCAAATGGAATTCGCTTTATTAAGGACTTATATATTAAAGGGATATTTGTTTCATTTAATCAACTCTTAGAAGAATTTGCTTTAAGTGCTTCCAATGTCTTTCACTATTTACAGATCGGGGACTTTGTCAGGAAAAGTTACACCTCTTTCCCTAATGAGCCGTTACCTAATATTATTGATGAACTTCTGTCCCTTGATCTTAATCTTAATCAGAAAGGATCGATTGCTCATATATATTCTTTAATAAATAACTTGAATTTGCAGCCTTTGGAAAATATAAGAACACTTTGGGAACAAGACTTGTCCCTTTTCGAAGGACACTTGGAAAGCAATATTGAAGCAAGTGCATAAGTCATCCCCATGTTGTAGACACGGTCTCATTCAATTGTCCATCGTTCTCACCTTTGTAAAACGAAACTGGCAAGAATCTATCCCAATACTGACCCCACCTGTGAGAGATGCAAGACTGAGCCTGTTTTGTTGTTAATTTGTTAAATGCTAATAATTTTTTTTTTTTAAAAAGTATGGAAAATGAAAAATAAAGTATGGAATAATTTTTTTATATTTCCAGACTATTATCGCTGTTCTAAAATACTGTTTTCTAAAATAGAATATTAGGTATTTCCAAAAATAATTGAATCAATCTTCATATGATTGCTTTTTATGGTACAACTTTAGGTGGAACAATCAGAAATGCACATGTAACCTATATGTAGGTTTTTACAATTTATTGCACATATTTAAGTTGTAATTCTAACAAGTTTAACTTGTAACTTGTTTTTGAGCCAGTGTTGCCTTTGTAGTTGACTGTTGACCTCACCTACAGAATGTTGAGATGGGACATGTTGTTTTACTTCTCCGTGTATGTGTGTGTGTGTGTGTGTGTGTGAGAAACAGTTTTATGTTCAGACACTTGAGGGACACAAAAAAATTAAGCACCACCTAACGTCAGTGGTGTTGCATCGCACTGTCGCAACGACCAAATTGACCGTGAGAATCAGAGATAATCGAAAAAATGTAGGCTGGAAAGCCACCAATATACCTCTATGTATATGTAGAACGAGAAAGTGTGTGGACACTTAACGAAATAAATGAGTAAAGAGACCGAGCAACAATTAATCAGATTTATCTGAAGAAAAAACAAATAGTAATGCAAATAATTATAAATAAATAAAACATATCAGTGTTTGTGGATTATTTTCTTCAGCCACTTGTCACTGCCCTGCCATCTTATGTCAAAGACTCTATGCAGTTCATCAAGATGATTCAAACTATACAACTGAATAATGATTACTGTTTTTTTGTTACCATGGACATTGAGTCTTTATACACAAATGTACCCTTTGAGGGGGGGGGCTCCAGGCAGCTGAACTCTTTCTAAACCTGCGCACCGACTGCACCCCTAGCACTCGCTGTATTGTGGACCTCATAGAAATTATCCTTACATCTAACTTTTTTCTATTTGGTTCTGAATTTTATCTCCAAGTATCAGGCATGTGCATGGGAGCCAAGATGGCTCCAAGTTTTGCATCTCTATACTGTGGACTCTTTGAAAAGGAAGTCATTTTTAATCACCATCGCAACCCATTCCTGCCATTGATCTCCAACTGGAAGAGGTATATTGATGACATATTTTTCATTTGGACAGGCACTGAGGCCCAACTCCAGTTCCACAGCTTTATCAACACCAGCAGTCACCATTTGAAATTTACCATAGATTACGACAAACATAAGATGAACTTTTTAGATATCCTGCTGTATAGAGACTCCAATAGACTGGGCACCAACCTCTCCCGCAAAAGTACTGACAGGAACTCTATTCTTCATGGACAATCGTTTCATCCTATTCTCAGTTTAATCGTATCCGCCGCATTTGCAGCTCAGATGTGGATTATCATGCTCAAGCCTCTGACCTGGAAAAACGTTTTCAAGACAGACATTATAAACATGAATGGGTGGTACAAGCTTGCAGCCGCTTTGACTCTGTTTCCCAATGTGAGTGTCTGAACAATGTTAGTTCTACAGCATCTGAGCCTAAGGTTACTCACCTCTTGGCAGAGAACTTCAAAACATCATTCAAAAACACTGGCATATCATTAATTCTGACCCTTCACTTAAATGTTTCTCCACACCTCCTCGAGTTGTGTTCAAGAGACCTCCAAAACTTAGAAACATGTTAGTGAGAGCATATCAGCCGTCTGTGACTCCACCACACTTATTACAGTCTGTCCTCTCCGGGAATTACAAATGTGGCAACTGTACCCAGTGTAATTTCACACACAAAACCTCTACTTTCAATCATCCACGGACTGGCAAATCTTTTAACATCAAGGGTGTTTTTTTCCTGCAAAACCAAAAATGTTATTTATTTGCTTAAGTGTCCGTGCAGCCTGGCGTATGTTGGTAAAACCACCAGACCACTAAAAACTAGAATCTCAGAACATAGATCTAACATTAGAAACCACAACACAGAAGTCCAGTGGCAGTGCACTTCACACAAGCCTCACATAATGTCTCCTCTCTACACATAGGTATAGAACTAGTTAAACAGCCCTTACGTGGCGGTGACATTAACTCTCTCGTACTTAAAAGAGAAGCTTTTTGGATATATACCCTGGACACTTTGGCTCCCAAAGGGCTTAATGTTGATTTTGACTTGAGGCTTTTTTTATGATGTGTGTGTGGTCCGTGTGCTTCATTTCTATTGGTCTAGGAACTTGTCATTTTTGTTTACATTTTTCCCTCAGTAGCTGGTATGATGTTGGTTTTAATTGTTTTCTGCTACTACTGTGTGAGCCATGTTTCTCATATTGTCTGCACTTGCCATAGCGCTGTGTTTGATATTTATTAGAGACGCCTCTATAGTACATTTTTTTCCCTTTTGATATCCCATAAATTTATGATGGTCTTCACCTGATGTTTCTCTTTATGTGATATTTAAAGTGTGTGGGATTTGTTTATATTTGCACTGCAGGCCTTATACCTGCGCAAATTCTTAAAGATTTTCTTAAAGATTTTCTTATAGAACCTTCGTAAAGATTTTCTTATAGACCTTTTGTAAAGTGGTATTCTAGCATTGTTGCATTGTACTACATTTATAAATTGTTTCTCATCAATCAGAAATATATATTTTTCTTTTCTGTTTGATAATTATTATTGTTCTCACACCTGTGGTTTATCCCCTGATTGTGTCAGGTGACCCTAAGGGGTTGTGTGTGTGTGTGTATATATATGGAGGTGTATTCACATTTCATGTCTGATGAAGGGCAGGGGCCCGAAACGTAACACATGAATAAATTGCTCAAGGAGCAGCTTCTGGTGTGCGGACTTTATCTTTTATTCCAACTTCTCATAAGGACCAGCTCCAGTCCCTGATTGGCTGACCGACCAGTTTCGCAATACATTACGCGTTTCCTGCCGTAAAGCATATTTTTTCCGCGAAATTTCACCCCCAGTGGCAGAAGCTTATTGCAAAGATTGCAAAGCCTGCAAAGCCACTAAGTAACCTATGTAAATGCTGATAGTGTGATTTTACTGTGGCCACTACCCTGTGCAACCCACATTATTTTCATAATGATATATTTAGGAAAAAATCTGATGCCTCTTTAAACTGTGTTAAAATAAAATTCAATGCATTGAACTGACCTGAGTTTTTATTTACATGCCATTATGGTACTTGGGTACAATCGCCTATTAAGAATAATTAAATATGATGTGAAATATGATACACTGATATATCAATTTCAGTTTTCAATTTTATTTATAAAGCCCAATATCACAAATCACAATTTGCCTCACAGGGCTTTATAGCATACGACATCCCTCTGTCCTTTGGACCCTCACAGCAGATATGGAAAAACTCCCCCAAAAAACCCTTTAACGCGGGAAAAAACGGTAGAAACCTCAGGAAGAGCAACTGAGGAGGGATCCCTCTTCCAGGACAGACAGACGTGCAATAGATGTCGTACAGAACAGATCAACATAATAAATTAATAGTAATCCGTATGACACAATGAGACAGAAAGAGAGAGAGAGAGACAGAGACAGAGAGAGATGCATGACAGACGGTAATGACAGTAGCTTACAACAACATTAATGAAAGTAATAATATTATAATTATAATTCTATATTTACTCAGATGTTTTCATAGTCTCTGAAAAAAAAAAAGAAACGCAGAGAAGTCTGGATAATATTAGGGTATGGAAAAGTATGGAATTTTGAAATTCCAAATGTGTAGGAACCCTGATTAAAGTAATAATGATTATAATAATAATGTCAAAATATTATTTATAGACTGATTTAACAGACGATCACTGCTGCCATGATCACTGGAAAGTCTGGGCGAGAGGCTTCCACAGAGGAGTTTGCACCAGCTTTCTAAAGATGTTATTTACTTCACTGTAACACTACTGCGCTGGTGTTAGTGAATTAGACGTTGTTTATCAATGAGGCTCATTTGCATAGAAAGGGGCAATTTTTGCACCAAATATATGCATATTACTTCATTTAAATACATGCAAATAACACCTGAGCACCGAGACGCAGTCTGCTTGGCAGCGTAGTTAGTGGAACATGTCACCCTCTGCGCGTGCTTTGTGAATTAAACGGTATCTGTTTGCTCCATTTTTACCAGTTTAGCGGCCGCAAAAGCCACGCAATCCTTTTGTGAATTCGGCCCTGAGTGTACCTCTCAAAATTTTGAAAAAAACAAAGATGAGGAAAAAAGAGACACAGGATCTGAGACTAAGGACAAACATAGTGCTGTTGTGGACTTTGCTTTTGCTCATGTCGTTTCTCCGACATGAGCAAAAGCAAAGTCCAGAAATTTTTGAGGATGAACATAATGCTTTGTGTGGAGACAGATTGGGTTGTGAGAGGGAAGTTCAGCATGATACAGAGGATCTAGTCAGTAAAGACAAGGAGAAAACATTGGAAATGGAGGAAAAGACAGAAAAAAAACACATTAAGACTCAATAGTTAATGCTGAAGCCAACGGAGACAAGCCAGTGGCTGAGTGCATTCAGACTGACAGCGTTGTGTGTCCTGATGATACCTTATTTTGTAACTCTAACAAGTGCAACCTCTGCCATGACTGGTTTCATCCTGTTTGTACTGAAGTATTGAAAACATTGCTGCCATATCCCCATGGCACTGTCCTTCATATAGAGATACCCAAAAAATACAGTCTGGACATAAGGACCAGGTGAAGAGGAGGTTATCCTTTGGACAAGAAATTCCATCCTGCCCCCAAGAGTTTACAGTAAGCCTAACAAGGACTGAATGGCTGCAATTCAGCCAGCTAAAAAGGATACAGAGTCTTGAAGAAAGGCTGGGCAGATCTTCTGAGCAGCAAAATAGGAAGTGTAAACAAATTTTGCGTTCTTTCCTTTAAGTCTAACAAAATAAAATGCAGTCAAAGTCGAAAAAATTAAAATGCATATTGGAGGGGCAAGGCTGTATGCAAATTTGCTGGTTGCACAAATTACTTCCTATCTTTGGAGGAAGACCCAAATGATACTGAAGGTGATATACCTGTTAATGTAAAAACCCAGGGAAAAATTCATCACAGTTGCCACGAACAACATAGCAGACACTGCCGCCAACCTGAGTGCCACACACTCAGAGGACAACTTGATGAATGTTCTCCCATGTTGGTCCACACAAAACAACTGGCATCCGCGGATGAAGAGAAAATTCTCGCAGGAAATCTTAATGATGCTGAGTCTGTCCCAGTCTTGCAAAAGATATCAAGTGAGAAAAATCTTGATAATCGTTTAGATAGTGATGCTTTCATGGGGTGTTTTAAAATTCAGGAAAAGCAGGATGTGGAAAACAACAGAGGAAGAATGATTGTCTGTTAAAAATGGATGCAACTGGCAGTGTAGTTGCAAAACCTCACCCCTCCAGCCAGTCTGTACTATATCATGCACTTTGCACAGCATGCCAGTCCATAACCCAAACTGTGGTTCCAGTGGCAGAAATGCTGATATCAAACCACTGCAACAATTCTACACTGGTTGACTTGCCTGCGACAGGATTAATACAAGCTGTTCCTGAAAGACTTGAAGCCACAAAAAATCAAAACAGATTCAGTTGGGCCATGATCCACGCAGTTGTTCAAGCTTTTGACACTGTCAACATTCAGCAATACTTATGACTTTGTTTTCAGGTGTGCCAAGAGCAGCAGACAGTGCAAATGACTGACTGTGATACACCTCTGTGCTGCTCACATGCTTAAGCGGATAAGCATAAAATTGAGGAAGGTGCAGTGCAAAAAATGAGACAAAAAATCTATTCCTGTACAGCTTCGCCACAAAATGCCACAGATTTTGTGTGTTCTTGTCAATTATAAAGTCCCTAGTGTTTGTTTTCTCATCAAGGACTGAGACAAAAACGTGTCAGGAGCATCTCTCACATGAAGCCATACAGACACAGAAGACAGACAAGATCAACATAAAAAACGCAGATGATGATGTGCCAAGTCTCTCTGAAGACCAGCATAAATCAATGAGGAAGTCATCACCTTTCTTTGCTCCCATAGAGGCACTGGTAAAGGAAACAGATGATAAAGCCAAAAGGAAGATGAAGCAGAGGGTGCACCACAAAAAAATACGCATTTCTGTGAGTCTGTGTTGGACATTCTTTTAGATTATGCAGGTACAGTTCCCCTTTGGTCAGGTGTTATGCTGAAACATCTTGGCAAAACAAGAGACAGTAATGCCACAGTTGAAAATTGGTTCCGCACAACAAAAAATGTCGTTCTGGCATCAAAGCTACATAGAAGAACAGGAGATTTTCTGTAGCTCCAGCATGAGTTTGTTGTGGGAAGAATAAAAGGAGCGTTAGTCAAAAAACAGGTACCACAGACAAAACAGCCAAGCAACAGTGAAAATGGAGAGGAAATTGATGGTCCAGACTCTCTTCCCATATCACAAAAGGAGAAATGAAAGAAGCGAACTACTCGAAAGAGAAAATCCAAGTACTTCAACTCCCCTCCTCCAACAAAAAGGGTCTTGTGGCAAAATCTGCAACATCTGCCAGCCAAAACCATCCAAAGACAAAGAGTCACATCAAAGGTGCAGCAGTACACCCGCCATCACAAAAAAGACAGGGATGCTGTCCATATTGGGGAGGAGAAGGGTTGATAGAGCAGCAAACCGTGTCGATGACAAATACATGTACCGTGGACAACCTCCTGTATATGCTTCATATGGCTATTAAGAGGAGACCTGGGATTAAAACTGACCTTGCAATGCAAATTCCAATAATTGGATTTCCACCCTACTACAAGTCCACAAACTTTTTGAAGAGAAGGAGTGGTCCCAGGGGAAATTATTGTGGCTAAACAACGCAATACCGCAGTCACGTGATGCCTACCGCAGTGAAGAGGTCATCACCGCACAAAAAAAAAAAAAAGATGATTCATCATGGCAGCGGATCTGGTTCCCAAGCCAAATGTTAAAAGAATACTCCGACAATTTGGGAGTTATGCCCTTTCGCTATCATTTTCATATTGAGACAACATGATTGATATGGTTTTTGTGTCTGTACGTCCATTGGCTGGGTCTCAGCAGTTAGCATTGGGGTCAGTACGTCCGGCGCTGTGATCTGCGGAGGGATACACCGGTGAGCAGGAACAGGCACAGATGTAGCCTGTAAACAAAACTCAGCTGTTTATTTAGCCTAGAGATATCTCCGGACTATAGTAGCTGCAGTGGACGACTTTGAACGCGATTTTGAGGAGTTTCTTGTAGCGGACACAGACCCAGAGCCATACCTGTTTGAGCCGGAGCATACAGATGAGGAACTCCCAGGTGTTGGATGCTGAGTGGGCGAGAAGAGAGGCTGAATCCTCTGAGGCAGTGGAACAGCAAGGGGCCGAGGGGAGACGGAAGTCAGGGGAGGACAGGTGGTGTAGCTGTGGGGCTAGCTAACATATTCCTACGGAGGTGGAATCATTTTGCTGCACAGCATGGGATTCGGTGCTACCATCGTTGGGGAGATAGATCATCAGGAGGAAAACCGCCGCAGAGAGTGCATCACAAGGAGTGAAAACTTTGCAGCAATCACTAAGTTAAACTGGAAAAAACGCCTAGGCCTGCAGGAGCCGATGGACAGCTTTCAGTCGAGTGAGTAATATCGTCCGCGTCGTGTCTTTATTTGCTTTGAGAGTGATACGTCACTCTGTCGCAGCTGTGAGAAAAAATACATACCTTCACAGCCCTACTTGTAAGGATTATTTAATTCTGTCAAATGAAAATCAGTGCATGTTTTTCGTTAATCAAATGACTTTACTTGCGAGAAATAGTATGATTTATTATAAAACTACAAATATTGTTCATAAGTTAACAAAGATAGAGACTAGTCATATTTATGTTCATCTACATATTCTAAATGTGATTTATTTATTTATTTCAAGGTGTGAAGACTTCAGTACTTTACAGAAAGATATTGACAGGTGGATGAATGCGTCCCTTACAGCCCCATGCAAAAGGTAAGTATACAGTATGTAAACAGTTGTTTGAATCATACAGACCATTCTCTTGAATGCAGTTACACAGCTCTCCTGCCTAGTTGTCGGTTTAGTCTGACATTTTCACAGTTCTATAATATTTAATGTTTTCTAACTTTTATCTCAACAGAGCTCCTGCCCCATGCACTGACAGTGAGCAGACACTGCAGTGTGTCTTCGTGAATAGACAGCCATGTGTGTTACTGGTCTCAGTGATACACAAAGCCAATCTCCGTCACAAGCTGCATCCTACAGCCTTGCCACACCTGGTAACAATTGTTGGTGGGAAGTAAGTAAAGACTTAACACTTCACTGTGTCACACTTGTACATGTTATTGTCACTGATTTTATTTGTTTACATTGCTATTCTAATGTAGTTTGAATTAATTTGTGAGTGGTCATCACATTTTTCTGCTATACTGTCAGCGCCCACAAACGTACGAGCCAGATGCAGTGATGTACCACCTGGGCACAAACAATCACTTGGCGTTCCACAAACTGGGCGCTGACAAAGGTTGGTATTTTTATGATGGCCTTGTGGAACTGCTCAACCCTGGCAAGGGTGATGTTGTCATCACTGACACATTAATGAAAAAGAAACTTAAGGCTAAGTGTAAAGTTAGCCACACTGTCATGGTCAGGGTAAGTATGGACATTAATTATGGCATAACACTGTCTTGACCTCTAAAACTAGTTTTCCTTTGTATATGACATTTCAGCAGATAACAACAATATTCATGTCTTTTGGTTCACAAACAAGAAATTGAAATTAATCACAGTAATAACTAACAGTGTTGATCAGACTTACTTAAATTTCACATTCAGGTGACAATCAGTTATGGAGAAATTTGGTGATAGTCCTCTTACATAATCCCATCATAAAAAATTATTTGTTTTCCTCTTGCTTTAGGACAAAGCAGCAGAAGCTGTTGAAGCCAGGCGGCAAGAAAATGAAAAGCTTGTTACATTCATTGTGGACCACAATGGAGCTGATGGAAAGCTGAGGGTAAGACTAAAATGTCATTACTTTCCCATATGGAACAATTTTACTAAAAACAACTATGAAATTACAGAGCAACACGTAACCTGATCCATTTATAATGTATCACCCTGTTATAAAATGTGATATATTAAATACCCATTAACCAATTACCAATTTTATGGAGAAAGTGCAATTAGTTCAGTGAGGAAACAGCTGTAACTGATTATGGCTTGTTTGCTTCTGCCAAGAACACCATCCTCCTTACATGGATTGCACTAGACCTCAACAAAATTGTGGAATTGTGGGGCTTTGCAAATATGTTTGGAATAGCGCTGTATCAGATAACGTCACAGATAAAGTCAATTAGTTTAACAGTAAAGCAAGTTTCATTGCAGAGATTTAAAGGCACATATGTCCACTGTGGAAAGAAAGCCACTATTTGGGGTATTCTTCCCTCTTGCTGTCAATGGAACTGATGAAATAGGCTGATACATGGCTATGGCTAACACCACCACTGTGTGTGAGCAGATAAGAATGGACTGAACATTTTTAAATATTCATGTTTAATTACTTTCATAATGAATTCAAAATTAATATTTTTCAGGCCATTCTGTCCAGTGAAGAGGAGTCCCACTTTTCTTTTAAAGATAGGTGGGTCCCAATCATCTTTGATGATGATGTGCAGCTGGACAAGATTGTAAAGTACCTGTCAGACTTCCTTGACAGCTGTGACACCGTCTCTCCAGAAGTCTGCACCATGGTGTCTTCTGACAGGATCAAATACATACTTAATGTGATGCTGTCAGGGGTAGGTCAACAACAGGTGTTTGGCATAAATGTATGACGTTATATACATGAATGACAGTATTCCTATTACTTGTGCATAGTACAATTAAGAGAAGCATTGGTAGTAAAGATTTGACCTCAGAAGATGTGTACTTTTCTGTTCTATGAAGATCAAATATTTCTAATGTCAGTCTTTAACCTTCTGCTTAACCGTATAGTGCAGTACATTTTCAGATAAGTTACGCGAAGAGAGTTATTATTATTGTAAACACATTTTTCTATAAGAAATAATATCTCTAAGTGTGCTCTAATAAAAATAATTTAACAAAAGGAAAGGTGAAATAGAGGGGGAATAGTAAAATGAGCAAAGGAAAATAGGACAACACCCAAGCCAATGAAGTGGGAGAACTACTTAAATATGTGATGTGACAGTAAGATAAAGGAAAACTTGAAATGTTGCCTTTAACAAAAAAGATGAATCAGAAACTCAGGAAAATGGAGGATTTAGGGATATAGATTTAATTTGTTAGCAGTTACTGTACAAGACACCAACAAACTGAAAAACTAAAGGGTCGAGCAGGAAAGAGCTTTAAAAAAAACGCAAAATAGAGTGGCTACAGCCTTATGCCTTACAAAAATAAATATATTCTGGTATGTAATGGATGTACTTATAGCACATCTGAATACTTAATAGTAAACCAATATAACACCCGAATTAGCTTCGTTTTTGTAATGTCTGTAGGAGATACAATATTCTATGTGACAAATGATAAGCAGGTCTAATATTTAAACTCTGGATAATTGGGGAAAGTCAGAATCATGTCTGAACAGGATCTGAAATGATGGCAGATGTTAGTAAAGCCAACAAACTATTTTAATCAATCATGTATTCATAATTGTGATAATTACTGTAATTGTATTGTTCAAATGAGAAATAATAACACTAATAGCTAAAGTGGTTCCAACACAGGAAACAATAAAGGCTTTGGAAGAGGTTTGCAAACTGACAGTGACGGAAACTGTGACAAAAGTGGGCCATGGCCAGATGGAGGAAAGGTAAGTGCAAATCATGACTTTTATAGGATATTTCCCAATTGACTGGTCGATGAAGATGTGTTTAATGTTTCTCAAGAGATAATTTTTTTACTGTTTTGTATTGAGAAAGAAGAGATCTTCATGTCCATCAGAAATGAGATGAAGAGACGTAGTTTAATCTGAAAAAAAAAGAAGATGTTTAAAAAATGGAAATGTCCCGTTTTTATCATTCTCAGAAATACAATAAAGGTTTCGCAGATCAGAAACTGTGTCTGAATGAATGTTTAGCCTCTGTAGGATAATCCAGTCAAGATCTGAGAGGTCTCGGCATAGTAGTATTTGATCTGGACCCAGTCTAATGTGGTCTATGTGCTGAAAAAACAAACAAACAAACGATGAAAGGTGCCTTTATTGCATTTTCATAAATAGATTAAAGGTTTCACAAATCAGAAACTGTGTCTGAACGAATGTTTAGCCTCTGTAGGATAATCTAGTCCAGATTTGAGAAGTCTAGGTACAGTGGTTTTTGATCTGGACCTGGTCCAAAGTGGTCTATATGCTGAAAAAACTGTGAAATGTGTTTTTATTGCATTTTCACAAATAGAGTAAAGGTTTCACAAATCAGAAACTGTGTTATAATGAATGTTTAGCCTCTGTAGGATAATCTAGGCCAGATTTGAGATGTCTAGGTACAGTGGTTTTTGATCTGGATCCAGTCTAATGTGGTCTATATGCTGAAAAAACAGTGAAATGTGTCTTTATTGCATTTTCACAAATAGATTAAAGGTTTCACAAATCAGAAACTGTGTCTGAATGAATGTTTAGCCTCTGTAGGATAATCTAGTCCAGATTTGAGAAGTCTAGGTACAGTGGTTTCTGATCTGGACCTGGTCTAATATGGTCTATATGCTGAAAAAAAAACAAAAAAAAAAAACAAAAAAAAAATGGTGAAATGTGCCTTTATTGCATTTTCACAAATACAGAAAAGGTTTCACAAATCAGAAACTGTGTCTGAATGAATGTTTAGCCTCTGTAGCATAATCTAATCCAGATTTGAGAAGTCTAGGTACAGTGGTTTTTGATCTGGATCTGGTCCAAAGTGGCCTATATGCTAAAAAAGTGGGAAATGTGTTTTTATTGCATTTTCACAAATAGAGTAAAGGTTTCACAAATCAGAAATGGTGTTATAATGAATGTTTAGCCTCTGTATGATAATCTAGGCCAGATTTGAGAGGTCTAGGTACAGTGGTTTTTGATCTGGATCCAGTCTAATGTGGTCTATATGCTAGGGTGACCATATTTTGATTTCCAAAAAAGAGGACACTCGGCCCGGCCACGAGATAGGCTATTTAAATGATACTCGCAGTTTACTCAAAGATGCCTTATCATTTTTATATATTTAAAATTTATATGTATGGATAGAAAATTCAGTTATATTACAAAATAATATCTCTCAAAGACAGAAATTCAGATAGGCCCCTATAGGGGACACATACACGCACTAGAGTGTGGCGATCGACGACGGGTCGGGCTGGGTTTGGTCAAAAATGTAGCTATAAATTGTATTCAGGCTGGGGTCGGATTCGGTCAGCTTTCAGTGAAAATGTAGTGTAAAAATAAATAAAATCCTATTGTCTGTCCTGTTTATTGCTTGGGCGCTGTTATTTACGTGACAACACCTGAACATAACACACACAGAGACACACACTGGCTGTTTGTTTCTACCTCTCCCCTCGCTGGAAGTCTCGGACCTTCCGCCGCCTCTGCCTTGATTAAACGCTGAAAATAAAATAAAAGAGGGAGACAGGTTTTTCCCATTCCATCTTATTTTGTTTTATGTCTCCCTCTCCTCTCGCTGGAAGCGTCGGACCTCCCGCCTCCCGCTCCCGTCTCAAACACGGAGGTCTCACTCTTTGCTGAGCACCCACTGTGCACGCCCGGTCTGTTAAATAGCCTGTAACCTAACAACTGTGTGACACAAACTCAGTGCTTTGGTCATTAAATAATGTCGGGCTCGGTTCGGGTTCAGACAGAAATATGAGGCCCGTGCCGCACTCTAACACACACACACAAACACACGGAAAACCGGACATTATCATTAGTTTATAAAAACCCGCCGGACGCCCCGGACGGGACGTGAAAAGTGGACATGTCCGGGCAAAAGAGGACGTTTGGTCAGCCTATGTGGGAACAGGGCATGGAGACCTGACCAGCAACACAGACAGCTTGTAACTGGCGCCTTTTATACTATGTCACCACACTAATATTCGGTCCCTTCCATGAAGAGGTATGCACACATACTTTGTCTCCTTTGTATTAAACATATAGAATGTAAATACTAATTATAGCTGCTGCGCAGCAATGGTCGGGGCTGGGCAATTTTAGGCAAAATTAGGTAATTCTGAGCAACACACACACTAAAACAAAGCATATCTCAACATAGAAGATACATCATATAATTATGGCATGCCCTTCAAATTGTGGATGAGTGGCTGAAGTGATCAGACTCATAATATACAAAGGAAAGAAAAAAGAGAAAAACAAGAAAGTAAGAATAACATTAACTGCTCGCAATTATGAACAAACTGGCCTGATCTAGCTTAAAGCTAAACATAATCCATGGTGACAAGATTAAAACATTTTTTAAAATGTAAAAGTAGCTATTGGATAGACTCTGCATATTGACTGATAGCTCAGCCAAATAAACAGGGAAAAGAGACATGGGATAACAGGGGAAAGTGTTGATAAAGAGTATTTGTCTCTCCGCAAAACTGCCTGGATCATAATAATTATAGTCTCTAATCCACATAGCATGATGCCTGAACATAGGACTTTCACATTAGAATATCCATTCTGCCTTAGCTGAGGCTTGAACTCACAACTTCTGAGACTGAGACTGAGGGTTAGGATTGTTTATATGTGAGTATGAATCTAAAAGCTGCAGTGAAAAGTCTTGTGAGTACAACTCTAACTCAACTCTACAACTACGAAGTCCTCACTGTGAACATGAATTCAAGTTTGTGGGTAGGAGTAGAAAAGTGTTGAAAAAACGTCACTGAGGTCACAGGCCGGTCACAGGGGAAAGTAATCGAACCATGATTACTCCAAACGTGCATGCCCCAAAGGCAAAGATGACAGCGGCCCGAGTGGAGCTGTCAGCTTATGTTGCTGTGTCCTATTTCTGCATTCCTGTAAACCATGCAGATGTATTTAATACTATTCATTTAATTTGATATTTGATGTTTATGGTTTATTTACAACCTAATTATGGATAGCATGTATTTACTTTTCATTTCAGAACCACACGTAGGCCTACCTGTATGGAAGAATGAGCATGTGTTGATAGTGTGGCAGAAATGAAAATGAAAAATAAACGAAAAATAAAGACACATTTGGGCTGTTCTTATCAGACACGATTCAGTGGATCAGGCTTCAGTTACCAACCAGTCACAGCACCACCTGTACACTATAGCTTCATCATTTACTCTCAGCTCAGAGTCAAACCTGCATGTCACTCTGTTCCAACTCTGCTGTTAGCGGCTTACATCAACAATTTCTTGATCTAGGCTGTTTGGTCTAAAGAATGGTTTACAGGAGTGCAGAAATAGGACACAGCAACATAAGCTGGCAGTTCCACTCGGTCCGCTGTCATCTTTGCCTTTGGGGCATGCGCGTTTGGAGTAATCGTGGTTCGATTACTTTCCCCTGTGACCTGCCTGTAACCTCAGTGACGTTTTTTCAACACTTTTCTATTCCTACCCACAAACTTGAATTTGTGTTCACAGTGAGGACTTCGTAGTTGTAGAAATTAGAGTTGTACTCACAAGACTTTTCACTGCAGCTTTTAGATTCATACTCACATAAAAACAATCCTAACCCAAACAATTTCACAGACTCACGTATATGAGAGCAGAATTTTGTGTACAACAATTTTATTGACATACAAATTTTTAACATTACGAATACGAATGGTTAAAATTATGCACACATCTTTTTGAAAGTTGTCTTACACCATAATAGCACATATGGTTGATTTGTTATGAATTTTCAAAGTTTTGAAATTTAGAGGCTTGCTGTAGCGCCACCATCAGGACTATTGTCTTGTGTTTCCAGTTGAGGACATCTGGTATGGGACTGGACCTTTATGAAAAGTTTGGGTAAATTTCTCATATGGAAATGTTGCACAAGCTGAGGCTTGAACTCACAATCTTCAACACCAAGAAGCATCCTGTATGTCACTGAGCTAATTGGCAAACAGAAATGTCACATGTAGCTTAACAAATTGACTAAGCCAGTCACCTGTGTGCAAGACATTAGCTGTTAGTGTGTAAAGGCAGATTTCAAATGGCTGTCAAAAAATTCAGTTATTAAGACAAAAATCCGAAGATACACAAATTGCATCTAGAGAGCATGGAGATGTTGGTATTTTGTTTTTAACAATGATTTATTGGCTCCATAAGTGAAAAACTGATGTTTAAAAATGCCATTTTTGCATTGACTCCAATTGTTCGCATGAGAGCGAAATTCACAATGCTGTAAAAAATTCAGTTTTTGAGATAAAATTCTGAAATTTTCCAAACATCTACCATGACTCCAAAATGTTGTCTTTTTTTAAATGAACATTGAAAATGTATTTAGCAAGAATTTTCAAGTATATGTTTACAATACTGTTTACATTCAAACATTTTGATGCACTGTAGGCTCAATTTTCGATAAATCAAAAATCTGTGTGGATCGTTTGTGAAGGACAGTCTGACAATGCTCTGTAGGTGTCAACTGAGCAAAAATTGTGGGAGGAGATAGGTTTAAGAAGTTTTTGAAAAAAACAGTGATGGACTTCATAAATTGCAATAGATTCAAATGTACAAAAGTTTCTTCAGTATTGGGGCTACATTTTGGAGAAAATTGCAAATCTGTAGCACATATGGTTGATTTGTTGTGAATTTTCAAAATTTTGAAATTTAGAGGCTTGCTGTAGCGCCACCATCAGGACTATTGGCCTGTTTTTCGCAGCTGAGGCAATCTGGCATGGGACTGGACCTTTGTGCAAAGTTTGGTGATTTTTCGTGCATGGGAAGTAGGATTTCCTTGGAAGAAGAAGAAGAACATGCAGCAAAACAATAGGGTCCTGGCAGCTTAGGCTGCCCGGCCCCTTAATATATTTAACACACAATATTTACCATTAATATTTACTGCTACTTAGACCCCCAAAATACAAATAAACCTAATAGCCATTATTAAACATGAACACAGATTTGTTAACACACCTCTCTCCTATCCTATCCTCCCACCCGGAACGTTTATTTCGGTGTTTGTACCTGCGGGGACCTCTTTTACCCGAACACCCTGGAGCAGACGCAGGACAGGACAGGTAAATATTAATGGCCCAATTCCAATCTGGCCCCTAAAGACTCAAGCCCTGAACCCTCACTGACTTAACTGACATCAGTTGTAAGTGATTGAGTGTGAGAGTCTGAAAGGGCTCCGGATGCAACAGATAGGAATGGGACAGCACTTATGACTGTCGGCTCTGGGCGAGATCATTATCGGTTACTGTCAGCATATATTCCACACACAAAGAATATATATATATATATATATATATATATACACATATATAGATATATATTCTTTGTGTGTGGAATATAACCACTGGTATTCCTCTGACTTAATGTGTGTTTATGTACCATCTTAAATCCTTGTTAATGTAATGTTTCATTTTTTATCTATCTGTTTTTTTCGCTCTCCTTCCATAACGTTACTGTTTGCATACCTGCCGACCATGTTTTCGTTTCTTTTTATAAAACTTCCGGTGTTCCGAGGGCAACCCCTGTATTTGACGTCACAACACTATGAACTGTGGGTAATTTCCTTATCGTAAGTCCGCATCGATGCTGACCTATGGTAAGGGGGCATAAAGGGCACACTCACTGACTCACTGACTTGACAATTTGACAATGGGACAGCCCTCACACACTCAAGCACTTCACATGAACGTGCCAATAAGTCAGTGAGTCTGTAAGGGATCGGATTGGAATTGGGCCAATAACTGCTCAACGTAAACATTAGATTTTAAAATGCAAGCGTGACTTATACAATATAGCAGGTAACTTTTAGCACACAAACTTTCAGTAAGTCATCATTAATTGATGCTTGTCAATTATGGGCACATGCACCGCAACTTCTCTCTCTTTTCCAGGCGGAGCAGAGTACTATTTTCAGCACCTGCCAGAAGATACACAATCAATTATGGTTTAAAAACTCAATAAATATTGGCGCTAAATATTCAATAAATCATGCCATTAAATAACTGATTGAAATGTGCAGAAATGCATTGTGCAAATTATTCTGTGCAAATCCTGCTAATAAAGTGCATATATCGTTAACTAAAGTGCCATGTGCAATCATTAAAGTGGTATGTTAAGTTGTCATTATAAAGTGCATTAATACAAGCCCATCTGTGAAATATGGCAGCAGGGAAATAAGAGAAATTGGAATTATGGATGCAAAAAGCGAATATTGGCTGTTCAGCTGTGCATCCATAATTCAAATTTCTCTTATTTCCCTGCTTGCCCTGCTCTTGCCCTCTCATTTCTGCTCCTCTGTCTATATATGGAGCAGCATTCACACCCTTTACTTGAGAGAAAGAGGTTTTGTGACCAGCCTAGTTGTTTGGAGAATGTTAGTTGGTCTAACTATATTTATTCTTCACTTAAGTTTAATGGAATTAAGAATTGGGTTGTAAAAGTGGCTAAGTGGCTAACTCTTCACACACAACTGTAGCACATTAATGTTAAGCTATTACCATTACCGTCTGTCCTGCATCTCTCTCTGTCTCTGTCTCTCTCTTTCTGTCTCATTGTGTCATACGGATTACTGTTAATTTATTATGTTGATCTGTTTTGTACGACATCTATTGCACGTCTGCCCATCCTTGAAGAGGGATCCCTCCTCAGTTGCTCTTCCTGAGTTTTTCCTTATCCGCTGTGAGGCTCCTAAGAACAGAGGGATGTCGTATGCTGTAAAGCCCTGTGAGGCATAATTAATTCATTGACAAGTTCATTGACAAAACTGCAGTTGGCCTGATTTCAGATGATGATGAAGCTGCTTACAGGCTGAAGATGGATCATCTGACGAAGTACAACAGCCTGGTCCTTAAAGGGACATTGTGTAACATTTTCAGTTGTTTATTGGCAAAAATTGATGTCTGCATTCATAAATATGTCATCATTGGTGTACTATTACATCCACCAATAATCTGACTTATTCTCATAAAAGGACAATTTTGGATTTGTTTGTATATTGTGCGGGTAAGTCGTCTGGGGGGTTCCATAATGTTTCGCCATCTTTAAAATACATCCGCCAGCAAGGGACATACAGCCCCACCTTTGCCGTTTTCGTTGAGAGCCAGGCCAACGCTGCGTGACTGAGAAGCCGAAGCAGAGGAGCAAGAGCTGCTTCGCTACTACCCCAGCACTACTGCAGCATAACAAAGTCCCACTCTTTGAGCATAATGCAGGATCATGCATATGCAGCATCACGGGAGACGGAATCCTCGTCGCCAAGAAAGCACAAAAGGGAATCAAAAAGGCAACGTGACTGGTGCACTCCACCCCCATTTTGTAGCAAAAATGCCTAAAATGACATACCCAAATTAAAATGACTGTAGCCTCTGAACCGCTCGACATGCATGCATGAGGTCTTGCCAGAAAGCAAACTCTCTGAAGTTTCTTGTGAAAGTGTGGGTGTTAGGTGATACAGAGACAGAGGAATGGGCCTCTGAAGTCAGTAAAAAGTTGAAAAAGATTTTGCCTAAAATAAAATAAAAAATGATTTTCAGGATGAATAACTGTCTATGGCTTCATCTGAGCAGGTAAATGGCACTGTGTGGCTGTATGCACACTATCAATGAACATTTGTTTCAAGTTTGAAGAAGATTACTCAAAGTATGACCATTCTACAGTGTTTTTTCCATGAAAAGATCCAGGCGGACCTCCACATGACAAGAGTGCTCACTCCGCTTCAAAACAGTACTATCAGTGATCAAACAACACTCAGCCAGCTTCAACCATCGTACCTTATTGAAATCAGGTGTGATTATGATAGCTGATGTTGTTTATGACACAGAAACACCATAAAATATCACCAAATAAAGCCATATGAAACGTGAAAGTTTCTAGGAGGTATATCTCAGCCAAAAATAGTGGTAGGAGTGAGACTCTTACCTTTTATAAACCAGCTACGTGTCCACTGAAGGCTCCACATGAGATCTCAAGTAATCCTTTAAAGCTGCCCTGTGGAGTTTTGCCCATTTACGCCATCTGCCGTGTTTTACTGCAACAAGAACAGTCAGCGTGCGCCGTTCAATGACGTCGGCAATACGAGTGATGCTCCCGCACCGCACAAAGCTAAATAAATGATGCCGTGGCGTCTGCATGCCGCCAGCCTGCACTTGAATTGAAAATTTTTTAATTTCACCGCAACACGCTGTGACGACACCTAGGCACGTCCAATAGCAGAGAAGAGCTTCAGAGGTCTACCTCCCCCAAATCCTGTCTTGCGCACCTTGCTCTCCGCTTGCTCTGCGCCCTACCTCGTGGTGAGCGTCGCGAAAATCGTGCTCTGTGTGAAAGAGGCTTTAGAGAGGTTAAAAAAAAGTGGGTAAATATCGGGGTCGCTTTTCCCAGGTGGAAAGAGCTGCTGAAGGAGAAAGGTAATGCAATCTTAGGCCAGCACTGCTGTCAGCGGCGCAGTGATGCGAGGAGAGGGATGAGGTATGTGAGGTTGAGCCACTTGTCAGTTGTCAAAAGACAAGACGTGATTGGTTTGTTTCGATATACACCTGCCCCAACAGTGCTATGTTGTAAACACAGTGAGCATGGTGAGGAGGGGGTTTGTCAACTCGCGTCGCGTGTGTCTGTGTAGGAGCCTGAATGAATACTCCATGAAGTATCAGATGACATGGTTTCATCAATGTTATCATAGGTTTTTGGTACACAACTGCTACCGTTGTTGCATTACGCCTTTGAAACAGTGAGGCACTAGAGTGTGCTATCTGTTTGAACGCAATATAAGATTTCAGCGCTAGATGGGAGAAATTCCTACACACTGTGGCTCTAACACCTCAAAACAAATGATCATAACTTCAGAAGGACTGAAGGCAGACAACACTTCACCCTTCACATACATGGAGAGGTTGTAGAAAGTGTGGAAAACCTGAAGGTCCTTGGGGTCACCTTATCAAAACAGCTGACATGGACCACCAACACCTCACTGCTGGTAAAAAGCTCAACAAAGACTCCTCTTCATCAGGAAGCTGAAACAGGACAAACTCCCACCGAAGTTGTTGGTAAACTTCTACAGAAGCACAGCTGAGACCATCCTGACAAAGTGCACCACAGTGTGGTAGTGTGCCAGCCTGTTGTTTGGATAGAGCTCCCACAACTGGACACTATCTATGTCAACAGGCTTGAAAGAACAGCATCCTAGACAACACACACCCTGGCCACTTCCTGTTTGAACCACTGCCGTCCAGCAAATGGCTCAGGACAATAAAAACCAGAACAAATAGTCTAAGAAGCAGCTTTTATTCCTAGGCTTTGACCTCTATCAGTCATGACACATACTAAGGACTATAACAAACAAACTCACAAACTCAACACACACAAAAACAAGAGTAATAATATCTGCACAAGTCACTTTTTTACAGCACTGCTACATTCTGATGCTGCATTTATTTATTCTAATACTGGTATTATTTTATTTTATCCATCCTGTTGCTGTTGTTTTACTTATTCTGATGTTGCTCTTATTTATCCTGTCACTGCTGGTTTATGTATTCAGGTGCGTCAGTCTCCAGAGGCTACCAGCCAGCTAACACCAGGCTCCAACACCAGGCTCCAGCCCCAGCCTCCAGCCCCAGGCTCCAACACCAGGCTCCAGTGGCTACGAGCCAGCTAACACCAGGCTCCAGCCCCACACTCCAGCCCCAGCCTCCAACACCAGGCTTCAGCCTCAGGCTCCAGCCCCAGCCTCCAGCTCCAGTCTCCAGCTCCAGTCTCCAACACCAGGCTCAAGTCCCAGCCTCCATCCCCAGGCTCCAACTCCAGGCTCCAGCAGCTACCAGTCCAGTACAGCAGTGTGATTTGCATTGAATCTAGATCCGCTAAAGGCCGCCAGCAATCATGTCTCTAAAGTCACTACAAAAGGAGATGGATGAATTAAAGGAGTTGATAAATATGCTGTCCAGTAATGTGGATACCATCGCTAAGTAGCAGGCTGTCATTACTGGTATGGTGAAGGAAATCATACAACTTCAAATCCAGAACTCTGAACTGAGAAAAAGGGTTGACACTCTAGAAAAGCGAGTAGATGACTTGAAACAATATTCCAAACTGAGTGACGTTGTTTTGGGTTTGGATATCAGACCCAGATCCTACGCTGCCACTGCCAGGCCTGCGGAGACTCGCGCCGGGCAGGAGCTCCCAACCAGCGAGGAGAACTGGATTTCAGTGTAGATGGAGGTGATAGCATTCCTGCACTCCAAAGGGATAAAGATAAACAGTGAAGACATTGAAACCTGCAATCCTCTTCCCAGGAAGGGTACTGGCAATCCACCTGTCATCCTCAGGTTTGCCAATAGAAAGCACAAAGTGAATCTGCTTCATCAAGGTAAAGTACTCAAGGGCACCGGTGTCTACCTCAATGAGCACCTGAATGGTGAAAAGAAAAGAAATGGTGAAATCTTTAAAAAGGCACGTTATCCATGAAGTATTTAATCTCATAACAAATTTTTCTAAACTATCGGACTACTCCATCAACTGGTCCAAATCGACAATACTGCCAATAACGGAGAACTCTTGGAATCCTTCAGACCAAAACTTTTCTCTTCCTGTGGGCAACATAAGATATCTTGGCATAAATATTTCATCCAAACTATCAGACTTGGTCCACCTGAACTTTAGCTCGCTACTAGATAAGATCTGTGGTGACCTGAAGCACTGGAATAATCTTCCCATCTCCCTCCTGGGACGAATAGCCATAGTTAAAATGAAAATTCTACCCCAAATTAACTTTTTTTTTTCCATGATACCATTCAAACCCACATCAAAATGGTTCCTGTCATTAGATTCTGCAATTATAAAATTCTACTCAAAGAACAAAACAGCAAAAATTAGCCTAAGCACCCTTCAGAAAAACAAATTGGAAGGGGGATTGGACGCTCCTAACTTTACACATTACTATTTAGCTAATCAGCTACAATACCTATCCAAATGGTTATATCCTAATGAAGACTACAACTCCTGGCTCGAACTAGAACAGGCGGACTGCAACAACATAAAACTCTCTGACCTCCCGTTTATCACCACTACACTCAGATGTCATAACTGTTTTAAAAACCCAATGATTGCTTCCACCTTTTCAGCCTGGTGGAAAACACTAGAAATCACAAACTCTCAAATAGAACCTTGCTTGCTCTCTCCAATTTGGCACAACCCGGATTTTGAAATTAACAAAAGACCTCTCTATTTTAGCACATTGGAAATGAAGGGAGTAACTCATCTCCACCACCTTTTCCAAGACAATATACTTATGACATACACAAACGTATTTCAAACTTTTGAAATAAGAAATGGAAATTTTCTAAAATATTTACAATTGATAAAAACAATCAAGAAGAGAATTCCAGCGCCTCAGGACCCTGAGCAGCCACCAGAATTTGCCAAACATATTACAAAGCTTTCTCCGAGAAATAAGAAGAACCTTTCTAAGATTTATAAATTACTGTCAGAGACCAGTTCTATACATTTACCAATTTTAAAATGGGAAAAGGGGCTGGGTGTATCACCAGACCCTGACTTCTGGACTCAGATATGCAAAAATACATTTAAGATGACAAGAAACACGAATATACAACTTATCCAATTTAAAGTACTCCACAGAACTCACATCACCCAACAAAAGATGAATAGAATGGGCTTCAGTCAATCTGACATATGCACTCAGTGTACTCAGAACACTGCAGACACCTACTTTCATGCCCTCTGGTTATGTTCACCCATCCAGCACTTCTGGTCAACAGTCACTCAAAAACTCTCCTCCATTTTGGACTGCAGAATCCCATTATCTCCCAACCTGTGCTTAATTGGTGACCTGATGACAACTGACCTTCCAAACAGCCACTGCAATTCTCTTCTTGTAGCTCTCGCCATCGCCAAGAAAACAATCCTAGTTAATTGGAAAGATAAACAGACCCTCAACATCAACCATTGGCTGAATCTCCTTGGGGGTTCGGGGGGGCTTGTTGGGTTTCCTTGGGGCCCGCCTGGCCTGCTGTCCATGGGCTCTGGGGGCCTCACGGCACCGGGGTCTGGTTGGCACCACCTTCTAGCCCCTCTCATCCATCCCTCCAGCCTTCAGGCCGGGCCTACACTGGCCTGGCCTCCTAAACCACATTTAGTTCACCTACCACCCATTCCACAGTTTTAAAGCACCACATACATTCACTCTTCGAGGTGCAGACCACTGATGGATTGGGGGGCTTCACGATGGTGCAGGCTATGGGACAGTGGTGTCCTGTAGCCCTCCATGCTGCCCCCCGGCCCATCCTTATCTGTCCTCCAATTTTAAAGCACCACACACACCTACATCTTGGGGGACAGATGGGAACAGGTTCCAGGTGCCTTATGGCTGCACAGGCTGCAGGACAGCAGTGTGCTGTAGCCATCAGCCTTGCTCCCACCTGTCTCCTATGTCCCTCAATTTTAATGCACCACATCACATTTATGGGCACTCACATTCACACTCATGGTGTAGGGTTAATGTTTCTCCGTCAGGGATCAGAAAATCATTGTAAGAGGAGAGGTGATGTGTTACGCCCCGGTCTAGGGATGTGGGTGCGTAACATAAGGACACACAGGAACACGAGTATAAATGTACAGGTGAGCAATTATTGCTACACACTCCAACAACACATTGTATATATCACAAACAAAATGGAGCAAATGACGTCAGGGTGAGCCCAGGCCAAAACAATAAACAAAAACAACCTGTCTACCGACCAGCGAAATAACTGATTCCTAACGAAAACAAAAGAAACAAAAATACAATAGCCTACTAGGCCTAACTCCCTAGGCTAACGAAAAACATGAGAAAACAGGTATAACAAAAATAGCAGCTCACCCCTACGCTCCGTGCAAACAATAAGTGACAGTGACTATTTACAATATATACACAAGTGACTCAGTTGGCCCTAAGGCGCTGGTCTTAACAAAAGAATTAATTATTTAGCAAGCAAGCTACACAATCACACATGGGTCAAACAACAAAGTACTTATCAATCACAGAAAACCAGAGAAAACGATACGATGCGCTGCCGCCAGGTACGAGAGTGGTCTCGCGGCTTCCGTGTGGCCGGCATTATGAAGGCCAAGCCCCTTACCCAACCAATCCGGCAGCCTGTTAACACAACACACACGATCTTTGGAAGAAAAGGAGAGGTCTAACTCTCCACTAAACATACAGGTTAAAGGCATATACATAGAAATATACACATACACAGAATAAATACACAGATCATAATGCACACATACACATAATAAATACACAGGCGGCCGGGGGACGTAACATGGTGGGTTAATGCACACTGTAGATACAGCCTTCCTGCCCCGCCCATCTGGGGTCTCTGGCTCTCTGGGGGTGCTGGCCATTGCCGCCCCGGGTCCTCGGGCCTGTGTGGTGTCCTGCGGCCCCTGCAGCTCCTGCGGTCTTGGGGTGCCATACTGCCCGCCTTCCCCCGCGGAGCTGGGACATTGGCCCTGGACCCTGGTGATGGTTTTCATAAACACATTGGAAGGGTTCAAATACACGCATGCATGTTCGATACTTCAGTTCCGTGACGCATCACAAAGAACCGATGGGATTACTTAAAAGGGGCTCACTTGCTTCTCAAACCTACCACACTGCGCTGGCAACTCTTCTCCACAATCTGGCTTTCCTCCACCACCAGGGCCCTGTATCACGAAGCAGGATTAATGTCTCAGCGAGGTAACTTTAGGGTTAACCCTGGGTTTTCGGTCTCACGAAGCCGGTTCAGTTCTTATCGGGGTAGATCACCATGGTAACTTAATCTGAACGGCTATCCTGCTCCGGAGCAGGGTAAGTTCAGGGTTGAATCTGATCCTATAAAATCACCACCCACTGGCCAATCAGCTGTTCGGAAAAAAATGACTCCGCTGACAGAAATGCAGCCCAGTCATGACGTAATTTGATTGATTTTGATTTGAAAGTTTATTTTGAACATTAAAAAAGAAAAGAAAGCAACAACAACAACAGACAATGAGAAGATTGTTCAAAAGGGAGTGGAAAGAAGTCCAATTTTCATCCCACCCCTTCATAAGAAAGAAACTGATAATTTGCGGACACTTAATAGCACCATTAATTAGTGCCAACATTTTGTTTTGTTGGAGGAAATGATCCCTGTTAAAGATAATGGGCCTAACTGACAGCTTTGCTGCTGAAAATGTGGAAAGTAGGCTAGCCTATCATGTCTACACTTCATGGTGTTTGAGGGATTTTCCTTTTTGTTTTTTAAAGAGGGAGACTAGGTTTATTTTCGCGCAGCTGTTAATTTCTAACACAGCTCAATATCAGGATGATTTTATTCAGACTATCAATTTGGTGTTGATATGATTTAATTGTGGCATCAGCTTTAAGCTTTATTGTAGCATATATAACATTAAGACAAAGAAGAACAGTTTATCAGAAGCAATGATATTAGACGATAATTGTAAATCACACAATTCATCTGCACAGCATTGATTTCATGGGATTCAAGGGTGTGATCAGTGTCAGACGTACAGGTACAGGTACTGTAGCGACTTGAACCAGTGATGAGTAATTTAACCTACACATAATTGGGTGTGAATGCTGGAAGCAAAATTCTTTATTTTTCTTATTATTATTCTTCCGCCGCGTTTTTCAACATCGATTATCTTCAGTACTTTTCAACCGATTCAAACCATTCAAACTTCTTCTGATTCAGCTTCCTTAGGACATTATCGGAAATTTTTCCATAACGTTTATATTTTCCCGGGAATTCAACGTTAAAATTCCCACTTTTATTAAAGCGGATGGAGCCAAAACGGTTGGACCGCTACTAGTTCCACAAACTTCAACCGATTCCAACCGTTCAAACATGAAAACGTTCAGCTTAGGAGATTCACGGATGTATTCAATTTTTTCCTAACTTTTATACTTTCTGAGATATTTCCGATTTTTCCCAAATCCTTCTCCCATTGGGAATGCATTACGGAATTCTCAAAAATCTAAAAATTTCACCTTTTTTCAAACTGTGACTACCGACTCATACTTTCAGCTAGAAACTCCATTCAAAATGGAAAATATTCATCATTTTGCTGGCTTTTTACATATGATTCAACTTTTCAATCCCATTCATACTTTCAAAAATATTCAGCATTTTCTGAAACTTGGTTATAATGGAAGTCAATGAGAAAATCCTTCAAAATCACTCATCTTCACCCACACGTCACGAATTCATACATTGACGCAGAAACTCCGTTCCAACTCTCAAACGTTGACGCTGTTGTCAACTTTCAGGATCTAATTCAAATTTTCAATATCTCTTTTAGTTTTTCTACAAAGTCAGTTTAAAATAGGTGAAGTTTTCAGCTCTTCTCAGACTTTATAATGGGTGTGTATTGCGTGAGCTAGAGTGAGTGATGTCATCACTAGAGTGAAGAGCAGCTGTAAACTCATCAAGAAATTTTCTTTTCAACTCGCTCATACGGCCACAATTTTCACTGTACATAAACAATTTATACCACAAAACATAGGAAAATTTGTCCTGGTCACAGATGTGTTGACATGGAATCTGTCACACGTACACATTTTTGCTGAGAGGCTCTAAAGCGGAGGGAGCGCCAATGTTTTTCTCATTCACTCCCATGTAAACTGAGAGGAGAAATTTCTGGGAACAGCTGGCATGCAACACATTTGCAACTCGCACCTGTGACCACATTTTGAAACTAGAGACAAAAAACGTGGCACGTGCATTCACAAGGAGTGGCTGTCTCTCACCATCACTTTACCAGCAATTTGGGAATCAGAAGGATTTGTTTGAGACGTTAAATCTCCACTAAAAGAGTCTCTTCTCTGTGTCTGTCTGTCTCTCTCTGCTCTTCTGCCAGGTGCACCTGCTTTATTGCCATGGCAACCACTGTGCCACACAAACTGACAGAAACATGATGTGTGTGTGTGTCTACATGTTACATGCAGACATGACAGAAACATGATGTGTGCGTGTCTACATGTTACATGCAGACGTGACAGAAACATGATGTGTGTGCGTGTCTACATGTTACATGCAGACATGACAGGGGCACAATCTCCATTTTAACCCTTTATTTGCCAGAGTTTATTGAGGAAAATATTAATTTAAACATTTCAAAAGGCTGTGGCTTGAAAGTGGTGAGAGATAAAGGCATATTGTAAATGAGAAAACTATTCATCAAGACCCAACTCACCGAATTTGCATATTGTGGCGTCACTAGGTGGTGGCCATATTGGATTTCATAAATCTCAGTAAAACAGCATTTTTAACATATTTACACAGTAGATTTCTTTTGTTTTGTGCTGTTTTTGTCGTCTCATCCTCAAAATAAAGGAAGAGGAATCTGATGGGAGTAAATGAACTCATCTAATTTGCATATTGTGGCTTCACTAGGCGGCAGCCATATTGGATTTCATAAATCTCTGTAAAACATTCACATCATTCAAACTTCATTTTCTTACAGGCAGCTATTCAGTGTGGTGTCAGCTTTTCATCAAACTTTCACACATTCAAATCATTCAAACTTTATTGTATTTAAGGCAGCATTGCAGTCTAGCTTCAGCTTGAAGCATTCACACCCACAATTTCTTCAGAAATTGCTTCTCTAGTTGTATTTGCTACCTTGTTTTGTCTTGATTTTAACCTCTGTCCTCCTCTATTTCTTCTTTCCTGACCCGTTTTTTTCCTTCTCTATTATGTGATTTCATTGATGTTTTGACAGGGGAATTTCTTTGATAAGCTTTTAGTGGCTTCTAACCTCTCCGGCACTTTTCTTTTTTTAGTCTTGTAAATTTTATACTGTCTGTTTTTAACATTATGTGCAAATAAACTTATCTAAACTAAAACTAAACATTATTCATCCCGTTATGCGTTGCCACGCATGTTTCCTCCTCCTGCAGCTGCCACGGTGTTGGCCTTTTCTGTAATGTTGCTTTTCTCCTCCTCATATTTTAGCAGAATTAATGTCTGATCCTCACGAGAAATGCTTTTTTTGCCCCTCACATACGGCGCTCTGTGAGGACGCTCAGTGACGCTCAGTAATGCTGCGCTTCTCTCATGATTGTGATTGGTCCGCTGCATGCGCGTTCATGGCTCTTGATAAAGCAACCCTGGGTTGAGTTACCGAGTTGACATCCAGGGTCGTGATACCGATGATCCTGATTGCCATTGTTAGGGTTAGTCAACCCAGGATAGGTCTGGGTAACCCAGGGGGGTATTCCACGAAGCTGGCTAAAGAAGGCTGGGCTATCGCCGATAAGCGTGGCTTGAATAAGCGGCCACTTTAATCTTAGCTGCGACTCGTTCCACTAACGAGGCTCAGCTGTTTTTCATCAACGCTTATTCTAGCCAGGCTGATCCAGCTGCGGCCGCTAGCCCTGACGTATCGATTGTCGAAATGACGAGATCATGGAAAAAAAGGGCAGAGCGGAGTCGTTCTCAGCAGCAGAGCAAACACTCCTCATGGAATTGTACGAAGAGTACAAGGAGAAAATTCAAAAGAAGGGCAACACTGTTGGCATTGTGAAAGCCAGGGAGATGGTGTGGCAAAGTATCGCGGACCGTTTAAATTCGTAAGTTATAGCCGACAAATATTTTACAACCGAGGCATGTCTCGATGCAGTCAGCCTGCTTGGCTGTCTAATTTTATTCCTCACTTCTGCGTATGTACTGTAAACACTTTTTTTTTTTTTTTACATTTCATCTCGTGTATGTGCAGCTCATTGAGCTACATCACTGTACCCAAGGGTCTGTACAGTATTAAGTTCATTAGTGTGGGAGAATTAGACACATTTCTTATAAAAAAAACCCAGCTTTGTGGGAAATCTGGAAGGATTAATGCATCTTGATTCCACTTGCCCTATGTTGTATGATGGGTAAAGCTCTTCTTAGCCCATATTTATTATTCTCTTCTGCATCTCAACAGGAGTAATCTCAATAGCCAAAAGAGAACGGGGCAACAGGTCAAAATTAAGCACAAAAACATTTTACAAAGTGGTAAGTAGCCTCTGCTGACATGCAAATTATGTATGTAAAAATAAGAACTTGAGCTGTTACTATGTCCAATTGCAGCTACCAAAAAAAAGGCAGAGGCCACTGCAACAGGTGGAGGACCTCCACCTGAAAGCCTCACACAGGCAGAAGAGCTGGCGCTGAACAGGAACAAGGGGTGCCCTCTGGTCGAAGGGATAGAAGGCGGGATGTCCTCTGAAGACATCCCCCAATTAACCCCAGTACTACATGTGCAAGGTACACACTCATCCTCCAGAGCTGGGGGTCTCTGAGGTATCTCTAACAGTTTGTCTTTGCCTTTTAGTGTGTGGGGACACACTAAAATTGCTCAACCCACCAAGTCAAGATGCTGACATCATCCCTGACCCATGTGTGCGTATGTCAAATGTGTCTTGAATTCTATAAGTGCGAGTCTGTCTTTTCATGCTTTAAATACTTTGATGTGCATCAATCTGCAGGGTGAAGGACCATGTGCCACAAGGGCCTGTGAGGAGGAGGAGGAGGAGGAGGAGGAGGAGGACACCATATCAGCCCAAACTGATCTACAAGAAGTCAGGACCAGAACCACGGAGCAGACGGCATCAGCCAGACATGAAGTAGGTTACAATTAATTGAATCTACCAACTATGTGGCTGGGGACTCACATACACTATCCCTTACACAGGATATTCGTTCCATGTACAAACGGCACCTTCAGCTGACAATGGAGAACCAAAGGCTGGACCAGAAGATAAAGCATCTTCAAATAAAGAAGCTGAAGTTGGAAACCATGAAACTGGAGAAGGATGTAAGAACAAGTCCCACACTAGGAAGCTATGGTTACAATTCCATTTTTTTTAATTTTCTTTTTTTTTCCATCACAGCTCAATCTGAATTAAAACACCAATGACTCAAAGAACTGGTTCTTTTGTCCAATTAACGTGTCAAAAGGGGGGGATAAGAAAAAAGGAGACATTCAAAATTAATGTATTTAAAAGTTCTCAACTGAAATAGGTAACCTTGTAAAGGTCCCTGACTCTTCGCCCATCCACAGGTTCCTCATCAATGAACGGGCATGCCATGGTTGTGGAAAAGGTGGTGGTTCAAGAATGCCATGCTTATGTACTATGTCAAATCAACACTAATTGAGTTTCTGCTGTGTTTCATTACCTTTTTTCCTCCTCCTGAAACTGCTCACACTACTGTGGCACACACATGTGTGTGTGTGTGTGTGTGTGTGTGGTATTCACTATAGGTCTTATTCACTGTAGGCATAATGTTCTTGATTTGACAAATAGATATCTATAATGGATTAGTATAGCAGCTCCAGGTAAGACCTAAAACCAAAGTAGGCAAACTTAGACAAAAAGTGAAGAAAAACATGTACCTGGAGATGTCTTATTTTTTTTATTTTTTTTATTAGTGATGATAGTGGCAGAGCGCCCTACATTTAAAAATGAGAGAAGACACAAATTAGCTTGTACACAGAGTAGTCATGTCATCATTTGCCATCACCCTTACATTATCACCATCATAATCACAATGGACCACTGGTGGAAGGAAGGTTTTTTTTAAATGGGAAATTGTTGCTGTTGTCATCTTCAGTGTTTTGGATGAGATTGGACGAGAGTCACAGAATAAAAGAAAGAAAATCAGATATTTCCAAATAGTTACCGCTGACGGGATTGAACCCACGGAGCAGTGAAAAACACATTACCGTCACTTCTCTTTACCCACTCAGCTACTGAATTTCTCTTTGTCTTTGAGGTTGGCGTAGTATTGGGCATGTCTGGATTCACGTATTCCTATGTTTTAAAAATCTCACAATTTATTTTTCCGAACAAGAGCATCATACATTACAGATAAAGATGAAATTACTGTGTGACATACAGTTCACAAAGCATCTTGTGGAAGCCCGTCGGACCTTCTCTGAGAGGCAGCTAAGCTTAGCTTGACCGTAAGCCTGCCCGGGACCAGGCTTGTCGCGCTGGCTGAGTTACCATGGTTATCAAGCCACGCTAGCCCTAAGCCTCGTTTGTGGAACCGAACTCTCACTTAAATTAGCCAAGCTAACCGAAATAAGCCAGGCTCTGAGCTAAGCTAGCTTCGTGGAATACCCCTCTGGAAAGGTTGATCTCGCTTCGTGATACAGGCCCCAGGACTCTCACATTTCTGGTGTTCAGTAGACTTCTCTTTTGTTTTTTTTTAAGTATAGTATAGTATACATGTATTTGTTTATTTTTGGTAATTTGTATGGAGCACAACAACCTCAAGGCCACAATACATCAGCTACACTGTTTCTCCTCTGTTTTTTGTTTGTTTGTTTGTTTGTTTGTCCTCCTTCTTCTCCACATGCACTGTTGCTATATAACTCAGGACTTAAGCACCTGTCCCTCAATCCCCCCTGCTTGTTCCTTACTTTCCCCTTGACACACTATGGTGTATCACGGCCCACTCTGGCTCATATTAGGAAGTTTTTCCAATAAAGGCTGATAGGCTAGTCTCCAGGGAGGGTGGGTGACGGTCACAACCACGCACAGTATGGGTATAAAATACTTGACTGGAAGATTAACAGTGCATCAATCTTCATAAAAAGCTTACACCCTTTTGTGGCGCTAAGCCATGAAGACTAATGCAGACAGGTAATTAGAAAAAAAAAAAAAAAGAAGGCACATTATCTTAGAAAGATCCAAAAAATTCAACAAACATGGACTGCCAACTGCAAGGTATTTGTCAAGTTAAATGGCGACTGTCCAGAACAAGCCAAAGTTGTTTACATTAGGAGTCTGGAGGAGCTTGACAATTATCAGTGACAATGAATGTGTAGTGTGTACGTACGTGCGTTGGTGTGTAGCCAGTGTCAGTGTGATTGCTGAACTCAGTTGAGACTTTTTGTTACAATGACTGAAACCTTTAATCCATTCTCGATTGGTGATTGTAAATCATCTGACTATGCTGACTTATATGATCCTGATGTGCATTTTTTTTAACAAAGTGAGATCTAATTCATGCAATTATTACAATGAAAATGATTTTCATAGCCTAATTGAGATATCAACGGAGAATACTGATATGTTTTCATCAATTCATATTAATATATGCAGTCTTCCTAAAAACTTTGATCAATTTAATCACTATTTATCAACTTTAAATCATGAATTGCACTTACAGAAACTTGGCTTACAAGCATGAATCAAGATTTTTATAACTTGCCACACTATTCAGCTGCTCAGTCTATAAGAAAGGAGAGACTGGGAGGAGGGGTTTCACTCTTTGTGCACAGTAAATTTCAGTTCAAACTCAGGAATGATTTGGCCCTAAGCTCAAATGAAATGGAGATAGAATCTGTCTTTATTGAATTAACATCTTGCTCTTCCTTTGGAGGCAAGAATGTTATCATTGGCTGTATACCGTCCACCCGATACGGATATCAACTGCTTTAATGATGTATTTGCTGTTTCACTAGATATCATTAATAAGGAGGGTAAACTCTGTTATTGACACTGGGATTTTAATATAAATCTTATAAATAGTGAAAATCATACACCAACTAATGACTTCATGAATTTATTATATTCATCTTACTTTTATTCAGCTATTACCAAACCAACAACAGTGACAAGCAATTCAGCCACTCTAATTGATAATATTATCATTAATTCATTTGAGTATTCTTCTAAGTCTGGGGTACTATTTAGTGACATTTCAGATCACTTTCCTATATTTCATTTTACATTAAATCAAACAAATGCAAATCAACAAAGGGATTCTAACACCACATTAAGATACCGCAAGTTCAGTGAAGTTAATGTTAATCGATTCGAGAGAATGATTGAAGATGCTCATTGGGATGAGGTGTATATTTATAAGGATGATGCCAACTTGGCATACCAATCATTCCTTCAAATTTTCAAGAATATATTTGATCAGTGCTTCCCCCTCTTAAGATTAAAGCCCAGGAAAGGCCTTGGCTTTAAACCCTGATTCTCTTTGGGACTACTGAAATCAGTCATAAAGAAACATAAATTATATAAAAGATATTTGTCGAATCCAACACAGAATAATGCAGATACTTATAAAAAATATAAAAACAAATATACACATTTACTCCGAATAGCAAAGAAAAGGTATTATTCTGATAAATTTACTGAAAAGTCTAATGACATAAAAGCCACCTATAATGTCATTAAAGATTTATTAAATAAGAAAAAAACCTCAGTGAAATTTCCATCTCAGTTTACATATGGTGATAAACTGTTTTCCACTTCATTAGAGATAGCAAATGGTTTTAATTATTTTTTTTGCTTATGTGGGACACTCTCTAGCTTAAGATATTCCATCTACTAAGGACTGCCCTATTGGTAATATTCCTGCTTATTTCCCTACTCTATTAACCTCTCCCATGTTCCTCCATGATGTGATCCAGTGGGAGGGTTAAAGGTCCATTTGATTCCCTTCAGGGAGAGTGTATCATTGATCTGTTCCAGGTTCCATGCCTCAATGGCTCGTTTCAGCTCACGCTCTGCACCGATGAAATTAGTGCCATTGTCGGAGCGTAGCTCTTTGATCTGTCCTCTTCTTGCAATGAAGCGTCGTAGGGCGTTGATGAACGAGTCTGTGTCCAGAGACGAAGCAACTTCAATGTGTACTGCTCTTACTGCTAAACATGTGAAGATGACTCCGTATCTTCTCACCAGACTCCTCCCACGCTTGATGTCAAAGGGCCCAAAATAGTCAACCCCAACGTAACTGAAGGGAGGTTCATCCACTGAAACTCTATCAATAGGCAAGTCCGCCATTTGCTGTTGTCCTGCAGCTCCATGTAGCCGACGACAAATGACACACTTGGCCAAGACTTTCCTTATGGCAACACTGGCTGAAGGAATCCAATAGCGCTGTCGCAGCCTTGCCAGCACATGGTTCCTACCGCCATGGCCAACCTCCTGATGGATGTGCCGTATGATGAGGTCTGAGATGTGAAGGTCTTTAGCTATTATAGCTGGGTGTTTAGACTCCTCAGGCATGGCAGCCTTACTAAGTCGCCCTCCAACTCTCAACATCCCCTCCTCCAGTATGGAACTGAGCTTATATATGTGACTGTTTGCTTTCACACACTCTCCCCTTTGGAGGCAAGAAAATTCTTCTGGGAACCCTCTTCTTTGACAAAACATGATTATTTCCAGTTCGGCTTCCCTGATCTCTTCCACTGAGAGACAACCATGGCAGAGGTTGTCGTCATGCATCTTCTTGTTGAGAGCATCCGTTTGCATTGAACTGGATGAAGATTGAGCCAGATGTGCAGCAACTTCCTTTTTCTTCCTGATGTTCTGAAGTGAAGTCTTGAGCCTTAGAATCCAGGCCATCACTCTTGTAAGACGTGTCCATGATGAGCCGTGGTTTATCAAACATGTCACAGCATCATCTTCCTCTTGTTTCGTGGAAACAATGGCACCTGACACCTTAACCTCTGGATCCCCAGATGGAAGTTCTCCCAAGCTTTCTGGGTTGACAGGCCATGCTTCCTCTTGCTGTATGAGAAATGAGGGACCAGATATCCACACCTTATTTTTCAAGAATAGCTCCATCCTCAGACCTCTGGAGGCAAGGTCCGCTGGATTGTCTGTAGTGGACACATACCTCCATTGCGATGGATCAGACATCTTAAGGATCTCGGAGACTCTGTTCGCAACGAAGACTCGGAATCTTGAAGTTTCGTTCTTTATGTATTTCAGAACAGTGGTGCTGTCCGACCAAAAAACTGAGTCTTGCAGTTGCAGCCTCAGCTCCCTCCTCCACAGCTTACCCATACGAGCTGCCACCACTGCTGCTGTCAGCTCCATACGTGGGATTGTCACAGGCTTAAGAGGTGCCACCCTGGACTTTCCCATGATGTGGGCACTGTGCGCCTGGCCTTGCTGATTTTTCAACAGCAGGTAGGTGACAGTACCATAGCCCTCCTCACTTGCGTCCGCAAAGTGATGACCCATGGCCCACATGGTTGCTTCTCCAAAGTTGGGGGGGTTTTAAATAGGGTGACCATATTTTGATTTCCAAAAAAGAGGACACTCGGCCCGGCCACGACATAGCCTCCTTAAATGATACTTGCGGTTTACTCAAAGATGCCTTATCATTTTTAATATATTCAAAATGTATATGTATGGATAGAAAATTCAGTTATATTACAAAATAATATCTCTCAAAGACAGAAATTCAGATAGGCCCCAATAGGGGACACATGCACACACTAGAGTGTGGCGATCCGAGCCCAACGGTACTGACGGGTCGGGCCACAAATGTAGCTATAAATTGTATTCGGGCTGGGGTCGGATTCGGTCAGGTTTCAGTGAAAATATAGTATAAAAATAAATAAAATCCTATTGTCTGTCCTGTTTATTGCTTGGGCGCTGTTATTTACGTGACAACACCTGAACATAACACACACTGGCTGTTTGTTTCTACCTCTCCCCTCGCTGGAAGCCTCGGACCTCCTGCCTCATACACGGAGGTCTCCCTCTTTGCTGAGCACCCACGGCGCGCGCCCGGCCTGTTAAACACCCTGTGACACCGGGGTGTGTGTGGGTGTGTGGGTGTGTGGGTGTGTGGGTCGGTCGGTCGGTCGGTCTGTCGGTCTGTCGGTCTGTCTGTCATTATCATCAGTTTATAAAAAAAAAAAACCCCGGACGGGACGTGAAAAGTGGACATGTCCGGGCAAAAGAGGACGTTTGGTCAGCCTAGTTTTAAACATCGTCTGATGCAGAAGCCTTCCAACGATTGCTGCTCTTTCACCCAGTCTGTCCATTCTTTGGAGGCAGATGCTGGTATTGGGTCATCCCAGCCTAAACGTTTCCTGCACAGGTCTTGAAGGATCCTCTTGGCTGTGAAAATCACAGGAGCAAGAATCCCTAGAGGATCCGATGGTTGACAGAATTCCTCTTCAGGTCAACGGTCTGTCTTAGAAGGTTATGCTAAACTTAAAGGTATCGGACTGTACACACCATCGCACCCCCAGTGCTCTCTCCACTGGTAAGACGTCCTGATCCAGGTCCAAGTCCTTAACCTCCTTTGCTCTTTCCTCCTCTGGTATTGCTGCCAGCACACCACGACTGTTGCTGATCCATTTAGTCAAATGAAAGCCTCCCCTGGCGCAGATGGTTCTCAAGTCATCACACAGGGCTATAGCTTCCTGTTCTGAGGCTACAGAGGTGAGGAGGTCGTCAACATAAAAACTTTGCATGATGGTCTCAAACACCTGCTGGCTAAAAAGCTCTTTGTTATCTTCGGCACATCTCCGGACAGCAAAGTTAGCGCAGCTTGGGGATGATGTAGCCCCAAACAAATGGACGACCATCCTGTACTCTACCATATCTTCATTGAAGTCTCCATTGGGCCACCAGAGAAAGCGCAACAAGTCTGCATCTTCCTCTGGCACACGGGCTTGATGGAACATAGCCTCAATGTCCGACATCAGAACAATGGGGTCCTTCCTGAACCTGGTCAAGACACCCACCAGCGTGCTTGTAAGGTCAGGTCCTTGTAGGAGATGTGCGTTGAGCGATGTATCTTTGAATGATGCCCCACAATCAAAAACAACACGAATTTTCCTCTTCTGGGGATGGTATACCCCGTGATGAGGGATATACCAAACCTTGGCGTTGCTGCGCTCCAGATCTGAATCCAGCACACTTTCAGCATATCCATTTGAGATCAGGTCATTCATGAATGCAGTGTAGTCCTTGTGGAACGATGCGTCCCTGTTGAACCTCCTTTTCAGGCTGAAGGTGCGTTGCTCAGCGATTTTGCGGTTGTTGGGCATGCTGACCTTTCGGTCCCTCAGAGGTAAGGCAATACTATAATGGCCATCCACCAGTCTCACAGTTTTGTCATTTCCAGGAACCTGCGGTCCTCCCTTGACAGCCCTTGTTGTTCATCCTGACAGCTTTCAGGAAAGTCTGTCTTGAACTGTTGATTCCAGAGCTCGTCAAGCGTGACAGCAGAAATTCTGTTGACTAAAACTCCTGACTGACACACAGGATTATCACAGCCATCACCAAGTGGGCCATTTACAGTCCAGCCAAGCATCGTTTTCACGGCATATGGCCCTCCATCCACGCTCCTGATGACTTCCAGCAGCTCCAAAGCTCTGGGCACATTCATGCCAATCAAAATCTCCACATCCGCATCTATTTCTGGCAGATGGACATGTCTCAGGTGAGGCCACCTTTCCAGGTCCTTTTGACATGGAATGTTGCTTCTTTTTACAGGCATTTCCTGTTGTGTGAAAATCTTTGGCAGTTCACAGTATGTGTCATTGTCCAGTCCAGCGACTTCCAAGGCAGATGCAATGCAACTCTCAACAACTTTCTCTTGGCCCATGGTGCGCAAAAGAATCCTTATTTTCCTCCAAGAGAGATTCAGCTTCTCCATCAGACCCACTGTGCAGAAGGAGGCCGAACTCCCTGGGTCTAAAAAGGCGTAGGTTTCCACTACCTTTTGACCTTTGCTTGACTTGACTTTGACTGGTACGATGGCGAGCTTGCAGTCCTGGTCACCAGCCCCAGTGAGACCACCGGTGTTGACTTTCACCATAGCACTGTCCAGAGCACCTACTGATTGTCTTTCTCTGCCTCTGCATCATTTTTCCTTGGATGGATGTGCAGCATGCTGGGGTGTCGTGAGCCACATATTTTACATGAGAGACGTTTCCTGCACTCTTTACTGACGTGCCATGTGCACAAACAGCCAAAGCAAACTCCATTCGTTTTCAGGAACTCCATCTTCTCACTATGAGCTTTTCTCTCCAATAGAGTGCAAGACTCCAGCGTGTGTCTGCCTTTCTTGCAGTAGAGACAAGTCTTCTCAGCTCCGTCTCTGACCTTGCTCTTCTCTGAATGAGGTGTTTTCTCAAGTGTCGTAACGGTTGTGGCAAAACTACTCCCTCTAGCTTTTGGGCGATGCATAGGTTTCGTTTTGCCACTGTCTTTGCTTGTACCAACGGTGGGCGCATCCTGTATGTCTCTCTCATTCAATATTTTTATTATTGGTATTCCATATTAAGTGTACATTTCAACAATTCCAAAACAACGGTAAACAAGAACAAAAAAGTATCTATATATACCGTATATATATATATATATATATATATATATATATATATACACATATACATATACATATGTACACCATTTATGCTGAAATTCATATATAAGTGTATTTAATATCATAACTCACCCTCAACCCTCCCTCCCACCCCTAAAGTGAGGGAAACCGACAAAAACAGACACGTACAGAGGGCACTATGGATTCAATCTCTACAGGTATTAAGATGTCCACAAGAGCCTACGTACAAACACACACACACACACACACACACACACACACACACACACACACACACACACACGGGAGCAGAATTGTAAGACATATCATAATGGTAGTAACAATCACAATTCTTCCAAATAAATCTCACATGATGTCGCCGTCCACAGGAGGCCATGCATCTCTAAAACACTGGGGTCCTAGACCCCTTGAAATGACTATATGTGGTAATGTTTCCTGAAAGCTGAGACACATCTAGCACTTCCCCAGCTATACAGCAAGCAGAGAATCCACTGGACCATCTGACCAAGTAAAATAATATGAGATACAAATACATTGGCACAAGGCTACTTCTGAAGCCCAATTTGGAGTTCGTCTTCTATACTAATCAAAACTGGCTGCCACGTGACCAGGAATTGGACCATTTTATTCTTATTTATGTATGATAACCTTTCGAGTGGAATTATATTCAAGAATTTTTCAAACCAGAGAGAAACATCTGGAGATGCGTCACCAATCCATTTTTGAAGAATACATAATCTAGCTGCGTACCAACAGATTCTCAATATATATTTATACTTAGAAGCATGTATATCTCCCTCATCTAGTCCTAAGATGCAAATACCTGGATTTAATGTTGACCTACATCCCAACATGCCATCAATTTTCCTTTTGACACTATACCAAAATTCAACAATATTTGGGCATTCCCAGAAGACATGAAAATATGTAGCTTTGCCAATATTACATTTAGGACAGACTATAGTACAATCAGGATCATACTTGGATCTGATAAACTGAGTAACATGCAGTTTATGAATGATCTTAAATTGAGTTTCATGCGATGTACTTGAGCAAGTTATCTTTTTTGCATTTAATAAGATTTTTCCCCAATCATCCTTACTTATTGTGGTCCCAAAATCCACTTGCCAGGAACATCTACTGACGTCAGTATCAATTTTCTCACATTTAACAAGTTCCCCATATAGATAACTTAATATCTTTTTATGTACTGACACAGATTTAACCAGCAATTTTTCAGAAAAACTTATCTCAGCCTTCTTTTTATAGTGGGAATGAACATAACTCCTCAGTTGCAGGTATCTAAAAAATTGAGTTTGTTCTAGTCCATAGTCTGTTCTCATCTGAGAAAATGATTTCATCGCATGTCCATCAAACAGATCCTTCATATTAATAATCCCTACTTCCCGCCATCTCCTGAATCCAATATCTGAGCAAGAGGGGGGGAAGTGAGGGTTATTGACCACGGGTGCAAAAAAAGATAAGGAACCCTCCGTCCCATAGTATTTACATATTTTATACCAAGTGCTTAAAATGTTTTTAACCACAAAGTTATCTTGTATTAAAGATTGCAAGGTAGTTTTCTCTATAAATGGTAAATCAGATGGTAGTAATGATTCGCACCCTATCATTTCTAAATCTGTAAATATATTTTTAGGATCTTCTTTTATCCACTGTGACATATGTCTCATTTGAGATGCCCAGTGGTAGAACCTAAATTGGGTACAGAGAGGCCTCCTTTAGAAATGGGAAGCTGCAGTTTAACTAATTTAAATCTTGGTCTCTTATTATCCCATATAAATTTACATAAGTATTTATGCATATTTCTAAAGTGTTTAATTGGGATGTCGATTGGCAGCATTTGCATGGGATATAATATCCTTGGTAAAATATTCATTTTAATTAATGCTATCCTTCCAATCATCGAGAGACGAAGCACAGACCATCTTTGTAAATCGCTTTTGAGTTTGGCTATAACAGGTATTAAATTATATTTAATTAATTGCTGTAAGTCATATGGGATAAAAATACCTAAGTATCTAATACCTGATCCATCAATCCGGAATGGGGTATCTTGCTTGTACTCTCTTAATCTGCCCATTGGAAGGGCCACTGACTTTCCAAAATTTATCTTATACCCAGAAAAACAACTGAACTCAATAATAACCTCTGAAAGTTCTGGCAAAGAAGTGCTTGGGTTCGTTAAAAACAACAAAACATCATCCGCGTACAAGACAATTTTGTGCATGCTCTTCTTAGTTTTTATACCAGTTATTTTTTCATTCAGTCTGATGGCTTCAGCCAGGGGCTCCATAACCAGAGCAAACAGCAGTGGTGACAGAAGGCACCCTTGTCTCGTACCTCTATTTATTGAGAAGATTGATGAGAGTGACCCATTTACTGAGATCACTGATTTTGGGTCTGTATAAAGTAATTTAACCAAGTGTATAAATGTTTCAGGAAAAGAACACTTGTAGAGAACTTTAAAAAGATACATCCATTCAATTCTATCAAAAGCTTTTTCTGCATCTAAGCTTACTATATATGCATCTTTGTTTTTATTTTAAATGTACTGCATAACTCCCAACAGTCTTCTGACATTAGAATAAGCCTGTCTCCCAGGGATAAATCCTGTCTGATCAGGAGAAACTAACCTTGGAATGAGGGTGTTGAGTCTATGAGCTAAGAGTTTTGCCAGTATTTTGGAGTCAGTGTTTTGGTTTGAAATAGGTCTATATGAAGCTGGATCTTCTGGATCCTTATTTTCTTTTGGAATGACAGTGATTGTAGCTAACTGCAGAGAACTGGGAAGCCTCTTAGCCATGAGAGAGTGTTTAAACATATTATTCAATAGGGGGGCAAGTGTACTCGTAAACGTTTTATATACCTCGACTGGGAGGCCATCTGGACCACTTGCCTTCCCACTTGATAATGAGTCAATCGTATTTATAATTTCACTGACATTTATCTCTATACCCAGAACATTTCTTTCCTCAATTGTTAATTGAGGAAGGGGGAGACTTTCCAAGAAAGTATGCATTCTTAACTCAGTGTCAGAAGACTGTGGGAGCTCAGACATATACAGATTTCTATAAAAGTCGCTGAAAACAGAACAAATATCATTTGGCATAAAACAATAGTTACCTGTTTTACCTTTTATCTTAGTGATAGATTTATGTTTTGACCAATTATTAATTAATGCTGCCAGGTACCGCCCTGATCTATTTCCCTGTTCATATAATTTGTGTTTCTGCAGAAACAAAGCTTTTTCAGCCTTCTGGGATAAAAGAGTGTTGAGAGCCATCCTAGCTGTCACAACTCTATCCCAGTTTGCTTGAGTCGGCTGTTTTTTATGTTCTTTTTCTGCTTCTAGTAATCTTACTTCTAATTGTCTTAGTTCATTAATATATTTTTTTCTCTTAGTAGATGTGTAGGAGATAATGATCCCTCTTAAGTATGCCTTAGTAGTTTCCCATAAAATAGATGGAGTTACCTCATTATTATCATTTATATTAATGAACATTTTTAACTCCTGTTCTGCCCACTCACAAAATTCAGGGTCCACCAACACTGATCTGTCACATTTCCATCCAGATCGTTTAACTCTGTGATTCTGGATGGAAAGACATACTGATGTAGGAGCATGATCAGATATGAAAATTGACCCTATGTCAGATTTCACAACCCTGTCAATGGAAACATTAGGAACTAATATAATATCAATTCGGGAGTATGTTTTATGGGGGTTGGAATAAAAAGAAAAATCATTTTGACAAGGGTTCATAAGTCTCCATATATCTGCTAGACCAACTTCCTCCATCATCTGCATAAGTGCTTTGGATCTAACTCCCGTGATCTGTGATTTGGGAACTGGATATTTATCTTTAGTAGAATCCAAAACACAGTTCCAATCTCCTCCGATGATTGTTAAAGGGCAACAGTATTCCAGCAACAGACTTGTTAATTTAGTGAATAGGCATACAGGAGCATTTGGGGCAGCATACACATTTACAATAGTAATCTTCTCTCCATATAAATAACCATGTAAAAATATATAACAACCCTCTGGGTCAACGTCACAGAATTCTACTTGAACAGGTAAGTTTTTATTTATCAGCACTGCCACACCCCTACTCTTACTGTTGTAGGAGGCCGAATAGACTTGGCCAACCCAGTCTCTCTTAAATTTAATGTGCTCCGACTTGTTAAGATGGGTTTCTTGAAGTAATGCTATGGAGACACTCTCTTTTTTCAGAAATGACAGAACCTTTTTTCTCTTAATGGGATGGTGGGATCCATTTATATTCCATGAATAAACTTTAATTACTGTATTAAAGGCCATGACCTCTTTTTGGCTTTAGACATTCAAGTAATACGTTTAGCAAGATGTCTATATAAAGCATCTGATTCCATAAACTGCTCTCCCTTTTCACACATTCCAAACATGAAACACACAAAACCCATACACACACATTTTCCCTCCCCTCCCCTACCCAGTAAGAAGTTAGGTAAGGATCCATCAACCAACCTATGGACCTCATCCCAACCTCACTGCTTCCCTAACGTCTAACGATGGGGTCTTAAGTCTGCCTGACATGTTCTAAGCTAACAATCTAACCAAAATAAACTAAAACCAAGACTCAAGGTGGATCATTTCCCCATATTTCCATCAGTATTAAATTTATATAAATAACTTTACGACTCTTTACCATGACCCCATTTAGATAAGTGCAGAATGGTCCTTTAATTCCATTGTTCAATCAACTGTCCTACACCAAGTGCTACTCCAAGTTTAAAGTTAGAGTAATTTGTCAAGAGTGTTCCCGCCCACCTCTTCCCACGAGAAGGGACAAAGATAACAAAAACAAACGAACAAAAAATAAAGCAGGTATAAAAAAAAGAAAAGGGAAAACAACAACAGCAACAAATACAAACAACATAATTATATTAGTTCATTATCTGTTTTAAACTTAATATATCCACTTCTGAGTGTATCCATGCAATCCCATCCTCTTTTTAGTCCACAATTTAAGATTCCCAGAATAACACGGACGGGAGAAGTGGGAGGGGGGGGGTCAAAATAACTGGTGGGCTTCTTAACATCTCTATGAGGTGGTGGGGGGAAAAGAAAAGGAAAAAAAAAGTAAAATAATATCAATACCACCGAAGCCCGATATTCAAATAATTGCCAACCTCCTCAAGATATGTCTTTTATGAAGTTCTCAGCATCGGCAGGGCTTTTAAAGAGCCTTTTCTGGCCCTCATACTCCACAAAGAGTGTTGCTGGAAAATACAGCCCATACCTTAGTTCCATGCCGCGGAGGCGCTTCTTGACCGCTGCAAAGGACTTGCGCTTCTCCCGGACAGCTGCGCTGAAGTCCGGATAAAGGAAGAATCTCTTCCCGTTGACTCTCAGCTCTCCGACTTCCCTGGCTCGCTGCATCACCTTAATCTTCTGTTGATTACTCAGAAATTTAAGAATGATCGGTCTTCCTGCTTGAGCAGATGATATTTGACTTTCGTGGGTCCGGTGGGCCCTCTCCACCATCAGCGGCTCGGAGTCTTGCCCCCAACCGAGGGCGTGCGTCAGAAGCCGGCCAACAAATGCAACCGTATCTCTTCCTTCTGCTCCCTCCGGGATACCGACCATCAACAGGTTAGACTGGCGGCCTTTATTTTCCAGGTAATCCACCTTGGATTTCAGTGAATCCACCTCCTTTTGAAGGGAGTTAATTTTCCCCGTGGCAGTATGCAGATTATCCTCATTTGCACTCACTCTCTGCTGCATTTCCTCATATTGATGGTTAAGTGTAGCCATATTAACATCGATCCGATTTACTTTTTCCTTAATGGCACAAAAGTTTTGCGTCAGCTCACCTTTTATCTCGCTGACCACTTGCCACAGAGATTGGAGAGTTATTTGTTCATGATTCTGTTCTTGATTCTGCATCGTAATTATAGATGATAAGATTTCCAAACGCTGACCGTCACTTAACACACCTTAATTTGTTTGGCGTGGCTTCAGTCCGCAGGTGGTGCACTGATTTATTTTAGGCGTAGCAGTAGTCGTGATTCTAGGAATATCCAGACTTCCAGTTCGTTCCTCAACACGAAGATTTATCATAAACTCCACCTCAAGTAGTATACCAGATTATATTTACTGACAAAACAATGTTTTTACTTAGGCAGACAGACCCATTACGTGGAGCTACGCACGCACATCCACTCCTACCGCCATCTTCACATCTGTATGTCTCCAAATATAGGGTCAGTGGCAATCTTCACTTGCCGTTCAACAAAGGCTGCGATATCGGAAAAGTTAAAAGAGTTTGTTGATGCACTAATATTGATGTCATTTCGTTTTGTTTTTCCAAGATAGACATAATATTGCGTTCACTGCTGCTGTGGCTGGAAAAATGGCTATGTGCATCATTATGTTGAGATACAGGGGGCGCCGCAGCAGCAGGGGCTGCGGTCTCTGGTTTTGGGAGCACTGAGGGCCCCTGGTGGAGATAATTGGTCCTGCCTCTGACAGGTGACTTTGGTCTGGCTCCTCCAAAGTGTGAATTTAAATTTCCGGTTACAGGCTGCATCCCTCCATCCTGTCCATCTTTATTTGGCACAAAAGTCTCTGCATGGATGTTGAGGCCCTTTTTGAAATAAGACTCCATGCCATCCTTTTTCTGAGAAGCACGACTGTGTACACTTGAGCCAGAGGACTTAAAAACATTTACCTTTGCCATAGATGCAGCTATCTCGGCCTCCAGCTGAAGTTGCTCTTTTTGTTTTCTTAATTGCTCTTCCTGTTCTCATTTCAGCCTCGGCTTTGAGACATGCAGATGCAGTAGATGAAACTTTAGATCTCGAGCCACTCAACTTGCTGCTTTGGTTTGATATGCTGTCAGCAGGTGCTACTGTATCCTGGTAATCAATTTTTGAGGATGTTGGTGAAGCTGTGACGTTTCATTCTGGCCATCATTTTGATGATTTTGCTGCAGAGACACTATTTTCTCCTGGAAATTGATTTGAGGATTTAGAGTTTGGTGAAACTGATGCTGCTTTCCACCTTCCATATCCACATGTGTTTCCTTTTCCAAGGCCTCTTCCTGGCCTCTTCCTGGCAAGGCCTCCTCCTGCTGGAGCCTTCCAGTGAGATGGGTCTCTGTTAGAGCTTTGCTTGGACATCGACTGGTCTCTTTAAACCAGGCTTCCACATCCTGAAGAAATCCTTCTTTATGTTTATAAATCTTTGAAAACCACTCATTTTGCCTGTTTTGTTTATCATTTGGAATTAAAGGCAACAGAGAGTCATGCAGAGCATTGGCGTTTTCAAACAGTTGCACAATTACATCAACCTGTGATTTGACAAGTGAAACATTTTTCTCATCCTTCATGAGCTCTTTCATTGACAATATCAAACGTTTTATTTCATCCACTTTCCTTTTGCGCTCCTTTTGAATTGACTCGATTTTATTCTCACGGGCCTTCTCAGTGAGGATTGGTTTTCTTTTCTCCTCCCCTTTGCCACCAGTTGAATCAGTCTTCTCTGTTCCACTCATTTTGAAAGCACTGATCGCGAAGAGAATCCAATGCAAGGCCAGCAACATCAATAGCCACAACAAGCCACAGCCTTCAGGTGAAAAGGCATTATGTCACACAAGCCGATCCAGCGTTGCGCACCAAGCCACACGCACCGGGCCCTGCGGGCTCCAAACGCAGCAGTCCGCAGACTGCATAAACCCCCGCAGCAGCAGCAACCAGCAAGCAGCACACCGCAACTACAATGCTAATTTCCACGCAGCAACAACCCGTTCAAACTGTTTCCAACAAGCCAACATAACAGCAAAACGAAACGGGTAACTTACCGCTGATCACAGCGAAGTTGTCTGGCTGGTGTGCTCTCAGGCAAAGTGCCCCGGAATCCGTGTGATGGGATCGATGATTCAATTATCCACTTGTTCCGTGAGGTGCGTCCAAAGCGATCTTGGGCTTGTGAGGTCTCTCTGTGGCTCCAATCCGATGCTTTGTGTCGTATTTTGCTGACAAATTAAGGCGACTATCCTGAGCAACCTATTAGTTGCCGAGAGGCTGAGTAGGGGGAAAAAAATACTTTGCCTGACGCGCTGGCTGACGAAGCGTCAATGATCACGGCTCCCAAGTACTGTGTTTTGTGTATTTATTGCCGAAAACAAACTTACATGCGGGAAGGCAGCGATTCAATCTACAACAGAAAATCAAAGCGGTCAGCAACAGTAGGACATCCCCGTTCACCCTCTCCCAGTTCATTCACACAAAAAAACCCCGCCAGGTGAACAGCTGATTTACCACTACCGGTGCTGACGTACCACCACCACCACCACGTGACTCACATCCCCGTATGTGACCATACAATAAACAAATAACTATTAGGCTATAGATGCCACAAAGAGCTGCATCTACAGGTAGCTTGGATTTAACAGTGTAGGACAGGCACTATGCGTCTGCCTGTGCTTTTTTTAGTCATTATTAAATTCACACAAAAATTAATTGTGCAGTCCAGATTGTTTTGAATTTACTGTATAATAGAATGTGTATGTTTCATTGTTTATAATTACTGTACTATGTGTGTGTGTGATTACTGAAATAAACTAAACACTAAAACTTAACTAAAGCTGTCAATCAAACCCTAGTGGAGACCAAACAACCAAACCGAGACCACTCGAAAAGGTGGGTCTCTGTCTGCTTCCAAACGGACTCTGGTGCTGAATAAATCCATCTGCTGATTGTCAAATCTGTCTCATAATTGATCCTGATAAAGGCCATGTATATGTCAACGCTGATGAAGGCTTATGGCTGAAACGCGTCCATTGTTTTTTTTGGTCTGCTGTTTAGATTAAAAGATCTTTAAAAGGAAATTTGTGAGTGCTGGCCTCCTTTGATATTTTCTAGTTTTTTTGTGGCCATGCATCTCATTCATTTTTTTCTATTTGAGTGTGCTCATGTGTGCTCTTTCAAAGGCTTTGTTTATTCCATGACCTATTTATGCAAATACCATTCTCGGAACCCATCAACTGTATTTGGCGTCTGACTTCTGGCAGACGGCGATACTGAATGTAGAGTCTGTTTATAGAGACTATGCAAATACATACCTGTAACCATGGTAACGTATAAGCATGTCAGTGTGGGTATTTTCCCTGATTAAGAAGCTGTTAAAACTGCCATTATTGTATCTGACCTGTGTACTTTGCTCATTAAGTCCATTAAAATGTGTGTGACAGTGATCCCACAGTATTAAGCCCCAAATCATTACTGCACAAGACGCCTTCAATTAATCTTGTCTCTATGAGTCAGTATTCTTAACATGCTATTGTTGGGATTCACAGGACCACAGACGATTTGTCATTTGTCAAAATCTAAACTGGACAGGCTTTTCCTCTCTGCATGCTCTTGTCACAGGGAATGAAACCCCAAATTTTTCTATCTACAGTTCCACTGGGGAGGAGTCTGTCAATCAGCACATAGAGAGTAAAGTCTTTACAAAGAATTTATTTTAAAAACTAAATAAGATTTGCTAAAATAGTCCAAGATTAAAGTCTATCAAAATCCAGTTCACCAGCACACCAGCTGCTAAAAGTTCAGGGTCCAGGGAGGAGCCTCATCTTGTACAATCAGCTGGGTCAAGCCTGATTTATGGTCGTGCGTTGAGTCGACGACGTCGCTACGTGGTTGCCGTGACGCCGTCGTGAACCCTTCGAACTTCTCCGTCACTCCGTTTCGTCGCGGTGCAATTCACCGTCATAGCAGTAGGAGGCTTCGTTCCTTTCCTGAGTGGTTATCGCCGTCTCTAGTTGATTCTTCGTTTTCCGGTCACAGAGAAATGAACGCGGAGCACGGACAGACGGCTCCGGCCGTATCCGTATTGAACGTTGAGCATAATGGCATATATATAATGAGCCTTAACAACATCTACATCGCAATAGAAGATGTTTAAAGACGGCGGGGATAGCAGTGGAAATACGGAACCGGAAATGCTTTGCGACCAAGCAAACCAATCACAGCCGTGCCGGTCTGCGTTGGGTCTGCGTCGCCTCGACGCGTAGTTACATTTTTGGGGAGGTGCACGTCAGGCTACGCCGGGGGCTACGGCGAGCCCTCTGCGTAGCCCCGTAGCCTACAACGTAGCGACGTCGTCGATTCAACGCACGACCATAAATCAGGCTTCAGGCTGCATCCAGAAGTGGAGCAGGAGGAGGAGTGAAGCGCACCTCACTCCTCCGCAGATCCCACAGCGCCTCCTCTCTCTCTTTCTCTCTCTCTCTCTCTTCGCTTGCTCCTTCAGCTCCGCTGCACGGGTCTCTCCAGGCCACCAGTCACATGCTGGTCCCTCTGCCTGCAGTGCGTCACTGCTGTGCTCTCTTTACAGCCGCCGTTCAGCTCTGTCGCCCCAGCCTCTGGACGCTTCCTCACGGCTCCGTGGCTGCCCGTCGGCTCTGTGTCCTGACTCTCTCTCTCATCACCCCAATCCCACATACCTGTGTTGCTAAAAAGGAATCCAAACCTCACCAGCGCCAATCACAATTGCTGCTGTTCAATGGACAGGTGCAACTAATCACAGCAATCAGTGTGGTGCACTTGCTAACCACAGGAGGGAGGGGGGGAAGGAGCAGACCCACAAACCAAACACACACATCCACCCTGTGACACTTCCCCCCAACCAATGTGTTCTATTCCCTTGAACACACACATAAACACACACTGTGGCACTCCCCCCTAACCTGTGTGTGCTAGTCGTTTACCCAATACCTCTGTGGCAGTGTTCCTCTTTTGGATCTTTGGGAGCGCCTGGGCTCAGGCTGAAGGACTTGTTCATGGGCTCCACCCCCAATTGGCACCATCAGGCCCCATGCTGGCCAGTGTGTCTCAATTGTTTTTTCACTTCCGGCCACAGTTGTCCTTTGGGGTGGGTAGAGGAGGCATGGTCAAAGGAGGTTGCGATGAAGAGATAGTTCGGGGCCCTCTTTACCCTCAGGCCTGATTCGGTACACTGGGCGCTCTGGGTGTGGCCGGCTAACCGCCACATATGGCTGTTCCTCCCATCTGTCATCCAGTTTTCCCCTCTGCCATCTCCTCTGGTCCAGAACCAAAACTTGCTCACCAGGTAGGAGACGAGCCTCTTATGCCATCCGATCATAAAGCCTTTTATTTTTCTCTGCTGCTCTTTTTAGGCTGTCGGATGCTTTCTTATGGGCATAGTGCAACTGCTCCTGATGCCTGTTGACTCAGTCCATGGTGTTGTCAGGTGGGGCAGGCCCCATGGCTCCAGTCAGCATATCTACAGGAATCCTCAGATGGCTACCAAAGATGAGGAAGGCTGGCGCATATCCTGTGGAACCATAAACAGTGTTATTATATGCCTGGACTAGCCTGGGTAAATACTCCACCCACCTGTTCTGTTTTTCAACTTCCAGTGTGCCAACGAGGTTCAGAAGAGTTTGGTTGAGTCTCTCACAGGCTCCATTCCCCATTGGATGGTAGGGAGTAGTGCGGCTCTTTCGGCATCCATAGATTTGGCACAGTTCTTTAATCAACCTTGACTCAAAGTTAGGGCCTTGGTCTGAGTGAAACACTTCAGGACAGCCAAATGGCTGGATTACATGTGCCCATAGAGCACGGGCTGTTGTTGGAGCCATTTGATCTGGGGTGGGGACTGCCCATGCAAAATTTGAGAACAGATCTGTCATAACCAGTATATTTTGACACTTGTCTGTGGGGTGACCCAGGGTCAAGAAATCAAGAGCCACAATGTGCATTGGTGTCTTGGGTATGAGAGAAACTAGAGGTGATTTACCTTGTGATCTGGCCTTGTGCAGAATGCAGTGTGGGCAGGCTTGAATCCAGGTATTCACAGCAGAGATGGGACCAAGTCACACATGCGCAAGTCTCAAATAAGTCCCAAGTCATTTTTTCTTAGGCAAGTCAAGTCCAAGATAAGTCACCTTATTATTGTAATTTTACCTGCAGAATCTGATCTTAATAAAGTGAAAAGACAAGATATAAGTAACTGTCATTAAACATCACTGGACAATGTGTCCAACCTGTTTAAAAAATATGACAATAATTTGGATTTGCATTGTAATTACTGATATTCAGTAAAATACATCATGGAATCAAACAAAACAGTATTTATTGATGGCTTTCAATCTAAACAAGATCACTTCTGCCTCACTTCTGCCAACAGTGTTTGAAATATTTTAGTTGCCAAGAAAAAAAGGCAAACATATAAAAATCTGAAAGAATAAACCTAATATAGAGCATCAGAAACATCTCTATGTGTTTCAGACTTCATCGCTGCAATGTTTACTTTGCAGGGACAACCCACGCGCGCATGCACACACACACACACACACACACACACTAACCAAGGCAGCGGCCAAAATCACCCATTTAGCTCATTTAACCCTGTATTGCTCATTTCTAAAATGCACAACCAGTCTTGTGATGAACCAGTCGGAATGTTCGCTCACATTTTCTGAGGTTAATGTTAGCAAATAAATGAAAAAACTTGACTTGCCAACGCGGGCCCTCTCCTGACAGGTGGAACTCGGACGGACCCCCTCCCCCCACCTCATTCGCTGGCCTGTCATGCCAGGGCTCCCCCACCTCACGCAGGGCTCTGGGCGGGACTATAAACTTGAGTGAGACTCTTGTCCTTTTTTTATTATAACTGATGACTTTTATTGTTGGCTTATAATAACTGTTTATTTTTAACCATTTTGCCTCTGCCCTGGTAATTTTGATTGACATTTTTATCTCTTGGCCACTGACGTTAAAGGGGTCTGGAGTCACACTAGACGTTTTCTTAAGACCTGCTCTATTATGTCTTGCCTACATGTGTGTATTGGATTTTTCCTTTAGTTTGTGTTGGTTGATACATTTATTTTGTTGTGACCCTTAGTGGTTTTATGGATGCTTTATACATCCCGGTCTCATTATTTGTCTATTTTAAGTGGCCAAATTATTTAATTGAAGTCCCCCTCCTCTCCTCGCTTATTCACTAATATTACTGACTGAAAATCTAAAGTCCCAGACTACTGGGTGAGTTCTTCAACAGGTGGCAGAGCAGTGATCCGGTTAACGTGAGCCCTGCAGATAGCGCTCTACAGTTTGCTTTAGGGTTGAGGGACGGCCCAGCAAAACATGAGCTGCAGCGAGGGCTCAGACGTGCATCCCCAGCTATGTCATTTGAGGCAGCCTGCGATGAGGCGTTAGCTCTAGAGCAGGAGGGGAGGACGCCATGGCTTGCCAGGCACGTGCTGTCCCACCACCGCTGAGGCCTACACCCCCAGCCCTGGATATTGAGCAGCTCAAGGAGTCCCTCTGGACTGAGATGCGACAAGAGATTAAGGAACAAGTCATGTTGCTGGGTAAAACGATCGCAGAGGAATTACGAAACCAAGCATCTGCCCTCTCTAACCCCCAAGTGACATCCGCTAGACCCCAACTGAGTGACCGGAGGCATGCAACTAGCTGCAACAGCCGAACCTTCCGGTGGGATGAACAGGGTCGCTCTGTATGTAAGGATTGTGGGAAGTTGGCCACATTCAACGGTTCTGCCCCCGAAGACAAGCACCCTTCCAGGGTTTTCAGGTACACCGGCCACTGTAGGGCAAGTGACCGGGACCGAGGCGGGCCCAGATCCCCCTGAAAAGCCCTCATTTGTCGGTCGCTGCCCAGAAGTGAATGTCAACATCCACGGCAAGGATATTCCCTGCATCTTAGATACTACTTCCCAGGTGACACTCTTTAGCCACTCCCTGTTCCATCGCCATTTTGGGGCAGACCTAATAAAGAACCCTGATGATCTCTTATGGTTGGCCCTAAAAGCTGCCAATGGGTTGAAGATTCCTTATGTGGGCTATGCAGTGGTGGATATGGCTGTGGGGGGGGATCGTTCTACCTGAGCAGGGTGCGACTGTTGTGAAAGATGACTGCATGGACGCAGAACATGGGCTGTTGGGTATGAAGAGCTTGATGGAGCGAATGTTTGGGGCACAGCATGGTCAAGCTCTGCTTCTGTACTTGGATGATGCTGCGGTCCTTCCTCGACTTCGCTAGCTATTACAGACGCTTTGTGGAGGGGTTTGCAAAATTGGCTGCTCCACTTCATCGTCTAATGGCCGAGGTGCAGCGAGCCCATGGTCGACAATGGCAGCACCACGCCAACTCGCTCTCATTGATTAGTGCAGCTGTATCTCCTTTAAACATCTCCCGCAAACTACACTCAGTCAGACCTCTCCGTGTATGCAGTCAGGCTACTACTCTACGTCATTGTTCCCACTGGCAAGACGTGTAAAACCCCTCTCCCCCAGCACAACCACCTGCTGCTGGCCTGGTGCCTCCCCCCACGTGAGCATCTAACAATCCACACTCTGCTGAGCCCGGCCCGTTGGCTCCTCGGTCCTTGCCTTCACAGTCAATGCAGAGGTATCTCACTCACACACACAACCGGTGACATGCTAGCACTGCTGATAGGGCGCTACCGGGCAGCTCAACCCAAACTTGCTGTCTACGGACACTGTAATTGTTCACCTGGGAACGAATGACGTCATGATGAGGCAATCAGCTAAACTCCACTACGAGTTTGAGTCTTTAGCGACCACTATTGAAAGCCTTGGTAAAACATGCATCCTATCTGGTCTGTTCCTACACTGAGAAAGGAATCTGAATGTTTTAGCCGCCTGTTTAGTTTTTAGTTTAGTTTCTTGGCTACATACTTTCTGCACTGCTATTGGTTCTGGTTTAATTGACCACTTTGATTCATTTTGGAGGAACGATTATCTACTCAAATGGGATGGTATTCATCTGTCCAGACATGGTGTGAAACAATTTTCAGCAAACATAAGGAATTATCTACCTCATCTATCTGACTGACATACTTCTCTGCAGGCCTCTATCCCTGATAGGCCTTCTGTGATTCCTGTGCTCATCATTAACCAACCCAGACTGCCAAAGTCAGATTTTAAGAATAAAAACAAATTAAATGTCAATAGTAACCTCATTTCAGTTAAGTGTACGGATAACGTACATCCCATTGCTTTTAACAGTAAACTTGGTCTTCTTAATGTCAGATCCCTTTCTAATAAATCATTTTTATTTAACAATTTTATTGCCAGGATAACATAGCTCCTTTAATAGAAGCGAGTCCCCCTGGCTTCTTACCTGAACCAACCCAGATTAACTGGCTGAGGGGGTGGTCTAGCTGTTTTCTATAAAAAATGTTTTAAATGTTGTAGCACCACTTTTGGGTCTTTCACTACCTTTGAATCCCTCTGTTTCTGTGATGATTTTGCTTCCTGTGGTATGTTCTTTTGTATTTGCTCTCTCTCCCTCCCCTTTTTTCTGTTCTGCAGTGCATGTGTGTGTCAGGGGGCGTGGCTGGCTTCTCCTGCAGCAGCAGATGAGGCACACCTGTCTTCACTCACCTCATCTTCCTGTCTACAAAAGCCTGTGCTGTGTCCGAAATCATTCACTACTCCCTACTCCCTACTCCCTATATAGGGAATTCCCTATATAGAGGACTATATAGTGAGCTCATTAAAACACTTTCGGACACTACTCTGTCGCGAAGTTAAGTACGTCATTACTGTCTCACAATTAAAACGAGCCAGAGTGATGTCATCTGGTGGGTTTCCGAAATAAATAATAAATTCATTTGTGTGATAAAAACCTAATACTGAGCGTATTTTCCCACATGAATTAATACAAAAATAAATACACTAATACACTATTACTGACATTTGTATGTATTTCCCTGCTGCACCGGGTGCTCCTCCTCATTGTCCACCACGTCTGCCGTCTGTTATTGGCGCCTCCACAATGCATCACAGTACATATTGCTTGGTTAGTGACCATTGGTTGTACACTACTTTTTGCACTGCATTGTGGGATATTATGAGTCCACTATATAAGTTATATATTTATTTACACTAAACATTCGGACAGCACTACAAAATGGCCAACACACTATTTAGTGCACTATTTAGTGAGTAGGGAGTGATTTCGGACACAGCCCTGGTCTTCACTCCACTATGCTGCCAGATAATTCCGTCATGTTCGGTAGAGCTCTGTGTTCTTACATTTTGTAACTTGTGGTCAACTTGTTGCTTAGCCGTATTTTTGCTTCCTGTTCTTTTAGTGTTGCCAGAGTCTTTTTTGTACTCACCTGTGGTTTTTTCCTGTTGTGCTCAGGTTGTCCTTTGTGCCTCACCGTGTGCCTGAGTTTTTGTTCAATCCATCCTTCGGTGAACATTCTACGGGCCAGCCAGCTCCCTGCCTCCACTGCCTGCTCTTTTGTTTTTTCTTGTTGTTAATAAACCATTTTTGTTACCTCCCTGCATCAGTATCTGCTTTGGGGTCCAAACAAAAGCGGGACTTAACAGTTTCACTGTTTCGGGTAGCGCACGGGCCCTCTGTATTCTTATGTATAGACCACCAAAATCTACAACTGGTTTTATCACAGAATTCTCAGAATTTCTGTCAATTGCTATCCCTAAATTCAATAATATTTTAATTTTAGGTGATTTTAATGTTCATATTTGTTGCCCTGAGATTTTTTTAGCTAATGAGTTTTTAAATCTGGTGGAATCTTTTAGTTTGTCTCTCGCTCCCACTGGTCCCACTCACACCAAAGGCCACACATGGGATCTGGCGACCTGTCCAGGGTGTACCCTGCCTCTCGCCCGATATCAGCTGGGATAGGCTCCAGCCCCCCCGCGACCCTCAAGAGGATGAAGCGGTTAGAAGATGAATGAATGAATGAATAAATGATCATAATTGTATTTTATTTAACACCTCCTTGCCCATTATCTCAAACCAACCTGAAAGTCAGACATGCTCCCACATTTTTAATTCAACCTCTGCCTACATATTCTGTCAAGAATTTGCTTCCTTTGACTTCCAAATTTGCTCTTTAATGAACAGTAACAATATTTTAAATGGTTTTAACAACACCTGCTCAGACATTCTAGACAGAGTTGCACCTTTTATAACCAAAAAGCCTCAAAATACCTCTCAACCCTGGATAAATGTGGAAATTCGCTCATTAAAGAGAATCTGTCGTCAAGCAGAACGGAAATGGAAGGCCACCAAAAATTTTAATGAAAGATTTTAATTTGAAAATTAAAGTAAACTATTTTACCAATATTATTGAGAAAACCAGCATAACACCAGAGTGCTTTTTAATACTATCAGCTGCACTACAGATGCCCCTCCCACTGTGATTGAACCGTCTACGAAGACATGTGAGGAGTTTTTATCTTTCTTTTCTAATAAAATCAGTACAATAAGAAATCAAATCACCCCACTGCCTCTTGTAACACTCAAATCACCCATTAATCTGTCATGCTCTTTATATTTATTTCAACCTGGCTCAATAGAACATCTTGGTTAAACGTACAATATGTAATTTTCTGCCGCTAGGGGTCTCAAACCAAAACAATAACAGAAGACGGAGTTGGATGATGTCAGGAAGTAGCGTGGGATCATGGGAGTTGTAGTTATATAACCTTAACAGATACAGACGTTCCTCACTCCGTGTAACTGAAACAGACCGTGGCAGTTTTTATGGCAGAGCGAGCTTCAGCAGCAGAGAAATGCTCATGGACGAGATATATTACTGGAGCTATATTCACTTTATGTTTCACTTTATGCAAACGGGGTCTGTCGGCCGGTGTAGCAGCCCGAGCCGATCTGGTACCTACACCAGATCATCAAACTCTGATCTAACTATCTGTTTTCTCAGACACTGACTGTAATTCTTTTCTTAAGTATTTTGTTGATAAAGTCAACACTGTCAGAGCAAGCATTTCCCCATCCTCCAATCATCTGCCCGTTGGTAGCCCCAGCCCCACAATTTTGAACTCCTTCTCACCTATATCTATAGATGACCTCTCAAATTTGGTGTCAAAAATCAAGCCATCATCTACCCCTTTCAACATTCTACCTCCATCTCTGTTTCTTAAAGTCTTTAATTCCATTGGCCCTTCTATCATATCCATGATCAATCTCTGCCTGTCAACTGGCTCAGTACCTTCCCAGCTGAAACATGCTGTTGTGCAGCCATTGCTGAAAAAACCAAATCTTGACTCTTCCCTCCTAAAAAACTACAGGCCTATCTCCAAGCTACCTCTTCTCTCCAAACTCCTGGAAAAAACTGTTGCTGGGCAGCTCTCTTTACTGATAGATTCACATATGTTGTATGACACTTTTCAGTCCGGTTTTCGGAAGCCGCACTCCACTGAAACGGCCTTGGTTAAAGTTACAAATGATATCCTGATGGCGGCGGATGATGGGAAATGCTCTCTCCTCGTTGTACTAGATCTCAGCTCAGCTTTTGATACAGTTGATCACAAGATCCTTTTGAGCAGGTTGTACCATTATGGTATCTCTGGGTCTGCATTAGACTTTTTAAAATCATATCTGACTGATAGGAGTTTTTCTGTGTCTGTGGGTCAGTTCATGTCTGTCCCAGCACCGTTGTCATGTGGTGTCCCGCAGGGTTCTGTCCTATGTTATTTGTCCTCTATATGTTGCCTTTGGGTCGCATTATTGACAGATTCAAAGGCATTTCCTATCATTTCTATGCAGATGACATTCAACTGTACTGTTCATTTTTACCTGAAGAGGTTCACAAGCTATCTAATTTACTTGATTGTCTGGAGGCCATAAAAATTTGGATGTCGGACAACTTCCTCCAACTTAATAATGAAAAGACAGAAACCCTAATTTTTGCCCCAGACAATGAAATCTCAAACGTGAAGTCTTGTATCAGGTCTTTAACCAACTGTGTCCAACGCAAACTTCGTAATTTAGGTGACATTTTCGACCAAGCCCTATCATTTGATAATCACATCAGCCTACTCACTCGATCTTGTTTCTCACAACTTAGGAACATTGCCAAATTAAGGTCAGTTGTGTCCAAAGCTGAATTGGAAATGATCATTCATGCTTTTATTAGCTCTCGCTTAGACTATGCCAATGCACTTTTTACCTGTTTAAATAAATCCTCTCTGGCCCGTCTCCAAACTATCCAAAATGCTGCTGCTCGGCTTTTAACCCGTAGCAATAAGAGGGCTCATATCACTCCAATCCTGTCCGCCTTGCACTGGCTTCCAGTAGAATTCCGAATCAACTTTAAAGTATTGCTCCTGACTTTTAAAGCCCTACATGGTCTAGCCCCTGCATACATCACAGACCTCCTTCAACCTCACACTCCTTGTCGCACTCTAAAATCCTCGGATCAGTTCCTACTATCAGTTCCACATACTCGTTTCGTCACTCGTGGAGACCGAGCTTTCCAAGCGGTTGCTCCCAAACTTTGGAATGCCCTCCCCTTTTCGTTGCGATCCGCAGCGTCATGTGACACTTTTAAAAAACAACTCAAAACACTGCTCTTTAGCCAGGCCTTTGGTTAACCAACTCCTTTTACCCCATCATTCTCTTACTATTTTTCTTATTATTATTATTATTTTATTTACATTTTGCACTCTGCAGACACCTTGTCTTTTGCCTTGCTTTGTTTTTAATGCTTTGTTTTGTGTTTTGTTTTTAATGTTGTGTTATATCGTTGTACTTGCTTTGTCTACTGGAAAGCACTTTGTGATCTAGTATCTGTGAAAGGTGCTATATAAATAAACTTTACTTACTTACTTACTTACTTACTAGTAATGTCACTTAGGCTGACCAAACGTCCTCTTTTGCCTCAGACATGTCCACCTTTCACATCCCGTCCGGGGTGTCTGGGTTTTTTTAATAAACTGATTATAATGTCTGGTTTTCCGTGTGTTAAAGTCATGGCTCTCTTTTTTAGCGACTGTCTTGCTAACCTCAGTTATTTACACTCTATTCAGAAATGCTACTTACTTTAGCTGAGCGGTTAGCAATCTGCTAGTTATTTGAGCAAACTGCTAGTTACTTAGCTTTACAGTTAGCGATGGCTTCTCCCTCTCTGCTACTCTCTCTTGCTCAGTGCTTGTGTAAATGCAGTTCATTTACCGGCATCAGCTCAGCATTATAGAAACCTATCGTGAACGTTAGATGTTGTGGTTAGCCAGCCTCCGCTCCACACCGCTCCGCAGCGCTGGTGTCCCGGCGGGCAGCAGTGCTTGCAATACACTGGTGGAAATTATTAATATTTTGATCACATCAGCCAGATGTTTGCTTACCTGTCTAGTACACACGCGAGGTCGGCATCGAATTGTAGTCCTAGATGTTCACGAAGCTCTCTCCATCTCGGAAAGGCCACACCAATATTTATCCTGGATTTAGCTCTCTTTTTAGTACTCAACTAAACAAAATATATAATATTGGTTTAGTCGTTTTTAGAAATTTATATGTGGAAAAACTACACATTATATCTTTAAACCATCTCCAACATGAAGCCTACATTCTGTCCTCTTGATATCCTCCCCACCCGCTTCCTTAAAGAAGTCCTGCATTTAGTTTGTCCTTTTAATTTAACTATAATTAACTCTTCCCTCTCATCAGGCATAGCTCCCGACCACTTCAAGCATTAGTATAACCACTTCTTAAAAAACCCTCATTAGACCCCACCATCCTGAACAACTTTCGTCCCATTTCCAAACTTCAATTTCTGGCCAAGGTTTTAGAAAAAATTGAAATATAAATTTCATTTATAACCAGAAATGGCCTATTTGAAAAATTCCAGTCTGGCTTTAGAGCGGGTCATAGCATAGTGCTCAATAATCTTCTTTTAGCAGCTGAAGCTGGCCATTCATCTATTTTAATCCTTTTAGATCTCACTGCAGCTTTTGATACCATGGATCACCTGATTTTATTGGAACGTCTCAAGAAGTGGGTTGGCATCTCTGGCACTGTTTTAGACTGGTTTTACTCATATCTCCAAAATGGGTTTTTTAATGTTGCTATTGGTGACTGCCAAGTACCTCAGGGGGCAGTCCTTGGTCCGTTGCTCTTCTCACTCTACATGTTACCACTAGGACACATAATCCGCAGACACAATATTAGTTTCCATTTTTACGCAGATGACACGCAGCTTTATTTCTCTTTCGACCCTACCATCAACCAGAAACTAAACACTCTCCAGGTATGCCTAAATGAAGTACAAATCTGGCTGTCTAATAATTTCCTTCACTTGAACCCAGACAAATGCAAAGTCATTATCATAGGTAAAGGTAAAGTAAGGTAAAGTTCCTTACTTTACTACACAGAATCTCCAAAATCCGGTCCTTTGTCTCCCAAGAACCTGGAAATTGTCATTCATGCATTCATCACATCTCGTTGAGATTACTGTAACTCACTCTACTCCTGCCTAAGTAAACATAATCTTGCCAGACTTCAGTTTATTCAAAATGCTGCCGCCAGATTCCTCACAAATTCAAACAGAAGAGTACACAAACCCACATAGCCCCTCCTTCAGACCCATGATGAACTGATCTCTCAATAAGACGTCCCCTTGTTCCAAGCCGGTAGCGTCCTTCTGTTTCAACCTGGTGTGGTGTATAAAGCACTACTGTGAGGCCCAAGGTCAGATGACTAGTTAGGGGCCCAGGGTCAAGAAGGTATATATGGTCAAGGTCAAGAAGGTATTTATGGCCCAGGCCAAGAATTGGTGAAGTCCAACTAGGGTGCCTCTCTGTCATCTGTTTATCTTCGTCTCGCATTTCACAAAAACAACCAACCTTTATAAGCAGGGTAGTTGTGGCTGTTATTCAGAGCAGTTCATATTGGCTTCAAACTCTCTCTCAGGCAATCCTAGGTGCTTGATTTGATGCTGTACTTCTTGTAATAAACCTTTTCTGTATACAAGCAAGACAGTGTCAGCGGAGTCTCCTTCATCACCTTCACATCATCGCTATTTCATAAACAACATTGGAAAACAGCTTGCGTAAACTGAGAGAGAAAGACCTGAGTGACTGATTTGGTTCTTGCCTACAGTTGAAAAACTGGGCCCTCAACGTGGAAGCATGTGTGTTATTACCGTACAGTTCACACAATATGTCAAAAATTTTCTTGGGAGTATCTCTATCAGTTCTTTCTAGAGTCAAAATCTCTCGTTTTGCCTCCCCTTCTAATAAGCCCAGCACAAAATCTGCCGTTTGAGAGTCTCTGATTGGCTGGAAACCCAGCATTGTCTCCACCTGGGATCTCCATTCTCCAAACTTAATGTCAGACCCAGTGCTGCTGAGTTTTGGCACCCATGGGCCCCCCATGAAAAAAAGGCATCATCATAGGCTGTCCTGTGACTTGTGTTTCATTGTCTGACATGCTGAAAAGACAGAGCTCAACCCAGCAGAACTATCGTGCCGACAACGCCATATGCCACGGAGAGTGAAACCCCGAATTTTTCTATCTACAGTTCCACTGGGGAGGAGTCTGTCAATCAGCACACAGAGAGTAAAGTCTTTACAAAGAATTTATTTTAAAAACTAAATAAGATTAGCTAAAATGGTCTAAGAATGAGTCTCTTAAAGTCAAGTTCACCCGCACACCAGCTGCTAAAAGTTCAGGGTCCAGGGAAGAGCCTCTTCTTGTACCAGGCTGCATCCAGAAGTGGAGCAGTAGAGAGCTTAGCTCAGAGAAGGAGTGAAGCGCGCCTCACTCCTCCGCAGAGCCCACAGCGCCTCCTCTCTCTCTCTTTCTTTCTCTGACTCTTTGCTCGCTCCTTCAGCTCCGCTGCACGGGTCTCTCCAGGCCATCAGTCACAGGAATCTGTATATCATTCGTTCATTCATTTTGCAAAATAAAACCAAATATGAAAAAACTAAATAATGACTTGTTTTTTCAATAGTTGTTTCCAGAACCAAAATGAAAAAATGTTTAACGACTCGTTTTCCGTTTTCCATTTTCATCACCTGGTCAGGAGTGTAGTCTGTACGTAGCATGCACAGACCCCATGCACAGAGGCACCGCCTCGCTGCAGCGGTCGCAGGCTCGGTCCCAGCCTGCGGCCCATGTCTTTCCCCCATTCTCTATTTCCCCACTTCATGCTGTCCTAAAGCAACAGGCCAAATAGAAAATCTTATTTAAAAAAACCCCAGCAGTAATAATGCTATAAAAAGTTTCAGCTTTTTGCAGTTTACACATGGTGTTTGTGAATGTAACCATGTGTACAAGATGTGTATATAATGTAGATAAAAATGTCTGCACTCTTATACAGTGATTTCTTTTTTCTACACCAGGTGATGAAAGCAGCAGTAGTACTGACAACAGGAGCAGCAGTGATGAAGACTCTCATAATGAAGACGATGCTCTTCCTAGCACCAGTGTTATAATTGAAAAGCTTGAGCTCTGTTTCACATTGGATTATAATAGTTGATGTTATAATCAGGACATTGAAAATAATTGTGTGGCATCAATAAAATCTACATACCTGAGACGGGAAAATGTGTTTTAATATTATTATTATTATTTTTTTTTTTTTACCATTTTTTTCCATTTATTCCTGTTGTTGCTAATTTGTATCATACCTAAATGTATATCTGTTCTATGTATACATCTATAACAATCTCCACTTAATTTAGCATCCCCCACCCCCGCCGGCGTACACGCTCCCACTGAGGAAACACTTGAGTTAAGAACTAAACTATGATAAATGACATAAAATATTAAGAACATAAAATAAAATAAAGCTAAAGCAATAATAAAGTTTCTAAACAAGAATTGTATCTAAGTTATCTGTTAGGCTACCATTACACTCTGTAAATAGATTTTAAAATTTCATTATAATTTTAATATTATTTTTGCTTATTTCATTATTGTTATTATTGGTTTACTTTTTAGTAATATTGTATTATCTGAGGATGACTCATTTTAGTAACTATCTACAGAAAAAAAAGGAAAAAAAACAAGCAAAGAAACAAATAGAAATCATTTTATACACTAGGCCAAAAAACAACCTGATCTCACAGAAATATGTGAAATGACTGTGACCTCTTAACACCGCATTTCGTGTTGGCAGCATGAAATGGGTTGAAATTACGTGCTGGTACCACAGAAACAATGCCAGTGTAAAGTCACTTAGGATCCATTGTCGTGGTGTCCACACGGATTCCCTGATTCAATAACGTCCTGTATACACACAAAAACATGAAAGTGTTCTTTTAAATATATTGCTCTGTTATAATTTCCCACCAATAATAATAATAATAATAATAATAATAATAATAATAACATGATAGTTCGACTGTACTAGATATTTGATATAGGTCTATTCAAATATTCAGTCCCAAAAACGCTGTTTCTACAGTACTAGCTAAATTATCTGAAATGAACCATCATCCTTACTTTTTCTTAACATACTTCATCTAGGTGCAGTGTCATTACTAGTTTGGCTTTACTAGACTTTTGATATATTCAGTAGATGTATCTTTTTACGACTCTATTTTAAAACAAGCCGCAAAAACCCTACCGTCCCAAAAACGCCGTTTCTGGAGGACTATCTAAAATAACTAAAATTAGACAACATCCTTGCTTTATTTCTTAACGTAGTTCATCTAGGTGCAGTGTCATTACTAGTTCGGCTTTACTAGATATTAGATATATTCAGTAGATCTATCTTTTTACGACCCTATTTTACAAGCCACAAACAAACCTACCATCCTAAAAAAGTTTCTAGCGTATTAGCTAAAATATCGAAAATGAGTTGACATATTTACTTTTTCTTAACATAGTTCATCTAGGTGCAGTGTAATTACTAGTTCGGCTTTACTAGATATTAGATATATTGGGTAGATATATCTTTTTACAACCCTATTTAGAACCCTACTTTGCAAATCAGAAGAACTACAACTATGTTGCTGATATGTATCAAGCTGCACGGCGTGGTCCCAGGGAATTGTAGTTTTTAAAAAAGATAAGTGTTTTTCCTAGATTTGGAAGTTGTAAATACTGAATTGAGAGTACACTGTGGACGGTGGATGGTAAACACACTTGTGTAATCAGATTTTAAATATCTAATATCTAAACGGGTGAAAATTAATTTTATCCATATTTTACCCATACCTGACAGCACCCCCAGTTGTTGACTACACCCACATGATAGTTGAGGTCAAAAGCTCTCTATAACAATTGGTCCCTTCTGTACCCCCTTTCCTTGCTGAGTTATAAGCTCTCAAACATGCACTGAGGTCAAGGTTCAACGGTGAATGGCTGAAAGCAGGAGCCGTGTAGAATCTTCATACTGACACATGTTACTCTCCAGGTTGAGACCTTTCCAATGATGTATTTGGTTTAGCTCTACAACAAAGTTTAGATTTTTTCATTTTTTGGAAACAAGCCATGCCAGGTGTAGTTTCAGAAAGCTCTTTGAAGGCCCAGTGTATAAAATGATTTTTGTTTGTTTCTTTGCTTGTTTTTTCTTTTTACTGTAAATAGTTACTAAAATGATTCATCCTCAGATAATACAATACTACTAAAAAGCAAACCAATAATAACAATAATGAAATAAGCAGATAATAATTTATATAATTTAATTATATTGAAATTTTAATATCTATTTACGGAGTGGAATGGTAGCCTGCGATGCTAAATTAAGTGGAGATTGTTATAGATGTATACATAGAATAGATATACATTTAGGTATGATACAATTTAGTAACAATAGGAATAAATGAAAAAAAATGTAAAAAAAAAATAAATAAAATAAAAACTAAAAAAAAAAATATTAAAACACATTTTCCCGTCTCGGGTATGTAGATTTTATTGATGCCACACAATTATTTTCAATGTCCTGACTTTAACACCAACTATTATAATCCAATGTGAAACAGAGCTCAAGCTTCACTTCACACTGGTGCTAGGAAGAGCATTGTGATTTCCATCAGAGTCTTCATCACTGCTGCTCCTGTTGTCAGTACTACTGCTGCTTTCATCACCTGGTGTAGAAAAAAGAAATCACTGTATAAGAGTGCAGACATTTTATCTACATTATATACACATCTTGTACACATGGTTACATTCACAAACATATGGCCATGTGTAAACCGCAAAAAGCTGAAAGTTTTTATAGCATTATTACTGCTGGGTTTTTTTAAATAACATTATCTATTTGCTTTAGGACAGCATGAAGTGGGGAAATAGAGAATGGGGGAAAGACATGTGCCGCAGGCTGGGATCGAGCCTGCGACTGCTGTGGCAAGGCGGTGCCTCTGTGCATGGGGTCTGTGTATGCTGCGTACAGACTACACTCCTGACCAGGTGATGAAACCGGCAGCAATAGGGGTGTCTGTAGCTTCGTGGATAGTGCCAACGTGGTGTAGGAGTGTAGTCTCCATCACTATCCCCGCTGTCAAGACAGCTGTCATCACTTTCGACTGGTGGAACCCTGGTTTGAAGTCCACCTGGTCACTTCCCATAGAACACTGATGCATTCATTTTGTTCTGTGTTGTGGAAAAGTACAAAAAATGCATTAATATCCCAGCATGCTACTTTAATAATGTTTATAGAAATTAGCTACAGTGGCATTTCCCAAAGAAAATGCATGTGAGTGCTGAAATCCAGCTAAATATAGCATTAAATCTATGCTGCCGTTATGGCTGAATGTGGCAAAATCGCAAGTCGCGACAAACATAAATCTTCAAATAACGTAAAACTTTCTCCAAATTTGCAGCCTCCACACGCAGCGGTTGTTAGCCAAAGCGTTAGCTTCCATGAACCAGATGTAGTTGTCACTCCAACCGGTACGACAAGAAAACAGTGCTTGCAAAAGAAAAAAAACTTGGCTTCCCGAGAGATGAAAATATTGAAAGTGCATGAAAGGCCCGAATCCGGCCCATTATCCGTTTTTTCCATTTTCCATTTAAACAGAAAATCGGAAATCGGAAAACGAGTCATTATCCGTTTTTTCATTTTGGTTCTGGAAACAAATATTGAAAAAACAAGTCATTATATTGTTTTTTCATATTTGGTTATATTTTGAAAAACGAATGAATGAATGATTCGCGGATTCACACGCTGGTCCCTCTGCCTGCAGTGCGTCACCACTGTTCTCTCTTTACAGCTGCCGTTCAGCTCTGTCGCCCCTGCCTCTGGACACTCTAAAAACTCTAAGCTAAGTTCTGCTCCTTTCAAACAATTATTTCTCTTCAACAACCTTTTCAACAACAAGGAATTAAGTGAGTTAGCACCCAGCGTCTAACTCTGCAAGGACCCCGAGCGACTGGCTTCCTTTGGATCAGAACCTTTAGAGCAAGGGCACAGCAAAGACTGCAGCTGGAACCACAGCTCTTCCCAGCCTTCTTCTGCAGGCTAACAAAGCAGCACACCAACAAGTGACTCTTTCTTCCATCCTCTCAAGGATCTGTAAAGTAACAACTGGGCATAGCTTCATCACGGCTTTACAGGTTAAGCAAGACTGTTTAACTTGGATGTGATTTAATGCTGTCATTGAGTTATTGTTGTGATTGTTTGCAGTCAGGTCTTTGATTAGTTGGCTTCGCCAAAGTTAAGTGTTTAGTTTGCTAATACTGTTCACAAACAGATTGCACACAACTAAACATCCTCTGCTCTAATCCAGATCCTTGGCAACACATATCACATTCACAGACTCATTAACAAACAGGCTTTCAACAGAGCTACACCCAAAGAGGCATCTCAAAGTTCCCGCTTCTTTGATCACCACACCCGCCTTTTCTTTCTCCCTCTGTCACACACACACACACACACACACACACACACACACACACACACACACACACCAAGCTTGTATATAGTTAGTTAGAATTTGTGTGTTTTGGTTTGCATTACTAATCTTGTGAATATATGATTCTTTGGAATCATACCTGCTGTCTGTTTAATGTTGCATAAGAGTGAATGAATAGTCAACCTCTGCTGCGTCAAGATCTCTGAAATCCTTCAGGCTTTACTGTTAACTTTTGTTATTGTCATTAATTTAATGTTTTTTTAAAGATATTTTTTGGGGCATTTTTGCCTTTAATGGACAGGACAGGTAAGTGTGAAAGGGGGAGAGAGAGATGGGGGATAACATGCAGCAAAGGGCCACAGGCTGGATTCGAACCTGGGACACTGCGGCAACAGCTGATAACAAGTGATATCTTTAACTGGCTATCATTTTTCATTTACAGGAATGGTGCCCCACGAGGTGATTTAATGTTAATTATTCACATTATTTAACATAATTATTAATTATTATTAATAATTATTAATTATTTCCGATAGCTAATTTACAACATATTTGGTGCCCCTTGGTGAGGCCTAATATGTTGATCACTACACTATTGATTTGCAGTCTAATAACAACTTACTAATAATGCTTACAATCCGTTATTTGTCACTTTTTCACTCTGGTGCATGAGGTGTAAAAGGTTGGGGCCTGTAAGTGGGCCAGAAGGCTCCCAGCCTTTTTCCACTTCTTCACTTCAGCAGGTCTCTGGATAGGCTATAATATCTTAGGTTCAGCAGGCTGGTTTTCAAAGACACACTGGAGACACGAAGAATCAGGTGCAACTGAATTTTAATGTGTTCACAAGCAACAACACATACAACCCAATGAGTCAGGCTCCGGAGCAAGACTGAAAACTCTCTACAGAACACTCACTTTTATGCTTCTTACCTTTTTTCCTTATGCCTTCCCATTTCGGCCGAACTCTATTGGTGGAAAACATTTCCTTTTTTGTCCATTTCTGCCCTTACCATGATCTAATCGTGGCAACTCTCCTGGTTTTTGTCCAGGGCTGACCTCAGGGCCCTGGAAAGTCCGGAATTTTCCACCAATAGAGCTGAACCGCGTTACACTTTATTTTTTAAAAATATGTGAACTTTGGGGATTTCCTTTCATAAAATCCCCTGTGCTCTCATGCAATACAGACCTTAGAGTGTGTGTGTGTCTATTGTTACATTTTCAGGTGGTGCATAATGTCTTATGTGTGTGTTTTAGACCATACAAGGTATGATGTGTTTCAATCATGTGTGTGGTTACAACAGTCATTCACCTTACATGGTTACATAAGATATCACACAACTTAATCATTAGACATAATCAGCTTGTATAGAATAAAGTATTTATCTGATCATTGTAAGATTTTCTCTTAAACTTAATCAATCTATGCAGAGTAAAGACCTTTACCTGATTAGTCATAAAATCTTACACTACATGCAACCAAATGAAACCGACTATAGATGTGAAAGCACCCTTAAGGACACACAACAGCTTAATTATCAAGACACCACACCTCTGTAGGAGAGTAGCCTACACAAAGAAAAATCTATCTAGATGACTAACAAGAGTAAAGCAGTTTTAGTGAGTTTTATTGTGTTTCTGTCGAGTTTGAATGAAGAGAGTTTAACGTTGAGTTTACAAGGCAATTAAGCTAGTCCTAGTAAGGTGAAACAAAAGAGAGAAACTTGGATTGGTGTATGGTTGTAATTTTCTGTTTAAGATAAAGAATAAGGTTTCTGGTAGGTATCTCCTCTAGCACATCGCCCAGCTAAAGCTAGAGGGACTTGCGGGGGCTGGGGGTAATGGAAAAGGTACAGTAGTGTGTTACTTTTCTATGAAAATAATGCTTTAACGTAAATCCAGCAATCCTCAGTTTCTTTCTAGCAGCAAGCCAATGGATGCAATGCACAAAAGATGCCTTTCCATGCTTTGTAAGCACTATTTTGGTGCTTATTTGGGCGTTACTGCAAAACCTCACCTCAGTGAGTTTGCAGCAAGTTCGGTTTGTGTATACAGAAGTTGAAATGGAGGTTAGGTCCTGTCTAGATGTCCCAGATTTGAAAACCCCTGATTTCATGTTTCAAGTGATCATTTTAACCCTAACCATGATATCATGATGATGTGTTCACGCTACTTGTATGTATAAAGCTGCTGGACTGTGTTTTAGAGTATTTTGTAATTAGCAAATATTTGCCCTTCACAGCTGTATTAACAGTTGTGCTAACCAATAGGGGAAGTGAATCAATTCAATCAATCAACTTTATTTATAAAGCCCAATATCACAAATCACAATTTGCCTCACAGGGCTTTAAAGCATACGACATCCCTCTGTCCTTTGGACCCTCACAGCGGATAAGGAAAAACTCCCCCCAAAAAAACCTTTAACGGGGAAAAAACGGTAGAAACCTCAGGAAGAGCAACTGAGGACAGATCCCTCTTCCAGGAAGGACAGACGTGCAACAGATGTCGTACAGAACAGATCAACATAATAAATTAACAGTAATCCGTATGACACAATGAGACAGAAAGAGAGAGAGACAGAGACAGAAAGAGATGCAGGACAGACGGTAATGACAGTAGCTTACAACAACATTAATGAAAGTAATAATATTATAATTAATAATAATATATCAATATCTGATAGTATACATGTGCAACAATAATCATATGTGTATAATAACACAGAGAGAGAGAGAGAGAGAGAGAGAGCCCGGTGTATTATAGAGGGTCCTCTGGCAGACTAGGCCTAAGTCAGCCTAACTAGGGGCTGGTACAAGGCAAGCCTGAGCAGGCCCTAACTATAAGCTTTATCAAAGAGGAAAGTCTTAAGTCTAGTCTTAAATGTGGAGATGGTGTCTGCCTCCTGGACCGCAACAGGAAGATGATTCCACAGGAGAGGAGCCTGATAGCTGAAGGCTCTGGCTCCTGATCTACTTTTGCAGACTTTAGGGACCACGAGTAACCCTGCATTCTCCGAGCGCAGAGTTCTGGTGGGATAATATGGCACTATGAGCTCTCTAAGATATGATGGAGCTTGACCATTTAGAGCTTTATACGTTAACAGTAGGATTTTAAATTCAATTCTGGATTTTACCGGGAGCCAGTGCAGAGAAGCTAAAACAGAAGAAATATGATCTTGTTTCTTAGTTCCTGTTAGTACACGTGGTGCTGCATTCTGAATTAGCTGGAGAGTTTTTAAGGACTTACTAGAGCTACCTGATAATAGAGTGTTACAGTAATCCAGCCTTGAGGTAACAAAAGCATGGACCAATTTTTCTGCATCTTTTTGGGTCAGGATAGGCCTAATTTTTGCAATATTACGCAGATGAAAAAATGCAGTCCGTGAGGTTTGTTTTAAATGAGCATTAAAAGACAGATCTTGATCAAATGTTACTCCGAGGTTTCTTACGGTAGTGGTGGAGGCCAGAGCAATGCCATCGAGAGAAACTATGTCATCAGATAAAGAGTCTCTGAGTTGTTTGGGGCCAAGAATAACTTCAGTTTTGTTGTTACATGCCAGACAAGGAAGCCAGGACCCAGTTGCAGAGTAAGTTAAAAAAAAAAAGTTTGGTAACACTACGTAATACGGCCCGCGACTTAGAGCGTACCTACCGCTCACTTACAGCGTACCTACCGTTCACTTTGCACCTATTTAACAGAAGTACTGAGTAACTCTCGTTCACTCCCCCGCCCTATTGCCCCCGTGTTTTACAGTATAACTAGGCTGCTTCTTAGCGCGTAACTCCCGTTGACTTATGTCCTACTTTACACCAACTTCCACAGAAGTACTGAGTAACTCTTGCTCACTTCCCCCACTATTTCCTCCGTATTTTACAGTATAACTAGGCTGCGTCTGACAGCGTAACTCCCGTACAATTACGTCCTACTTCACACCAACTTAAAGTAACTCTTGCTCACTTTCCCCTGCTATTTTCCCTGTGTTTTACAGTATAACTAGGCTGCGTCTTAAAGCGTAACTCCCGTACAATTACGTCCTACTTTGCCCGGACTTACAGCGTAACTCCTCCTGGTCTTTTTTCCCCACCAACCATTTGAAGTACCAGGTATATTAAATTAAATAGTCTGCTGTACAATATGAGCACAGCCTTTCGCTCTTTGCAATTGTTACAATCTTGTTTTTTCAAAGTGTCAGCAGGCAAATTTCACCCCTATTCCAGAGATGTACTATTCATTATGGTTTGGAAAAATAATTTGTTGGGAAATGGGTACAAAGTATAGAAATTGGCTAATAACAGGCTGGCTGGTAGCAAACTTACCTCTCTAAAATGTACATCTATGGAAGTCTCATACTGTCATCCAAGGGCAAAACACAAACTATACAGTAATATATCCACAATAATGAGTCATTCAGAGTTATAAAATGTTTTTATTATGTGACTACACAGAAAACACATGACAGGCACTATTCCTCTTATCCATACTCCGTAAGTACAGTAATTTTTATTTATCCTTTATTTAACCAGGTGAGTCCCATTGAGATTGACATCTCTTTTACAGGGAGCCCTGGCCAAGAAGGCAGCAAACCAAAATTACAATAAAACATCATAAAACATAAACAGTACATAGATAGGTACATGAAGTACATACAGTATACATCAAACTGTAATCAGTGGCTAAGTAGATCTAAATTTCCCTGTAACTAGTGTCTAGGTATACCCTACCTCTCCTGTGAGTCCTGCCAAACTACGGAGAACCAGGCTGAATTATGAAGTTTGCACGGTTATCCTGTCCTTAGTGTGTACGTACACCCTAGCTCTCCTGGAGGTACACGCTAACTACGGAGAAGCGAGCTGTATTATGAAGTTTGCACTGTTATCCTCTTCTTAGTGTGTAAGTACACTCTAGCTCTCCTGGAGGTACACGCTAACTACGGTGAAGCGGGCTGTATTATGAAGTTTGCACTGTTATCCTCTTCTTAGTGTGTAAGTACACTCTAGCTCTCCTGGAGGTACACGCTAACTACGGTGAAGCGGGCTGTATTATGTAGTTTGCACTGTTATCCTCTTCTTATTGTGTAAGTACACCCTAGCTCTCCTGGAGGTACACGCTAACTACAGAGAAGCGGGCTGTATTATGAAGTTTGCACTGTTATCCCGTTCTTAGTGTTTAAGTACAGTCTACTACCACTGTAACTAATGTGTAATTAGAACCAGTGAGTTAGAACACAGTCACTTTAATGTTTCACAAGATAACATCATCTGAAAACAATCCAAAGATGAAACTAAGTGTACATGAAGTACATACAGTACACATCAAACTGTAATCAGTGGCTAAGTAGATCTAAATTTCCCTGTAACTAGTGAAGAGTTACTCGTGAACTTCAATGTTTCACAAGATAACATCATCTGAAAACAATCCAAAGATGAAACTAAGTGTCCCTGACAACATAAAATAACACATTTCTACTGGTTTTTGTTATTTACGTTCCGTTTTGTTCCTTCTGTTATAAACTGTTCAATTTAGGGGCTGATCGTTATTTAAATAGGACCGGGGTATAGTTGGGACGTGATTATGATTTTATTTTTTCCTTAAACCTTGACTGAAAGTGAAAGTGACGTGTGCGCAAGTGGGAAATACCATTGTGGACCATGCAGGGTAACTTTATATAGCGGAGTATAAACCAAAACCTCTGAGTAAAATACGAATGGAAAACAAACAAAAAATCATACAAAACTTAACAAATTAAAGCTGCATGACCCCCCCTGAAGCCAAAATAAAAACCATATGAGCTCCTCTGGATAAAAGGTGATCTTGATCCAACTCCTTGGGTCAAGGCAGAGATCGGGGTCATGGGTGGTTAGCCATCTCCCTCATCAGGTTGAATGTCAAATCCACATGTAATTTTCCACAGAATCTCTAAAAAACATCACCTGTGCAGAAAGACAGGTATTACTATGTTGCATCATCAACTTCAATTTCTTTTTGTGGTCGTTATCATTATTACGTAAATACATCACAGTAACACAAAGTCAGCAAACTTTTAACTGTAAAATTTTTCTCGGCATGGAATACTTTATCCTGTCTTTACATTTCACATCATGAATTATTAGCCTTTTAAACTATAACTAGTGGATTACATTTCCCATTGAACTACAAAGTTTGTGTTTTTAAACATTCTTAACTGTTTTCCACTTAACTATGGATAACAAAACGTATTTCGAAAATGTAGGCTACATCAGTGCACACACCGTATTACACTTGACTATTCATCGGTCAAATAGCATTCATGACCCAACTGTAGTGGTGCAAATGTATACAGTACACCAACACAAATACAAACGGCAAGGGGCCACGAGGCAAAACAAGTGCAGCATTTTAGAGTTACAAGTAGGTCGCGAACAGTAATTGCAATGCCAAGTAAGTGTAGTGTAGAGGGGACGCGCGCGCACACACACACACACACACACACACACACACACACACACACACACACACACACTATAGCTATGTCCCGATTCGGGGTCTGCGTGCTTGAAGGACTATTCAGTTATATTTTCATGGAGGAGGAGACGCCGGCACAAGCTAACATCGCTAGCTGCGTTAGCATCAACTCACCAAGACGTTGATAAACGCATTAACACTCCCACAGCACAGGTCCTCGGTCCCTCCCTCACGTCTACTGCGAGGATGTCGGAATGTTATCGTTGGGTTTACAGCAACACTTCTCACCGTAGACATTATTGTGTACTTTCACTTGATTCCCTCCGTCATCTGATTCCTGCGCCTGCGCAGTACAAGCTTCTGCCCTCAGCCTCGCTGAGAGGCGGTACTTCCTGCCTTAACCAATGGGAAATGTGCGCCTCCCTGTTTGACCAATGACTGCTGGTCTAAGCAGAGTGGCTGTGATTGACACCTTGTTTGATCAATGACACTATGCCAGAGCGAAATAAACATTAAAGCAACTTGAGACACCTGAGGAATCATACGGGAATATCGTAAGAAAATAAACCCGGTACTTTCTCTGTTGACAATGTCAAGCAAACTATGTCCCTCTGATGTTACAGCAAGGGACCTGGGATTAGGTGTTCTGTTCAATTCACTTTTGTGTCACAAACTAATACCATACAACATGTCATCAGACAATTTTTGCATAAAATAAGAAAAAAAGAATTCAACATGTTTAAATGTATTGTTTTATTTAAACACGCAGCACACGTAAAAACTAACAATCAAAACAAAGATAAAACTGTATATAATGTTGGAAAAAGAAAAAAGAAACAAGAACAAGAACAAGGAAACTTTAAGATATTAAATTAAAATGCCGGAATGGAACATAAAGTTTTTGTGTAGTTTTATGGACCTCGGTCACAATTGACACAAATTGTAAGGATTTTTGCTGCAGGACTGGCTCACCGGGGTCTCCAGGTGCACTTTGAGGTGCTGTGTGTGCAGAAGACGCCGGTTCCGCCGGCGTCTCCTCCTCCATGAAAATATAACTGAATAGTCCTTCAAGCACGCAGACCCCGAATCGGGACATAGCTATAGTGTGTGTGTGTGTGTGTGCGTCCCCTCTACACTACACTTACTTGGCATTGCAATTACTGTTCGCGACCTACTTGTAACTCTAAAATGCTGCACTTGTTTTGCCTTGTGGCCCCTTGCCATTTGTATTTGTGTTGGTGTACTGTATACATTTGCACCACTACAGTTGGGTCATGAATGCTATTTGACCGATGAATAGTCAAGTGTAATACGGTGTGTGCACTGATCTTTTCCACTTGGCTTTAACTTAGAAAGTACATTTGTCAACTGAAACTGACTTGACTGACTATTTTTGAATTAGAAAAACCAAACGCATCACAATAAAGGATCAAGACTAAGGGGCTGATCGATATTTATATGCAAATGGGGCTGGTCCAAAACGGGGGGGGGGTGTCCCGAACTTTTTTTTTAGCACTCCGCTATATAAAGTTACCCTGCATGGCCCACAATGGTATTTCCTATTTTCTAGCTCTGAGTCGGCTGCTGAGTGAGCTGCTGCTCCCAGCCACTGGTGAGAGCAAACCTTGTGGATGGCTGTTCTCCTTCTTATGTTAAATGCTGAATGGCTCTTTAGCTTTGTGAACTCAATACTGACCCCAAGTCAAATACGGTGCTATTTATTGATGGAAATCGTCATTATTATTGCCCTCTTTACTGCTGGTGTGATTATATACAAAAATGTTGTTTATGGTTTGGGGGGGGGGGGGGGGGGGGGTCATACATGTTTCTCCAATCCCTCAGGGGGGGCCAAAACATTTTTTTTTGGACGCTTGGGGGGGGTTTAAGGAAAAAATAAAATCATAATCACGTCCCAACTATACCCCGGTCCTATTTAAATAACGATCAGCCCCTAAATTGAACAGTTTATAACTGAAGGAACAAAACTGAACGTAAATAACAAAAACCAGTAGAAATGTGTTATTTTATGTTGTCAGGGACACTTCATCGTTTCATCTTTGGATTGTTTTCAGATGATGTTATCTTGTGAAACATTGAAGTTCACGAGTAACTCTTCACTAGTTACAGGGAAATTTAGATCTACTTAGCCACTGATTACAGTTTGATGTGCACTGTATGTACTTCGTGTACACTTAGTTTCATCTTTGGATTGTTTTCAGATGATGTTATCTTGTGAAACATTGAAGTAACTGTGTTCTAACTCACTGGTTCTAATTACACATTAGTTACAGTGGTAGTAGACTGTACTTACACACTAAGGACAGGATAACAGTGCAAACTTCATAATACAGCCCGCTTCTCTGTAGTTAGCGTGTACCTCCAGGAGAGCTGGAGTGTACTTACACAATAAGAAGAGGATAACAGTGCAAACTACATAATACAGCCTGCTTCTCTGTAGTTAGCGTGTACCTCCAGGAGAGCTAGGGTGTACTTACACAATAAGAAGAGGATAACAGTGCAAACTTCATAAAACAGCCCACTTCACCGTAGTTAGCGTGTACCTCCAGGAGAGCAAGAGTGTACTTACACAATAAGAAGAGGATAACAGTGCAAACTTCATAATACAGCCCGCTTCACTGTAGTTAGCGTGTACCTCCAGGAGAGCTAGAGTGTACTTACACACTAAGAGGAGGATAACAGTGCAAACTTCATAATACAGCCCGCTTCTCCGTAGTTAGCGTGTACCTCCAGGAGAGCTAGGGTGTACTTACACACTAAGAGGAGGATAACAGTGCAAACTTCATAATACAGCCCGCTTCTCCGTAGTTAGCGTGTACCTCCAGGAGAGCTAGGGTGTACTTACACACTAAGAGGAGGATAACAGTGCAAACTTCATAATACAGCCCGCTTCTCCGTAGTTAGCGTGTACCTCCAGGAGAGCTAGGGTGTACGTACACACTAAGGACAGGATAACCGTGCAAACTTCATAATTCAGCCTGGTTCTCTGTAGTTTGGCAGGACTCACAGGAGAGGTAGGGTATACCTAGACACTAGTTACAGGGAAATTTAGATCTACTTAGCCACTGATTACAGTTTGATGTGTACTGTATGTACTTCATGTACCTATCTATGTACTGTTTATGTTTTATGATGTTTTATTGTTGTAATTTTGGTTTGCTGCCTTCTTGGCCAGGGCTCCCTGTAAAAGAGATGTCAATCTCAATGGGACTCACCTGGTTAAATAAAGGATAAATAAAATAAATAACAATTACTGTACTTACAGAGTATGGATGAGAGGAATAGTGCCTGTCATGTGTTTTCTGTGTAATCACATAATAAAAACATTTTATAACTCTGAATGACTCATTATTGTGGATATATTACTGTATAGTTTGTGTTTTGCCCTTGGATGACAGTATGAGACTTCCATAGATGTGCATTTTAGAGAGGTAAGTTTGCTACCAGCCAGCCTGTTATTAGCCAATTTCTATACTGTGTACCCATTTCCCAACATATTTTCCAAACCATAATGAATAGTACATCTCTGGAATAGGGGTGAAATTTGCCTGCTGACACTTTGAAAAAACAAGATTGTAACAATTGCAAAGAGCGAAAGGCTGTGCTCATATTGTACAGCAGACTATTTAATTTAATATACCTGGTACTTCAAATGGTTGGTGGGGAAAAAAGACAAGGAGGAGTTACGCTGTAAGTCCGGGCAAAGTAGGACGTAATTGTACGGGAGTTACGCTTTAAGACGCAGCCTAGTTATACTGTAAAACACAGGGAAAATAGCAGGGGAAAGTGAGCAAGAGTTACTTTAAGTTGGTGTGAAGTAGGACGTAATTGTACGGGAGTTACGCTGTCAGACACAGCCTAGTTATACTGTAAAACACGGAGGAAATAGTCGGGGAAGTGAGCAAGAGTTACTCAGTACTTCTGTGGAAGTTAGTGTAAAGTAGGACATAAGCCAACGGGAGTTACGCGCTAAGAAGCAGCCTAGTTATACTGTAAAACACGGGGGCAATAGGGCGGGGGAGTGAGTGAGAGTTACTCAGTACTTCTGTTAAATAGGTGCAAAGTGAACGGTAGGTACGCTGTAAGTCGCAGGCCGTATTACGTAGTGTTACCTAAAGTTTATTTACAAAGTAGCAACAAAAGATCAGTTCACAGAAAAATACGAGCAAACAAAGTATCAACCAAAAACTCTCTCTAAGGGAAAAGTAACAACAGAAAAGGCTAAACAGAAAATCACCATTAACATGGGAAAAAGAGCAAGAACAAAAGTGCAACAAAAAGAGTGACAAGGCACAAAACTCACTAAACCGAGACGAACACTGGAGCATAAACACGTGGCGAGAGGCAGGAGATCACTGAGAGCATGAGCGTAATGCTAGAGCAAAGAGAATAACCCAGCACTGGAGACAAAGAGAGTGTGGCTTAAGAGGCCGGCTGATTAGGCACAACGAGCTGCAGGTGTGCCGGGAGTCCATTGCTCCCGGAGAGCGCCCCGCCCCTTGGCACTCACTCTGCAGGGAGAGGGAGAGAAGGATCAGATAGGACCAAACACAATTGCACAGAAAATCAGGACCACAACATTTGTCTGAATTTAACACCAGGAAGTTGGTGCTCATCCAGGTTTTTATGTCTTCAAGGCAATTATGAAGTTTAGTTAATTGATCACTTTCTTCTGGCTTCATAGATAAATACAACTGTGTATCATCCGCATAACAATGGAAATTTACAGAGTGATTTCTAATGATGTTACCTAAAGGAAGCATATATAGAGTAAATAGGATTTGTCCGAGCACAGAACCTTGCGGAACTCCAAAAACAAACTTTAGTATGTAAGGATGATTCATTATGAACGTGAACAAACTGAAAACGATCAGATAAATAAGATTTAAACCAGCTTAGTGCAGAACCTTTTAGACCAATTAAGTGTTCGAGTCTCTGTAGCACAATTTGATGGTCAATTGTGTCAAATGCCGGACTAAGATCTAATAAAACAAGTACAGAGACGAGTCCTTTGTCTGAAGCAATCAGAAGGTCATTTGTAATTTTAACTCGTGCTGTCTCAGTGCTATGATGCACTCTAAATCCTGACTGAAATTCCTAAAATGAATTATTATCATTGAGAAAATCACACAGCTGGTCTGCAACTACTTTCTCAAGGATCTTTGAAAGAAAGGAAAGATTAGATATTGGTCTATAGTTGGCCAACACCTTATTTAATGTCTGCTTTTTCAGTCCAGCAAATTGTGCAATACAGTCATCCAGCTTTTCAGTCTGACTGAGTCTGACTGAGACAAGAAGCATCTAACTTTTGATATAATTCTGAGGTGATAAAAGCAGTCTTAGAAATATTAGAGATGTGTTCTGGAAGTTAGGATCAGTGTCTAAAATCACGCCCACGTTTTTGACATGCTCACATGGTTTTACAGACAGGGGAATTAACAAAGATTGAATTTCATTCCTCAAAGCCATTGGTCCTGCTTACAGTCATGATTAAGCTGTAAAAATGTTTTCACCATTCAAAGTCTGATATCTGCCATGCACTGGATGAGATCATTTATCAGACTATGGTTATTGTCAGTAACAGATATGTATAACTGTGTGACATTGGCATATGATTGATATTTATTTTTTTTTAATTTAATTTTATATAATTTATTAATCCCCCAGAGGGGAAATTAAATTTTTTCACTCAAGAGGATGAAGATTGGTGGTTAGAAAATGGATGAATGGATGGATGGACTGGTACACGGACCACAGACCTCCAAGCCCTCTCCTTTTTTGATCTGTCTCTGTGCAGTAGTCACATTGAGTAGTAGGTCTGGATGCACACAGATGGCGACAATGTTCGTCCTCCATCTCTGTAATGTCAGGAGAATCTCAGCTAGATCTCAGCACTGTTCGCGACACAGCGCCCTGTGAATTTCTAGTTCTAGGTTCAAGCTGAAAATGTTCAACTTAGGCAAATATGCGAATAGTGTGAATTTTGTTTCTCTGTGTCAAATCATTTGCAATGTGTCATTCAATGAATCGTGTTTATTTTTTTGCTGCTTTCAAATTGTGTTTATAACATGTGGTCATAAAGTCATGAAGTCAGAGTCCTCAGAAAACTTTAAGTTATTAGATTTTGAATGCCTTAATAGGGGCGTTGGTAAAGTCTCTTCCTGTGAAAACAGTAAACACAACTGCATTTGGACACAGCATTTTGTTACCTTAGAATGAGCTGTTTATATCTACATAGGGAGCAGGTCCTCGTCTATGGAGATCGCCATGTTGCAACAGTAGCCCAGAACAGACAAACCAAACACTGGCTCGAGATAGGGTCATACATGCTTTTGTTTACATGTCAGCCACTAAAGTTAACAGCCCCTCTGCCATGAGAGCTTCAGAAAAACACTTTAAAAAAAAAAAAATTTGTGTGAAACTACTTAATTCAGTGTTTATTTTTATAGCCGTTTTAATCACCTAATCCATTTATTTTGGAGATAGTGGGGTGGCATAGCTCAATATTTTTCTAGAATCTTTCAATTTTGTGATAAAAGCACCAAATTTGGCAGATGTGTTGACAAATATATTTCGAACACATCTGGATACTGGGCCATCAGAAACTCACCCCTTAGTGGCCAGAGCAGGCAATTGAATCCTACCTGCCCATGGACGCCTCCCCTTGATTGGATCCACTCCAAAATGTAATGGTAATGAATGAGCGGCCATGTGTGGGCTGCCTGTGGACATACCCCCTGAGTTGGATCAACACCAAAATTGAATGTATTCTAAGCTGGCATGTGTTACATCCCTCCACTGAATTTTGTGAAAATCGGTTAGGCAGTTTTTGTATAATTCTGCTAACAAACTAATAAATTGGGCGGCATAGCTAAAAATGATAAAAGCGCCAAATCTGGTACATTTATAGCTTAATATACTGGAATAGAACACTTGGTCACCCCCCAAGCTGCTTTTACCATGTTTTCAGCACCACAAATATAATTTAGAGACCAGTTAAAGTGAAAAATATGATTCATTTGGAACAGGCAAGAGCTTTCACTATATGGAAAAATTCAGTACAGCAGTGAGAGGAGATCCCAAATGATGCAATGAGCATTACTGAGAGGTTTGTCATACTTTTTTGACAGAACCAGCACTGCTGTAGCTACTGAGTTTTTCTGTGGAAAGAGCTTCCTTCTTGCGTTATCTCATCTACCTTGGTGCAGGTGCTGGTTCTGCCAAAGAGAGCTCCGACATCTCGGACCAGAGATGTCATGTGCCCTTCCAGTGTTCCATGCTTTGACAGGCTGTGAGACCGTATCCAGCTTTGCTAGACATGGAAAGAAGGCAGCATGGTCAAAATGGAAGTTGCTGCCAGAACTGACAGATGCACTACTGATGCTGGCAAGTGGACCAAAGGAGATCCCAGATGATGCAATGAGCATTACTGAGAGGTTTGTCATACTTCTCATGCTACACAGCGTCGGAAAAACACTGATTTGCAACATTAAACTTATGATGTGTGGTCGATACGTTTCTTGTTGTTCATATGTTGGAGAGACTTCATTAACTTTAAAAATTTTAACAAGAAAAACGGAAAAAACAAAAAATAAAACCTTTTAAATGGGGATAATTTTGCTAATTTAGATTTGTGTATATGTAATTTCCCTGGCAGGATCATGAGGTTTGCCATAAAATTCAATGAATTAACATTGCTTTCAGATGGAAAAAAAAAACATCTTTGAGACTTTACAGAATGACCAGTATTCCTTAAAATAGCATATATATATCCAAATCTGTCCAAAACAGAATAGAATGTGAACAACTATAAACAAATGTACCAATGTTTAAGGTTCATCATTGCAAAATACTTTTTTTTTTTTTTTAAATCAAAGTCAGCAAATCTTGACACTATTGCATTAGACGGATAGAAACTATGCCAAATTTTAAAATGAATGTCTCTAATCTCTTTGAAATACAGAATTTGAAGGGGCAAAGCTTTCTGCCATTCAGTGGCACATATTTGTGATGTTAGAGACACAGGCGTTGATATATACAGTGCAGGCAGTGCTGTTTCACTGAGGCCCATGGGGTGACCCATACAAGAAACTGGTTGGAGGCCTCGCTCTCTCTAGAGCAGAGAATTGTCCCTTGCAAGTGACTCAGTTTGCCACCTCAGAAATATGCCTGTGTTCAAAGAACTCATGTTAAACTACAAATGCTGTCATTTGCTATATGCCCCCAAGAAGGCAAACCCATCTCCATCAAAGTTTCTTTTTTTTTTTTTGTCTTTTGTGAAATAGTCAGTAGCAGTCTATAACAAAATTATATGTTCATTTTACAGAAACTTTAAAAACTATAAATAAACTATTTTAAAAGACCTAATGAATAATTTCTCATTTTATTTGGTATTTTTGTCAGATACAGATTTTTAGTGATGATTGCAAGGTAATATGTTGATGTCTTCGTCTGTATTTGATGCTGTTTTATGCTTTGAAAAGTCATGTACAAAATATATTTTCCATACAATGAATTCCTGCTGATAGAATTTGGATAATTTGAGGTAGTTTGGTAATGTTGTAAGCGCATGACAATAAGAACTTGAAAATTTCTTAAAGATATAATGTGGGGAAATAAATCCAATTAAGACTCAGGCGATTCTAAGCACATTCCAAATATTTAATCTGAAAGGTGTTGATCATATCCTCAAAATCCAATAACTCAGTCCCGCCTTCTGTCCTGAGTGCACAGATAACATTTTTTAATCATTTAGCACGATAACTTCTCTTTGAGGCGTCACTTCCGTGTCCTCCCTAGCAAAGCAAGATGGCGGCCGTCGTAGAAAGAGTTGATGGATGTGTTGGGTCCTTGGACTCTGACACGGTGTCACCGAGACAGCCCACCCCTCCTCCGGACCAGCCGCACCAGAATAACCCGCTGTTAGGACTGCCCATTGTGGCCATTGAGACTATTCTCAATTTTCTGTCCTATGATGAAATCAGCCTGCTGCGCTCGGTAAGAACAAAAACAAGCCAAGTAGAAGGTGAACAAAGCTAATGCTAGTAACATGCACTTGTAATCTTTGGACATTAGAAATGTAAAATATCGGTAGAAACAATTGTGGAAAGTATTTAAAGGCTCTGTTGAAAGTGTGTGCAGCCGTCTAATTGCAGCCATGGCCCGCAGTGCTCATTGCGCTGTTGTTAGCTAATGTTAATGAGCAGGACATTCCTGCTAAGCAGACCGTAGAGTAACGTTAACGTTGTACGATAGCAAACACAGGAAGAGATCAGTGTTAATTAGAGAAAGATTAACCGAGCTGTTAAACTCTGGATGGGTTTTACTCCAGTTAGATACAGTTAATACATTGACTGCCTCTATTAGATATGTAACGTTGTACTGAGATTATCCTGAAATCATTCAGTGATCGGTTTACACAGTCGCTGTGCCTTTCACTTCCGCTCCTCTAACAGTGCACCCTCTTTATCCTGGTAACGTTACAGGCAGAGTTAAGAGGTTGTGTCAACGCTTCATACACGGTCACGTGACTTTTGTTGTCGCTTTTGGGTTCCCTTTTATATTTTTTTGCCATGCAAAATTTTCAGCCTCAGTTTGTGCCTCACATGTTATCCTTATGTGGCATGGGCAGATTAAAAGCAAATGGAGCCCTGGAAACAGACAGGTAATGGGCCCCATGTTGGTTTAGTCCCAGCTGGAGATGAGGATGCGCTGTTAGACTTC
>CM069308.1:39284782-39317282 GCA_035609425.1 Epinephelus awoara
CCAGCCCTCCCCCGTCTCTTCTGGTGTGCCCCAGGGCTCTGTCCTGGGGCCCCTCCTCTTCATCATCTACCTTCTCCCTTTAGGCAATATCTTCCGTAAATTTAATATCCATTTCCATTGCTTCGCGGATGACACCCAGCTCTATCTTTCCTGTAAACCTATCACTGCTCTCCCACCCTCATCCCTCACCCTCTGCCTCTCCGAGATAAAATCTTGGTTCACCTCCAACTTCCTCAAACTTAACAGTAACAAAACAGAACTCCTTCTAGTTGGCACCAAAGCTTCACTATCCAAAACTGACAGTTTCTCCCTCCATATCGATAGCTCCACAGTGTCCCCCTCCCCTCAGGTCAAGAGTCTGGGTGTCATCCTCGATAGCTCACTATCCTTCCACTCTCACATCAATAACATTACCAGGTCTGCTTATTTCCATCTACGTAACATCAGTCGTCTCCGTCCCTCTCTCACCCCCCACACCACTGCTATCCTGGTCCACAGCCTTGTCACCTCCCGCCTTGATTACTGTAATGCACTCCTTTTCGGTGTCCCTCACAAATCCCTTCACAAACTTCAACTGGTCCAAAACTCTGCAGCCCGTATCATCACCAAGATCCCCTCCTCTGACCACATTACCCCCGTCCTTCAGCAGCTTCATTGGCTCCCGGTTAAATACAGAATCACATTCAAAATCCTACTGCACACATTTAAGGCTATCCATAACCTCGCCCCCCCATACCTCTCTGACCTCCTCTCCATAGCCACCTCCTCTCGTTCCCTCAGGTCTTCCTCCTCCCTCCACCTCTCTGTGCCCTCTGCCCGTCTAAGCACCATGGGGAGCAGAGCGTTCAGTCGCTCTGCTCCCCAACTCTGGAATTCACTACCGCCCGACATCAGAAACATTGATTCTCTCCCCACCTTCAAATCCAAACTGAAAACTCATCTGTTCCGGTCTGCATTCTCTTTATAACTTCACTTCTCCACGTTGCTTATTTTTTATTTTTTTTTATTTTTTTTTACATGATGGATTTTATTATTGTGCTTGTACTTCCTTGTGTTATTTATTTGTGTTTTTATCCACTCTGTAAAGTGTCCTTGAGTGTTCTGAAAGGCGCTTCTAAATAAAATGTATTATTATTATTATTATTATTATATATATATATATGTATATATATATATATATATATTTCCTGATATTTGACTGAATCCATCGTGCCCTCCACACGCTGCAGGTTTCCAGTGCCAGAGGCAGCAAAGCAGCCCCAGAGCATCACTGAGCCACCGCCATGCTTCACTGTAGGCAGGGTGTTCTTTTCAGCATATGCTTCATTCTTCTTCCTCCAGACATACCGCTGTTCCATAGGCCCGAAAAGTTCTAGTTTTGTTTCATCGCTCCACAGAACAGAATTCCTAAACTTTTGTGCCTTATTTATATGGTTTTGAGCATATTGGAGCCAACTTTTCTTGTGCTTTTGGGTCAGTAGTGGTGTACGTCTTGGAGTCGGGGCATGTAGCCCTTCAGTGTTTAGCATGCGCCTCAGTGCCTGCTGCCACCAAGTCTTGCTGCAGGTGTTTTGCAGTCACTCGAGGGTTTTTGACCACTTGCCTCCTCAGGAATCTGGTGGCAGCCGCTGATAGTTTCCTCTTTCTGCCACGTCCAGGTAGTGTAGCCACTGTTCCTTTAACTTTGAACTTGCGAACTATGCTTCCAACTGTATCTCTAGGAACATTCAGAGCTTTTGCTATCGTTTTGTATCCTTTTCCTTGTTTGTGCAAGGCAATGATTTCTTCTCTAAACTTTATGGACAATTCTTTTGACTTAGCCATATTTCTAACATGCAATCAAACGTCACTCTCAACAAACCACTAGCCAGTCCAAGAATTTATGTGTTCTATCAAGCACACCTGAACTAATGAAGCCCTTGATTAGTTGCAACAGGTGTGCTTGAAACAGGGGGTTGAATAATTTTGATTAGTTGCATCAGGTGTGCTTGAGACAGGGGATTGAATAATTTTGAGACTGCAGTAGTGATTAAAAGTAGCATTTTGTGCTGAATTTGGATAAAAACCATGGTAATATTAGTTTTATTAAACTATTTCAACTGTTCTTGTCTACTTTGTTTATTGCAAACAGCTGAAAAATTGTACATTTTGCCAATAAGCCTAATATGCAATGGGGGTTGAATAATTTTGATTGCAACTGTACATACATACACACATAGAGGTATAAATGTATATGCAGGTATAAATGATGGGAAACATAACTTGTCATAAAAGTTCTCAGTTAGGGACCTAGGTCTTCACCTGTATGTTCCCCACAATTTGTCTCCAGGCGAGAGTCAGAGAGGAGAAACCATTCACTGGCCCGTCACGCTGACATCCTGGCTGCTGTAGAGACACGCCTTTCTCTGCTCAACATGACCTTCATGAAATACGTCGACTCCAACCTCTGCTGCTTCATCCCTGGAAAGGTTAGCTCAGCTGCCTTTGAAACACAGAGCAGCAGTACTGGCAGTGCTTCATTGAAAGACTTTCTTTCAGTACAGAAGGAAGCTTTCATTTTATGCCATGCCACGATGTGATGTCTCAGTTATGCTCACAGACATTCCACCCTGAGTTTCAGCCCTCTGGTAAAGATAATAATTACTTCTCCATCCTATGAAGAAGATCTGATCTAAATTTTGATCTAAGGAATGTTTGTGTTTATATCCTCTCACCATGACCATTTCCTACTAATGTACGGTACTCATTTCTACAGTTGTTAGATTTGTTACAAACAGAAATGTTGAACATACAACAATACTATATCATTATATTGCTCTGTACTAGTGATAGCTGTGGCCAGAAACAATGTGTTTTTGAGTTGTGTGTCCATTCATCTATCTGTTTGTCTCTCAGTCCATCCAGTCCTCATGAATGCAATATCTCAGGAATGCCTTTTTTCAAATTTGGCACAAACCTCAATTTAGGCCCAATTCCTATTTTAACCCTCAATCTTAATTTTCAAGCCCACACCACTAGCCCTCAAAACCAAGTGTTAAGGGCTATCTTGTGACTTTAAAATGGGACACCCCTGAAAGTCTTAAGACTGTCAGGGGCAGCAATATGCCAAAACTCCGTCCAGTCTGTCAATTCAAAAAAGAAGAAATATATGTCATCAGTAGCCATCGATAAAAACACGTGACAAGGTTTTTTTCCCAACACTTTATTTCAATTCTTGTACAAAACAAGCAGTGACAGACATGAACAGAACAAATATGCCAGGGTCAAGAGAAAAGAAAAGAGAAATAGAATAAACAAATAAATAAATAAAAAAGTTCAGCAGCTCACACAATTAAATTGTTTACATATTTTCAGAGTCTTTATAGCTTTGGAGTTTGTGGAGTGCTGAATGGTTTCTAAGTATTGCTGCATTTCATTCATAAAAATTTTGAACAAGGGTTTTCTGTTACAAAATTTACTCTTATGAATATGGAATTTCGCTAAGATAATAAATAGATTAATGATATAGAATTGTTTTTGTTTTGAAATGCTGACATCATAAAATCCAAACAGCAGATCTTTGTACAGTAGTGAAAATGGAACATAAATGTTGCAATGAATATACTCTTTTTTTTTTTTCCTTTTACCTTTATTTATTCAGGGAGGGCCAATTGAGAGCAAGCTCTCTTTTCCAATGACGCCCTGATTACAAACAATCCATCAAACAATATACAAGGCTTAAAAAACAAAAAACAAAAAACAAACCACAGTCTCAATAAGTACATGTACACTCAGAATGCATGGAATCCATGACAATATCCTTGAAGTGATTAAAGGGAATCAAGACATCCAACTGGAATTTTGACAAAAATTATTCCATTTGAATGGTGCAAAATACTCAAAGGCAATTTTTCCTGTATCAGTTCTAACATTAGGGATATTAAGAGCCAAGGCATTGTGAGCACGAGTGGCGTAACTGAATGACTTAAAAGTAAGTAAGTTTGTAAGATAAGCCGGTAGCTTGTGAAGAAGGGCCTTATAAATAAACAGTAAACAATGTTGTTCTCTTCTCAGAGCCAATGAAGTCCAGCCAGCATTTTGATACAATTGACAGTGGTGGGTCATGAACCCATCACCAGTAATAAATCGAATTGCCGCATGATAGACTGTGTCAAGTGGTTTCAGTGTAGAGGGAGAAGCATGCATATAAATGACATCTCCGTAGTCCAATACTGATAAAAATGTAGTTTGTACTATTTGCGTCCTACAGTAATAAGGAAGACAAGATTTGTTTCTATAAAAGAATGCTAATAAAGGCTTCAATTTTTTTAAAAAGTTCTGCTATGTGTAGTTTAAAAGACAACTTGTCATCTATCCAGATGCCCAGATACTTATAGCAGGAGACCCTTTCCAAAGGAGTCCCATCAACAGTAGTTATAACACTCTTATTCAAATCAACAGAAAGTTTTTTTGTCAAGATCATATAGTATACTCGACAAAATCTTTCCAAAAAGTAACAGTATAGGGGCAGCAAAACAAATGTACAGTTACCAAACAATAATCTTCAACAATGCCATCTGCAGCTGTGCTGACTTCATATTGAAAAAGAATTCTTGATCACTAGGGGAACAGATGCCGTTGTGACCGAGAATTATGTTATGAATATGAACAGTTCACAAGTTACAAATTACTCACTCCTGTAGTTTTTTGGAGCCTGCTTGCTTTTTTGGGCTACCTGTCAGATATTCGTTAAGTTATTAGTTTAGGTTCATATAGTATTGCAAGTATTATCACAATGAATACTGTAGTCAACATCCAGCAGAACTGGTGAGGCTGTTTACACGGTCACACAAGTGTTATCTGGTGATTTCATCCATGTTAACGTTTCACTCTTTGGGTTATAAGTTTATATTCAACCAAATACCCTGTACCACAACAACTGACATAACTTATTCAGCAGAAAGTCACCAGATAATACGATCACTAACGTTAACCTGCAGCTGTAACGTTACCAGCTGCAGACTCTACAGCTACAGGAGATGACACCGTCTGGTCATCTTACAAAAATGTCAGTGCAAACATTTCACGTATATTAAAACAAGTTAACAACTACATTATCACTGAGAAAGATTTTGTAACTGAATGACAGCATACTTGGTTATCAGAGAACCGGGGGTTACGTGCGGTGGGTCAGGCAAGCCGTCGCCCGCGACCAAAAATATGTGTGTTACGCTACAAAGAGGTCTATAGTCCATAAAATGACGTTAAACTAAGATAATGCAATGGTTATCATAATTTTAAAACAACTATTAACGAAGAAAATGCTCACATTGATAACTCTGCTTCCTTACGCTTGTCGCCGCCATCTTGCATTGACTGAATGGAAAATCTTAAAAGTAAGGGCCATACAGCCCTTATTCCTGACCCTCAACTCAACACTCTGAGAATCGGGACAGCACTAGCACTTCGCGGGAGCGCAGATTTTTGAGACTGAGGGTTAAGATTGAGGGTTAAATTAGGAATTGGGATTGGGCCTTAGATTTAAGGATGAACTGGTTAGACTTTGGGGGTCAAAGGTCACTATCATGTTGTTTGTGTCATCAAGAACAGCTCACAATAATTCATTTTTGTGAAGGTCAAAGGTCAAGGTCACTGTGACCTTACAAAACATGTTTGGACAGAAGTCAAGAATCCATACATTAATTCTGACAAAATTTCACCCAAATGTCTAATAGGATTTAATGTTAAAGTGATGGCATTTTGTATCCAAAGGGTCAAAGGTCAGCTTCACTGTGACATCATAATGTTCTGCAAAAACACTTTTCTGGCCATTGCTCAGTGTCATATCTCAGGAACAGGGGAGGAGACATTTGGTCAGATGCTTGATGGTGACACTAATCTTGGGTGTCCACCTTGAAACTGTGCTGATTGTATAAATCTTCTGTGATGTGACGAACAGTGTGTGTGAAGTATCCATGTTTTCACAGACATGGATGTAAACTGTAAGAAAAACTTGACTGGTGCATGTAGGCATACAACCATGGGGCAGTAATACTAGTTTAAATAGGGAAATTGAATTTTAGCCCATTTTAATACAAGTCAAATGAGAGGGAATAATTTTCACCGAACATTATGACTGGAGTTACAATGTGTACAATTTACGTGGTTGTTTATTAGCAAATATCAACTATTGCTTTCTAGGGCTGTACCCAAATATTCGAATATTCGTTTCTATGGGTAGGCATTCGTTATGAAAATTTGGTATGTGATATTCGTTTTTTTATTTACTTTTTTTTTAAATTGTTATTATTATTATTATTATTATTATTTTTTACATATTTTTTTGGTGCTAAATGTAGTCTTTTAGTTGTTGGTAAATGTAGGTTATCAATAAAAATAAAAACTTTTAAATTGCATTGTTAAAAAGGTGAAAATATGGTATCGCCTACCAACTGAGCTTGTGCGCAGGGCACGCTTGAGCGCATCCGTCTAAGGCTGTGGATCAATGCCAAGTTCTCCCTCTAACTTGTAGCTGTTTTTTCGTTATCTTTTGAATTTAATATGAATTATTGAACAGTTTTTGTGAACGTTTGTTTTCCCCCGTTTTGTACAATGAATTATTGTTTAAAGATTCAACAAGGTTCTTTTGGAGAGCATGACACAAGTGTGTTTTGAAAACGACTGCGGACTGTCACCTGCTCAACACATCAGGACCTTCGGATGCCATGACAGTAATAGATTATAGATTAATAGATTATAATAATAATAATGTCAAAATATCATTTACAGACTGATTTAACAGACGATCACCGCTGCCCGACCCGCAGGTCCATTTGCGGGCCCCATGGGTTACGGGTCGACCTGCGTATCACTACTCAGCTCAGTCTTTAAAGGCTGTACACAACAGTAGACATTATATTCTATTCAGGCCGGCAGAACCAGCAGCGCATCGGCTCTACAGTGCACGGCACTGCTGATTAACCATATTATTGCAGCACAGAGTGATCAAAAGAAAGCATAGAATAATGTACTGAAGGAGACTGTTGTGCCATCACATTTTTTTGTGGTTTGAGAGCAAAGATCTGGTCGCCGCTGTGCAAAACTCCGCAATACAATTGGGTCCGAAAAAACCCTGGAGGAGTGCTTCGCAGGGAGTCTTTGAAAGGAGCTGAGCCTGGCGTAAAACCGGAGAGAGCAGGCAGCACGGCCACAGCACAGAGTGAATATCGGTGTTGCTTATTCCAGGTGGAAAAAACTCCTGTGGAAGAACACTCTGGAAATGCATATATTATAATTGTACCAACCTATATTTGCCGCACTGTGCCATGACTATCACATAAAACGTGTTATTTTAGCATTACTTTGCTAATGTTTGCTCGTGTCACCAAAACAATTAGAAATAAAACACTCCTAACATAACATTATATCTCACAGATAACCTATATCTCACTGGTAAGCTATAACATATTGTAGCACCCGCCAGGACATGTGGAAAGGATGACGCAGTTATTCGGCACCGTTTATTACTGAACAGTACAGGTTACTGTTGGCCGTAACTACACCAAAACAACCAACAAACAAGAACTTAGCTGTAAGTCCAACTGTGCACTCCTGCTCTCTCCTCCAGCTCGCTCATACACACACCAGCACCCGCACTCACACAACTCTCATCCCCGTCACACTTGCACCCCGCCCCCCTACCTATACTCATTCAATCCCAAACATGTCATTAACTCACAGAACATTGACATTATAACAGAACATTTACTGCAGGGTCGCTACAGTATCGTAACATGGTTTAGATTCCTAAATAAATATTCACCTCATCGCTAGACAGGCCTACTCCTGAAAAACTTAAACTCGTAGATGATGCCATCTCTGATCCGCTGATGTCACTGTTACTCACCATTTTTATACATTGAGGCTTTAAATATGTCGGACTTCAACAGATTTTCCCGGACAAAAATCCTTTATTACCTGATAACAGAAACCCCTCTGGTGGGTAAGTGTTTGTAAAAAAACCCCGACACTATCAGATGTGTTTTTACGCACACCTAAACAGACTCCTTGTTTCGCGCCACTGTTTACAGTACAGGACATCAGCTGCTTCTGTTAAGCTGTCTCTCTCCACCAGTCAGGACTCTGTCAGGAGCAGGAGTTCAGACTTAAAGGGATAGTTCAAAAGGTTTTAAGCTACAAAAAAGTGTGCATGTGTTTTGTTGGACTATTTCAATAATTTTAAAACACCCCGGCATTCAGACCTTGCTATCAATTGGGACTATTTTCTGGCCAGTATCACCACGTCGTGCAGGTGCGCAGGATAGCAACGGCTACAAAAACTTCATCAGCTGTTTCCAATAGAGAACCAGTAGGCTATTATTAGTGAGGAAGAAGATGTACTAGCCCTATATACCTACTACTACAGAGCGAACACCGGCTAAGGCTCACGACACACCCTCGTCAGCTGCTGTAGGAAAACTGAGGAATACCAAAATGGTGCAAACTTGTGATGTCCCCTGCTGTGGGAATAAAAACATCGCCTGCTCCCAACTCCATCGGTTTCCTGTTACAGATGTAACCCGCAGGCAACTTTGGCTTGTGTTAATTGGGATGAACCTCGCTACCAAGCTGGCGAGGGTGAAGCAACTGCACATATGTCAAGCTCACTTCAGCTGCCCACAGATCCCAATGGACATAGAAAACGCAATTTCAACACTGCTGTGCCCAAAAAGAGATATATTACCTAACACCAGTCTATATAACGATGTCTGTAGTTGATTGTCTGTAAAACAAAATGTTTGATTGAACTAATAGCCTGTTGTGTTGTGGAGAGTACATTATACGCGGCCTCGTTTTACCCTCGGCATTTAGTTTATTATATTAGGCGAACTGCTAAATCCATGACATGAGTAATCAATCACATAGAAATGTGAATTCATATGTGATTATGACCAGTCCCTGCTTTGTTCTGGTGGTGGGTTAGCAAAAGTTGCCTACGGGTTACAGCTGTAACAGGAAACCGATGGAACTAGGAGCTGGCGATGTTTTTATTCCCAGAGCTGGGGAAATCACAAGTTCACACCATTTTGGTATTCCTCTGTTTACCTACAGCAGCTGACGAGGGTGTGTCGTGAACCTGAGCCTGAGCCAGTGTTCGTGCTGTAGTAGTAGGTGTATATAGGGCTAGTAGCCTACATCTTCTTCCTCACTAATAATAGCCTGCTGGTTCTCTGTTGGAAACAGCTGATGAAGTTTTCGTTAGCCGTTGCTATCCTGCATACCTGCACGGTGTGGTGATGAACTGTCGAATTAATTTCTGTTGGCGTGCTGTCTTGCGGGCCTGCATGGCGGAGTGATACTGGCCAGAAAATAGTCCCAATTGATAGCAAGGTCTGACCTAATGTGGGGATGTTTTAAAATGATTGAAATAGTCTAACAAAACACATGCACACTTTTTTGTAGCTTAAAACCTTTTGGTTACGTGTCCCCCTTATATCTTAAGAACTACTTTTTCTCCGGTAAGCTACGGGCCATTTCTCAGAGCAGGAGCCTCGTTGACAGTAGTGACACCGTCACATCAGAGCTACAGATGGTCAGCGTTTCACACAACTTCATGTCCAAAAACCCGAACTATCCCTTTAATGGACTGTGCAAAATAGGAAAGGGGGACTGTGGTACAGAGTGAGGAGTCTGATGAGGTGTTTTAAATTGATTAAAATTATGAAGCATCCGACAGGTTTACAAAATACTTTGGTAGAATTTTGAAATCAAGACTTGTGTTGTACTCGGGCTTGAATGGATCAACTACTGATCAATATGTAAATAGTTTGCTTTAAATATCTCTCTGCCCTCTTCTTTCAGTTTGTAGTCAGTATAGTAACTCATTATCTCAATGAATGAAAACAAATGTATATGAACACAAGGCAATTTATTATTTTATTTGCTAAAAAATATGCTTGACCAGTGGTTTTTTCATCAACCAGTCCATTAATGCTGATGTGTCACAAAAGCCCCTTTTCCACCAACTTTTCCAGGAACGTTTATTATCAGGAATTTATTTACCTGGGTAAAAGTATTCCTGATAATCTGTGTTGTTTGTGTTTCCACCACACCTCACAAAGTTCCAGAAAATGTATTTAAATCAGGCTCATGACGTAGATGATTCGGCGTGAGCCCTGTATTTGTCTCCGCCAGCTTTTTGGCTGGTAACATAGTGCTGGTGTAGAGAGTTGGGGCTATTTGTCTCAGCCAACAGCTAAGTTTAAAAGTGTTTTAAGGTAAATGTCAAACTGAGTTAGTCTACATACAGACAGCTGTCATTTGAGCTTATTGCAAGTGTGGGTTCCACCAATCAGTGTTCTTCAGCAAGAATTCCAGGTAATATGAAAAGTAGGCATGCACCAATCCACATTTTTTCACTTCCGATCTGATCCCGATACCTGAATTTGGATATCTGTCGATACGATACTATTCCGATACCAGAGCTCTGTTTGCTTTAATATTATTATTATTATTATTATCATTATTTTTGATTTTATATGAGGCTGTAATAAACTACAGGCAAGTACATATCGTACATATGTATGCATGTATGTCCCAAAAGGCAACTTGAGGTAAGTCAGAAAAGCAGGAAATCCTGTTCACAGGAAAAATCCCATCCTGAAAACAAATATGCAACTGTAAGGGTTTAAAATCTATTGTCAATATTTATAAAATTCCAAGACAGTGTTAAACTACTAGTGCAATATACACTATCAAAAAAACAAAAAGTACCTGTCATATTAGTCTGAACAGCACAGATACAAATCAAGTAGACACTACTATGTAGTAGTGTTGTCACGGTACCAAAATTGGGACCCACGGTACGATACCAGTGAAAGTATCACGGTTCTGAGTAGTATCATGACAGCTAAAATGAGGCAGATGTGCCTTTTGTCATTTATAAAAAGATAAATCACTTCTCTATAACACATCAATGACATTTCAATGGAATAAATTACTTATTGACTTATTCATACTTCAAAAACAGCATCAATAAGTGATTAACAAAGGGGGGATCAAAATAAAATAAATAAATGAAATAAAAATCAACCAGCCACCCTCCCCCCCTTCATAAGTAGTGGAAAACAAATCACTGTAGCATATATAAACAAATCAAACCTACAAGTAAAAATAAATTAATAATAACTTTCACTGCTTAAAGATACTCAATAGCTCAGTTCATACCTGAAATGTCACTGGATACAAACCACTGCAGCGGCATATCGAGTGCCAGGTGGACAGCGCGTGCGCCGTTATTGGACGCCGCATGGACACTCAAGCTCTTGCGATTGGACTTTGATCTTATCCCACAGTAGTGGTACCTGAGGTACCGTAGTACTCCGGTACTCCAACATTATGGTATCATATGTACCGTGGTGTTTTAGTACCGCGGTCAGTGCAACACTACTATGTAGCAATCATCATATAATTCCAGCAGACAACGTGAAAGCACAGACGTGGCTCGTGGATCGGAAATTTCCGCAGGTGGATCGGAAACTTTCGATCCGTGAATTACGTTGGTATCGGAACCGGATACCAATACTGGATTGAATTGGCCCCATCTCTAATGAAAAGTCCTACCCCCTACCAGATACTTTCTTCAGGGAAAGTTTGGGATTGAGGGAAAAAATTTTCCCTCAGACAATTTCGGTGTAAACACACCGAGGCTTTTCAAAATCTTGGGTAGATAATAAAAGTTCCTGCGGCGGAAAAGGGGCTAATGTTAATTTCAGACACTGGTCTTTTTAGTATTGTTTCAGATGTGTTTTTTCTGGTTTCCTGTCTTGTTTGCAATGTCACATGCTGTTGTGTTTTGTCAGGTGATAGATGAGATTTACCGCGTGCTACGCTATGTGAACTCCACTAGAGCCCCCCAGCGAGCTCATGAGGTGCTGCAGGAGTTGAGGGATATCTCCTCCATGGCCATGGAGTACTTTGATGAGAAGATTGTACCCATCCTGAAGAAGAAGCTCCCGGGAGCCGACCTGTCCGGCCGCCTCATTGGCTCTACTCCAGGTAATGGACATGTGTCTCTCCTGGCTCATAAAGTTAGAGTTCAAATAAAAAATTCACCAGAGCAGCTCTCATCACTTCTGCTCTCTATGAAACAATCACATTATGAAATAAAAAATGGCAGATATTGCCCTTTGAATCAAGATTTAAATAGGAAAAAATGATTGTGGCAGAACGTAGATGAACATGAATGGTCCAAAGCTTGATCGTGAGATCAAGGTTTTGACAATGATGATTGGATATTAAATGCCTATTCAGCACTTGATGCTTATTTATACATTTGACATTGGTTCCAGTATAAATAACTAGGGTGGCCTCTTGAAAGCCAGAAATTCGAATTGTCAGTCGGAGACCCCCCAGTCCATCTGTCTCTACATATGTATGTATCCCATAATATCTGAAGAAAGCCTCAAAAGAATATCTTCAGATTTGGCACAAATGTCCACTTGAATTCAAGGATGAATTGATAAGATTTTGGTGGTCAAAGGTCAAGGTCATTACGACCTTGCATCTGTCTCATTCTCGTGAACAAGATATCTTAAGTACACCCTCAGGGAATTTCTTTAAATTTGACACAAACGTCCACTTGGACTGAAGAATAAATTGATTAGAATATTGTGGTCAAAGGTCAAATTTAGCGTGACCCCCCCCCCCCCCCCAAATATGTTTTGGCCATAACTCTAATGTTAATTATGACAAAATTTCACACAAATGTCTAGTGAGATAAGATAATGAAGTGATGACATTTTATATCCCAAAACTCAAAGGTCAGTTTTAATGCTCTGCAGAAAACACTACAGAGGGGAGACACTTGGTCAGATACTGAATTGGTGATACTCATCTTGGGTGCCCACCTTGAAACTGTGCTGATTGTATCAATCAATCAATTTTATTTATAAAGCCCAATATCACAAATACAATTTGCCTCACAGGGCTTTACAGCATACGACATCCCTCTGTCCTTTAGACCCTCACAGCGGATAAGGAAAAACTCCCCAAAAAAACCCCTTTACCGGGGGAAAAAAATGGTAGAAACCTCAGGAAGAGCAACTGAGGAGGGATCCCTCTTCCAGGACGGACAGACGTGCAGTAGATGTCGTACAGAACAGATCAGCATAACAAATTAACAGTAATCTGTATGACACAATACAGTAATCGGTATGACATCCTCGGTAATGACAGTAGCTTACAACAACATTCATGAAAGTAATAATACTGTCGTTATAGTTCTGGCTACTGTGGTACAATATGTTGAAAGTATATATTAGTATCAGGCAGTCTACATTTATGATAATATCATATGTCTATAATTGCAGTAGAAGTATGACTAATGATTAATGATGACAGCAGCAGCAGCAGCAGGAGGCATCTGGCAGGACCACGGCAGCAGCACAACCACACACGTCACACTATCCAGGCACCGCTGCAATACGAGTTAACCTGAGAGACAGTGGAGCACAAAGGCTCCGGAGAAGAAACCGAGTTAGTGACATCCAGAATGGCCGAGTAAAATAGATACAGTAATAGGATACGAGAGAGAGAGGGAGAGAGAGAGAGCGAGAGAGAGAGAGAGAGAAGGTGCCCGGTGCATTAAAGGTGGTCCTCCGGTTGACTAGGCCTAAGTCAGCCTAACTAGGGGCTGGTACAAGGCAAGCCCGAGCCAGCCCTAACTATAAGCTTTATCAAAGAGGAAAGTCTTAAGTCTAGCCTTAAATGTGGAGACGGTGTCTGCCTCCCGGACCGTAACAGGAAGATGATTCCACAGGAGAGGAGCCTGATAGCTGAAGGCTCTGGCTCCTGATCTACTTTTGGAGACTTTAGGGACCACGAGTAACCCTGCGTTCTCAGAGCGCAGAGTTCTGGTGGGATAATAAGGCACTATGAGCTCTCTAAGATATGATGGAGCTTGACCATTTAGAGCTTTATAAGTTAACAGTAGGATTTTAAATTCAATTCTGGATTTTACAGGGAGCCAGTGCAGAGAAGCTAAAACAGGAGAAATATGATCTCGTTTCTTAGTTCCTGTTAGTACACGTGCTGCTGCATTCTGAATTAGCTGAAGAGTTTTTAATGATTTACTAGAGCTACCTGATAGTAGAGAGTTACAGTAATCCAGCCTCGAGGTAACAAAAGCGTGGACCAATTTTTCTGCATCTTTTTGGGTCAAGATAGGCCTAATTTTTGCAATATTACGCAGATGAAAAAATGCAGTCCGTGAGGTTTGTTTTAAATGAGAATTGAAAGACAGATCTTGATCAAATGTTACTCCGAGGTTTCTTACGGTAGTGGTGGAGGCCAGAGCAATGCCATCGAGAGAAACTATGTCATCAGATAAAGAGTCTCTGAGTTGTTTGGGGCCAAGAACAATAACTTCAGTTTTGTTTGAATTTAACATCAGGAAATTGGTGCTCATCCAGGTTTTTATGTCTTTAAGACAATTATGAAGTTTAGTTAATTGATCCCTTTCTTCTGGCTTCATCGATAAATACAACTGTGTATCATCCGCATAACAATGGAAATTTATAGAGTGATTTCTAATGATGTTACCTAAAGGAAGCATATATAGAATAAATAGGATTGGTCCAAGCACAGAACCTTGCGGAACTCCAAAACAAACTTTAGTACGTACGGATGATTCATTATGAACGTCAACAAATTGAAAACGATCAGATAAATAAGATTTAAACCAGCTTAGTGCAGAACCTTTTAGGCCAATTAAGTGTTCCAGTCTCTGTAACAGAATTTCATGGTCAACAGTGTCAAACGCTGCACTAAGATCTAATAAAACAAGTACAGAGACGAGTCCTTTGTCTGAAGCAATCAGAAGGTCATTTGTAATTTTCACTAAAGCTGTCTCGGTGCTATGATGCGCTCTAAATCCTGACTGTAATTCCTCAAATAAATTATTATCCTGGAGAAAATCACACAGCTGGTCTGCGACTACTTTCTCAAGGATCTTTGACATAAAGGTAAGATTAGATATTGGTCTATAGTTGGCTAACACCTCTGGATCCAGGGTGGGCTTTTTTAGTAGAGGTTTAATTACAGCTACCTTAAAAGACTGTGGTACATAGCCTGTTAATAAGGATATATTGATCATGTCTAATATATGGGTGTTAACTAAAGGTAAGACCTCCTTGAGTAGCCTAGTTGGGATGGGGTCTAAGAGACACGTTGATGATTTAGATGATGAAATCACTGCTGTCAATTCTTGAAGAGAAATTGGGGAGAAGGAATCTAAATAAATATTAGGTGTTACAGCTGTGTTTGAGGTTAGATAGGTACTATCTGAGGACAGGTCGTCATGAATTTTGCCTCTAATAGCTAGAATTTTGTCATTAAAGAAGCTCATAAAATCATTACTGCTAAGGGTTAAAGGAATACAAGGCTCAATAGAGCTTTGACTCTCAGTCAGCCTGGCTACAGTGCTGAAAAGAAACCTGGGGTTATTTTTGTTTTCTTCTATTAAAGCTGAGTAATAGTTTGCTCTGGCATTGCGGAGGCCCCTCTTATAAGTTTTGAGACTGTCTGCCCAGATTACACGAGATTCTTCCAGTTTGGTTAATCGCCAATTCCTTTCAAACTTTCGCAATATTTGCTTTAATTTACGGGTTTCAGAGTTATACCAAGGAGCGAACTTTCTTTGTTTTGTTAACTTCTTTTTAAGAGGAGCTACAGAGTCAAGTGTTGATCTTCTGTGCTGTTGGGGGGGACAAAGGTTGTGAAGCATGCATGTTTTTTTACACAGACATAGATAGAAACTGTAAGAGAAACTTGACTTATGGGTGGAGGCATACAGCCACGGGGCGGTAGTTCTACTTTTTTTCTTGTCAGCGTGCTGTGCAGTGTACTTCTTGGGATGTTTTGGTCCCCAGATTTTGCTGCGGAGTCAGCCCTCTTAACTTTCACACTATTCTTGGTAAAGATAGCAGCGGCACATAAAAGAAACGTTCCACTCTAGGGCTCTGAGATAAATTATCTTCTTTCCTCTGCTTGGAAGTAAATTTACAGATACTTAATACAGCACAGACTCTGGCTTTTGTTTGATATCTCGTGTCGGAAAAAAATATTGTTGCACATTTCAGACTTGTTGTTAACATCATTAGCTTGTTTACGATATTACTCAAATGTTGCTGTCACACTGAATTTCCCGCGGAACCCCTCAAACTTTGAAACTTTATATAGTGCAACAAAAGAATTGTTGAATGTCGACATTGTATTAAATGGCTGAATCTGATTTGAGTGACATAATTCGGAGACGGGTACAGCCCTACAAATAATTATAGTAGGGACAGTAGCTTTAGACAGTTTTCAGATCCCTTTACTTTTTGCACACTTTATTGTGTTTAATTTCAAATGGATAAAATTGCCATTTTGCCCACCAATATGCATATATTATCCAAAATACAAAAAGTGAAAACATGTTTTTAGAATGTGTTGCAAATGTATTAAAAATTGTATTGAAGAATGGAAATAACTCATTTACAGAAGTAATCACAGCCATTACAAAGTCTTTTAATCATTTCCTCAATGTTCCTCAACATAGAAACACAGGAGTCTCATAAATCATTTAACCATACTGCAGGTTTACATTCTGAACTCGAGTTTGAAGTTTTTTCAACTTTGTTTATGAAAAACCATGTACTTTCTGTTAGTTTGAAATGGCTGGCTCTAAATACTGTAATACCCAGTGACCATAGCTATGGTTGCTGTGGTATACTGTATGTAATTTTGTCATGTCATGTATATTTAAAGTTGTTGCCTCTCTGTCAGCTCTGCACCATTTATGCTAACTGGTGATAATTGAGTTTATTTGCAAATATCAGCTGTACTTTTTGTGATTAATATCGGATAACAAGACTTCAAGACACTCGTCAGGATAAGAAAATCAACTCACTGCTATGTGAACTCTCCTCCTGTTGACTCTGCTAACTGGCCCATGGAGGTTTTCAAATTTAAACATCAGAGAAAACATCAGGGAAAGAGCTGAAAAGATGAACTCCAGCTACAAGTTGTTTTCTAAAATAGAAAATTAGGTATTTCCAAAAATAATTTAATCAATCCGGATCGTGTTTTATGCTGGGCCAAGCACAGTTTGTGTGAGGGCAAACGTCTCAGAAAACATACCGCCCCTTTTACCTGATTGACAAGTGGTATGTCCAGTCCACTGCCCCATGACCCTCCTCCAGCCCACAGGTATCAAGTTTCACTCCAACACTGCACCTTCGACAAGAAGACGAGTTTCATGTGGTTCACAGTGGGTAGATGCAAGTTTTTGGATGGATGGCTTGACAATACCGTATATAAATACTGGTTATCGTATGACATCACCAACATGGGGGAGAAGGCGATTCTGAGCCACATGAAAGGAAAAAACACTGACATCTCGTTACTGCATCGCTTTGCATGCCATTATGGTACTTGGCTACAATCGCGTATTAAGAATAATTAAATATGATGTGAAATATGATACACTGATCTATTTACTCAGAAGTCGCATATTCGCTGAAAAAAAAAAACAACAAAACGCTGAGAAGTCTGGAAATTAGGGTATGGCAAAGTATGGAACTTTGAAATTCCAAATGTGTAGGAACCCTGATATATGCATTTAGAATAAAACAATATAAACACAGCCCAGCCCTGCGTCTATTCATAGACATTGTAAGGAATTAATGTGTCTATGTTTTTAATGCTTCAACATATATAACTGACACATAAACACATATAAATAGCCAAAATAGTTTCATAAAATGTCTTATAAAACCTTTTCCCCGCAGCTTAATCATATTTAATCTATAGCCTATCCAATTCCCACACCTGGCCTCTGATAATAATCAAAAGTCAGGTGCGGGGGGGAAAGTTTGTGGAGAGTTGGTGGCTATTGTGATCATGAGCATTGGCGAGATGGAAATCAAAAATCAATAACGGACATGGATAGGAGAAGGTGTTTTGGTGCATGTTACTGCAGCAGGATTGCTGTACCTGCAGGCTTAGGAGGAGGCTGCCCAGCTGAGGAGGCAGATCCAAGAAAGACAGCGGAGAATGAGGCAGGGGATGAGGATGAGATGTGATGAGACGAATGAAATGAATTAATGAAAAGTTAAAAGTACTCATTATGCAGAGAGACCCAATTTCAAGTGTTGTTATCATCATATACATTCTTAGTTACTGTCCATCACTGCATTTGTCTCATCATTATGCTTTCTATCTACATTTTTATGGAGTTGACAGTTTACTTGGTACACCTAGAAAAAACAAAAGCAGTTTAATATTGTATTAAGTCTAACATTTTATTGAAGTGTTGAGTTGTCGATTGTGGTGCTGTTGAACTGTACTGGATTATACTGACAGCAGTTTCTCATTTAGTCTATCCTCACCAATATAAATGGGATTAAACAGGTCAGATGTTAAGAGGAATTTTTTTTTCAGCCACACTTCAGACATCAGGTATACAATTCATATTAGATAATCGATATTTAAAATGTTGAATAAATACTACAATAAATACAATTAATCTTTAAATACAATAAATTAATTACAATAAATTCTTAAATTAAAATCATTGTTGAATAGTAAAAACACATAAATAAGCAAAATAATACAAAGAACAATTACATTAACAATGTTACAACATCTAATAATATAATAATATATCTTATATACTGAGACTGAATATTGCCCATTAGACATTCCCCAAACGAATTACATTTCATATTTAACCACTACAGAGATATCAGTGACGAATTTAAAAGGACTACCCGAGAGGGGGTGCTCTCGGTGGGGCAGCCTGAGTGCTCATACACACTCTCTATGAGCGCTGACACCGCTGTCATCTAGCGGACCTCACATTCAAGTGGGCTCTGTATTAATACATCAGCCACGGGTTTGAAGTTTAAACTATGCATGAAAACACTACGTTCCATGACAACACAACAGTAACATTGGTAATTATGGCTTACAATTGCGCGCCTTTCCCTCACTTGCCATTTCTGAAGATTGTTGCGAAATGCATGCTGGGATACCTGGCTGTCTTAAGTCCACACAAGTCTGCTCCGATGCATCCACAGTAAAAGGGGCGTCGTGAAAACACATCTGGGCATTTGGACTGAACTTGGCTAGATGTGAACTTTGAATTGGAACCATAGGCGTTTCTAGCCCATTTTTGGGGGTGCACCCCTAAATTGAATCCCAGCACCCCTAAAATTTGAGAGATTTTTTAATTTTTTTTTTAATTACTGTATGTCCTTTTTTAACAAGCTAAAAAAGTGTCAGAAACATACAGTACTTGGTTGAAACGTAATATTTAACAACAAAAATACAGCAGCATCTAGCTGTTATGTTATGTGCATGTGTTAATATTAAAGCCAAGGTGCTACTGACTAGCTAACTGACTGGATGCCCATTAACATTATAACTCCTATTGTGTGTGTGCGCGTGTGTGTACAGACAGACAGACAGCCTCATCATGGATATAAGATTGGTTTTTTTTTCGAAAAAAAAAAAAAAAAAAAGAGCCAGGTTCAGGTAAGAGTGTAAGATCAAATGGTCTATCTATCTAGAATGATATTGTAAGTCGGATCAATGTATCAGTTTATCTCTTATTAGATATAAAATGCATTGTTTGGTTATTTGCCTTTTGGTTGACAGTACAAAGAGAGAGAGAGGAGCAGAGAGAAGACTTTATTTATATTATATATATTTATATTTTATATATTTATATAAGTTTTGTTATTAGTGTGTTTCGTACTCACCATAGGGGGCAGGTTTACTCCAGAAACATACATACTGTTTGTATGTTGAGGAGCTGCTGTATCAAAATGAGTTGTCTTCCCCCAGAAATTAGGATTATGATATGTTTCTTTTATGATTCCAATCCATTCCTCTCTTGCTGTGGCTCAGCATTTAAATAATATTTATCAGATTTGATGGATTAGTCACAAAAAGTGTTGTGCTTTTCTTTCACATGGGGATGGGAATGAAATTGCGTTAAAATGTACAAAACAATGAAATTTATCTTGCCTGGCTGGGCAGCTCTCTGGGTGCTCAGCACCCCTAAACCTCTGATCCTAGAATTGCCCCTGATTGGAACAGTACTTGGGCTGTGACTGATGACGTGTCACAAGTCCACACGAACACAAGTCCGCGGAAGAACACATATTGAGAAATGGCTACTGTCTCTCCAGAGTCCGAAATGAACTTTTTGACTTACCGGCCAAGTTGACTGGTGGATGAAAAAAACACCAGCCAAGTATGTTTTTTTACCAGCCAAAATAATAAGTTGCCTCTTTATGTCACATATACAATAATTTCGGTCCATTTCATTGAAATAATATTGTATTATGTTTAGTACAAACCTTAAGAAGAAGTCAGAGCAAAATCTAAAGTAAAATTATTATAATATATTGAGGAACACCACAGCCTCAGTATGTGAATAAGTTCCATCTGGTAAGCAGTGATGCAGTGTATATGTCTAGGGCTTTTATCGTGAAAGGGAAGAACAGAAAAAGTGAAGCTAATGCACTGCTATTGACAGTTTGGGAGGCAAGAAAGAGTTTACCGTCTTGGTTAAACTGTGGGGCCTCCGTGTTATTTTATTACAGGCATAAGTATGGGCACAATGCTAGAAGTCGAAAAGCATTAGTTGTATAACAGAAGAAGAGAAGATAAAGAAAAAGTAAAGCATTAGGGATGTCCCGATCTGATCCTCGGATCGGGTATCGGCGCCGATCACGTTATTTTTACAAAACTGGTATTGGTAATAAAAGATCGGAGGAATCAAAACAACAACAATGGCCATTTTTTTATCTATGTTGTTCACTGTTGCCTCTGCTTTCCAATATATAAAGTGTGGCGATCCTGTATATTTTATAAATATATTTTTTTTATAAGACAGTCAGCTGATGGCTTGCTCACCTCGAGACACTGAGGTACCTCCAGACACACCCACCGGTGCTATCGGCGAGTGGGATGGCTCGATCAGCTGAGCCCAGGTAGGCCGACCCCTACATTATACCACTCCTGGCAGTATGGCGAGAGTCGCTGGCGAGTGAGAAATGAGCCAGAAGTCCTCTGCGTATTGGGCCTACTACGGCATTTTACACCGCTCGAAGTCCACGAAATAGCTGCGCTTCCCTGTGGAATATCATCCATCCGGCCACTGGCCTCACCTTAGAGATTCCGCAATGGATATCAAGGGATCCTACGGAGCCTCCATGCCTGAAACAACACCGGAGCATTACAGCATTTACACACTGTCCCGTGAGTTGGCAAAAGCCGGGGGTTACTTTCCGTTTCATTATTCCTTATTTATTTGAAACCTTCATGCCAGGTTGATTTATTGTTTTGAAACTGAACTGAGTCAGAGCAAACACTGGATTTTCTTTACCTACTTGTTTGCGTTTTTGGTTTGACCTGGATTGAACTGACTGAACGGAACAGAGCATTTCTTTTCTTTGGTGGAAAGAATATATACTTTCTTGACACTGATTACAGTTGTATTTGTATTTTTGTATAGTATAACTCTTTTGTTCTACAGAAACCAGGTAAAAACAATTTAATTTTGATGTTGAGGGACCTGTTTTATGGGTTTTATGGTTTCTTTGTTGACTGAGTAAAAGAAAAATATTTGTTTCATGTGTCAAACCGCTACAAAAGATATAGGTTTGTTGAAGACAAGAAGAAGATATTGAATTTGTTTACATTTTGTGCTGCTGAACCACCGTTAAGCTTTTTGGATACTATTTAAATAAAAACAAACCATATGGGACAACTTGGATGCAGTCTTTTTTTGTCTTTCTTAATGCTTTGCAAAGTATCGGATCGGACTCGGTGTCGGGCTTTTAAAATAAAGGACTTTTATCGGATCGGATGCAAAAAAAAAAGTGATCGGGACATCCCTATAAAAAGCATACGGCATGTATGAAATGTACAGAGCCGTAAAGTTGTCCACAATGGTACCAGTTTGCTGTTAGGTAAATGTAACTAACTTGTGTGTCATTTGTTTGGTCTGTGATGTAATATCAACTGGAAGAAGATCCAATACTAACAAGCTAAAAGTAGACATATCACCACCTAATATATCGGAGTCCAACATACTTAGGTCAATAAATGGATTCCCCTCCCATGCTTGTTACAAATTCAACTTTGGTAGAATACTAGAATAATAAAATCAGTTGGTTTTTCAGTCCACTTGATACATGTTACTGCAATGAAAATGAAATGACAAAACAAGACATTTTATTTATTATGGAATTCATTAATTGGAAACAAATATGTAATATATTTCTCACAAGTCATTGTCAACACAACAGCACTCTACCACTGTTTAATGTTAAATTTAACTTGTGTTTTATTCTTTTTTTATTCTTATTCTTTATTTCATTCATTTATAAAATAAAACAAAACAATTTAACATAAATACAAACATTCTCCGATCTAGAATGAAAGGGAGCAGAACGAAGACTAATCTTATTTTGTCTGCCCCTTTATCCCCAGAAATCAATTTACAAAGAACGTAGTTTAAAAAACAACAACAACATAAACAAAAAATATAATAAATTAAAATAAAATAAAATAGCTGCCGGCCACCACAGACAGTCACACCTTTTTAGTTCCCAAGTTACAGTTTGGTTAATGCCATTCCAACAACAAAATTACAATGGCATGACAATCAAATATAGCTAACATATTCCATTATATTTCCTTAACATGCTGGCTTTAATTATTCTTTTAAATGTAATGTTTGACTTGGATTCTTTAGTTCCTTTGTTCAGATTGTTCCATAGATTGATTCCTTTTACAGAAAGACAACGTTCCATCAATTTAGTCCTGAATCTTGGTTTTTTAAAGATCTCTGTTCCTTTTAACTTATACTTGCTTTCTCTTTTTTCAAATCTTTTCTGAATATTGATTGGCAAAGTTTATGAGCTTTCAGCATAATTTGCAGAATACTATAATCTACTAATTCATTAAATTTCAACAATTTTAACTGAAGGAATAATGGATTTGTTGGATCTCTATGTTGTTTTCCAGTGATTATTCTTATGGCTCTTTTTTTGCAAAATGAAAATTGACTGAGTATATGTTTTACAGGCATTTCCCCATACTTCAGTGCAGTAGGTCAGATATGGAACAATCATGGTGTTATATAAAATGTACAATGCCCTGTTATCCAATGAATCCTTTACTTTGTGTAACAGAGCTATTGTTTTCGATATTTTTGCCTTTTTATAATGTATATGTGATTTCCAAGACAAATTCTCATCCAGAATGACACCCAAAAACGTGGTTTCCCTTTTCCCTCTCTATTAATTTCAATACCATCTATATTAATTGAGGCACCAGAGTCTCTCCCTCTGTTACTGAATATCATTAAGTTTGTTTTTTCAAGATCCAGTGATAATTTATTTACATCAAACCAAGTTTTTACTCTTTTAAATTCTTGTTTAACCACATTCAACACCTGTGTTTTATCTTCCCCACAATAAAATAAAGTAGTATCATCCGCGAACAGAATACATTTTAGTAGTTTGGATACATGAACAAAATCATTAATATACAAAATAAACAGTTTTGGCCCGAGGACCGACCCTTGAAGTACTCCACACTCAATATAATGCGATTCAGATTTTACATTATTTATCTGCACATATTGCTTTCTATTTTTTAAATAGCTTGAAACCCATTTATGTGCCACACCTCTGATACCGTATTTGCTGAGTTTTTTAAGAAGTATGGTATGATCAATGGTATCAAAAGCCTTTTTGAGGTCAACAAAAATACTTACAAAATATTGTCTCTTATCTATTGCGGTGGATATTTCTTCAGTTAATTCCATAAGTGCCATTGATGTGGAGTGATTGGTTCTAAATCCATACTGACTATTGCTTAAAACATTATATCTGTCTATGAATTTATCTAACCTGATTACAAACATTTTCTCTAATATTTTTGAAAATTGTGGAAGCAAGGATACTGGTCTGTAGGTGGAGAAAACATGTTTATCTCCATTTTTATAAAGTGTAATTACTTTGGCTGTTTTCATATTCTCAGGAAATACCCCTGATGAAAATGATAGATTGCAAATGTATGTAAATGGTTCAATAACCAATTCAATTATATTCTGTACTAATATCATGTCCATATCTACACAGTCAGTGGATCCTTTACTTGCACAACTTTTTACAATATTCAGTATTTCTACCTTACCAAGAAAAATACTATCCACATTATCCATTATTCTGTTTTCATCTGCATTGTCTTTTACTGTTGGTATGTTTGCTGCAAGACTAGGGCCTACATTTACAAAAAAATCATTAAACTCATTTGCTATTTCAGTTTTGTCATCAATGTCATAATTATTTTTCACAAAATAATTTGGAAGAGCTGATTTTATTTTATCATTTTTTATCATCATTATTTATTATTCCCCATGTAGCCTTCATGTTGTTTCTAGTTTTATTTAGTAAACCACCATAGTATTCCTTTTTGTGTCTTCTTATTATCCATACTAATTTATTTTTATATTTCTTATACCTGTCTTCTGCTTCTTTTGATCTTAATTTTAAAAAACATCTATATAAATAATTTTTCTTCTTGCAGGCATTATTTAGTCCTTTAGTCATCCAAGGTTTGTCAATAGCATTTTTCTTGGTAATACGCCTGAGTCCACAGTGTTTTCCATACAAATCTATCAGTAATTTCATGAATGAATCATAAGCTATATTTACATCATGTACATACACTCCATCCTGGTTCTGTTTTTTTAGGTCTTCTTTCAGTGCCTCCAAGGCTTCTTTAGATCTATTTCTTATTAATTTTTCTGAGGTGATTTCCTTTGTATTGCATTGATAATTTTTATAAACTGTAAAAACAGGTAAATGATCACTTATATCAGTTGTCAAGATCCCACTCACTTTTTTCCATCCACTGCGTTTGTGAAAATATTATCAATAACAGTTGCACTTTTTGATGTTATTCTTGTTGGTTTAAATATCATAGGAAACAGATTCAAGCTATACATTGAATTTATGAAATCACTCGTTGTGTTCAGTGAACTTGAATTTTCAAGATCAATATTAACATCTCTCATTATATCTGTGAATGTCTCTACACAGTCATATTACTCGCGACATTACATTTCAGACCAGAGTTGATGTACAAAGCTACACCTCCACCTTTTTTTATCCGTCTATTTACATAATACAACTCATAGCCATCTATCTGAAATTCATCCATTTCCCCATCCTTCAACCATGTTTCTGACACTGCAATTATACTAAAACTATTTCTGAATTGCTTCAAGTAATCTTTTATTTTTGGTAAGTTACATTTTATACCTCTACTGTTGAAATGGATGATAGACAGTGTTCCATTCATCATTACTTTATCATTAAATTGCTCCTCAGTGTAATACTCACGTTTGTTGTTAGCAGGAATTAATCCAATTTTGTTTGTACCATCGTCTACATCATATATTTTACTCTCTAAATCTGCATCTAAGGTTGTGTATGCATCCATGTTACAGTATATGCATATTTTCTATATCCACTCTTCAGTCCATTACCGTAAGCCTATATGAAATACTTTTTAAATCAGTTACATCAGCAATGCTTCATTTTCCTCTTCTAAATTTTTCTAGCTCTTTGAGGTCTCTTATCATCATAGCCTGTGACTCTTCTTGTTCTCTAAGCCATACATTGCCATTACGGGTCCATGTTGCTGTGATTTTTTTCTGTTTTCTTAGCATCCTTGCCTCTCGTGCAATGTCCCCATTTTTCTTTGTCAAGTGTTCATTTAAGTATACATTGGTACCTTTCAGTTTCTTTGCTTGCATTAACAAGTCATTCCTCTGCTTTCTACTGTTGAGTCTTATGATGAAAGCTGATTTTGCCTTCTCTGTCTTTCTTGGTAATGTGTGACAAACAGAAATAGCATCATTTTGGATGTTTATGTTCTTACTGTGCAGAAAGCCCACCACTTGTTGCTCCAATGTCAGCAGTTCTTCCTGTGGTGCATCTTCTGTTGTCTCCAAGTTTGCAGTAGCTCGAGCATAGCTGCGGTGTCGAGTTTCCAGACCTGTTAATACCAAATTGTCTCTCTTTGTGTATTGTTCCAGTTCGTCCACCCTCTGCTCCAGCACAAGTATCTTTCTGTCTTTCTCTATTAGCATGGCTTTCAGTGTTTTTACTTCCTCCACTAGTCCAATTAGTCGTTCCTGCTGCAATGTTAGTTTTGTCAGCTCACCTGACATAAAGTTTAGAGATCTTTTAATCTCTTCCAGGTCATCTGCAGTTGCTATGTCTTTGTCCCGTGTACTGTTTCTTCCACTGGGCATTCTCCCTCCACCAGTCACTGGCAGTTAGATGTGAAGACTAAAGTATGAAGATTACAGCGTGTTAAAGGCCTGGTCGCCCTCAAACAGCAGTGAGACTCAGGCTTTGGGCAGCACACAGTCCAGCAGGCTTGGGCAGCAGACAGAGACAGAGATGGTGGTTTGCAGCTGTACGGGCCTAACTGGATTTGCTGTGCTGCTCCAGATGCCTGCTGGTCTCAATGGTACCTGGTCTGGTTTCCTGGATGGCTTGGCTGCTCCAGAGACTTGGGCCTGGCTTGGATAGCAGCTGGTCAGGCTGGAGTGGAATTGGCTGGCCTGAATGGCTGTGCAGCTCCAGCAAGAACCAGGGCCTGGCTTGGAGGCCTAGTGGTAGTTTGTGTACTTCACTTTACAATTCCAATCCCAAACTTCACTTTTTAACAACAATCTTGAGTAAAGTAATGGACAAATGTATCAAAATTTTAGATTTTAGATGGATGGATCCACAGATTTCAGCAGCACATAGCAGCAGCAGCCATTTCACCCCTGCAGCGTTGATCTGACCAGGGACAAAGACTGCAAATTAGCTGATGCTAGAGGTCTTATATGCATCACATTTTCCCATTTTTTTGTGGTAGTGTTGTATGTATCGTCCCTGTTAAATAAACATTAAAATAAATAAATAAAATAATTGACAGACTAATCAGTAATAAAATAATTTGTTTAAAGTTGTAGGCATGTTCTTGGCATGGTTTGGGTTCCCATAAAACTGTGGTCACCACCCCTTCCAAACAAAGATCACTTCTCACGTTCAGTTTAAGCCAAAATAAAAGGTCTTGTCCTGCTGCATTTTTACTTGGCCCTGCAGAATCTCTTCTTATTTGCGTAGGAGGAAGTCCCTGACCACTGAATATCTGTCCTGTTTCCTCAGTGGCAGGTCCATCTACCTCCCTGACCACCATGTCCCTCCTGGCCAAGAACACACCATCCCGCTCTGAGATGACCAAGGTGCAGCAGCAGGTGAAGGTGAATGGGGCGTCAATGACAGTACTGCGAAGGGAGATGCAGGAAATTCGTGTCAAGCAGTTGGAGCAGCAGAAGCAGCTTCAGGATCAGGAACAGAAGCTGCTGGAACAGACCCAAGTGATCGGTGAGCAGAATGCCCGCCTTGCTGAGCTTGAACACAAGCTCCGCGAACTAATGGACAGTAGTGCTGCTGCCATGGGAGGACCCAGGCCCGGCACAGCTGTCCCCTCTACATCTAGCAGCGCTGCTGTGTCTTCCACTGTTGCTAGCACGTCTGGTACTGTGCTGGCAAGTGGCAGCTTGGCCGCAGCCTCTCTTACCAGAGAGCCAGAGGGTGAAGGAGGGTCATCACTCAAACGCACCAAAAAGAGCTCAGACCTTCCACGACAGTCCAAACGGCTCCGCAGCAAGAAATAAGAGAGACTGTGTGTCATGTAGTTGAAGTTTTGTTTTTGGTTTCGAGGTCTGACTGATCACACCTTCTCCCCAATGCCCCGCAGCACCACCCACCCTACCAAGACTCCTCATCTTTACCCCACCCATCCCCCACATCGTAACATAGCCAGTTACTCAGACCATTTCTTGAAAGTTACATTAAAATTACTGCATATCTTTTTAATGTAGATACTTTTGTAAGAGGCCTAAATGTTTCGAAAAAAATGGTATGGCAAAACAGAAATTCAGATGGTCGGAAAATTTGGTCAACAAAAGTCACATGGTTCATGTTATTAATGTAGTTCATGTTTCTGAAATCAAATTTACCAAGAGATTTTATTTTGGAAATGTACAGAATTAAAAAGGATATCACAGTGAAAATTCAGTCAGGACAGTCCTTTAATCATCAGTTAAAGTAACCCTAACCTATACAATAAACCTAATTGAAATGACATTTTATGGGTAATCAGTGACCTCATTTCCCTTCATTTCAATCACAGTTGCTTCTTCTTACTTTGGCTAAGTGCATTAAAAAAAAGAATCTAAAAAGTAAGAAGTAATTCATATTCCTTGCCAGGATCTTGGTTGGTCCAAAATGAACCTTCAGATCAGCTCAGTTTGAACTGACCAGTTTTTGAATCAACAAAGAGGGTAAGGATGGGGTCTTAAAGAAGGATAAAGGCAGTGTTGCGGTTGCACGTGCTGAGTCTGTGAAGCTTTCCAACAGCAAAACAGTGATTTACATCTGTCATATGGTCATAGCAGTGTTTTTACATATTTCAGCCTATTTAATACAAATAAGCTCAGCAGCTGTGCGGAACTTTCCGTTTATGTTGATTATAGCGCCCCTTTTGGTCGAAGCGGTATGACAACCACAGCCTGGTGTCGTAAAATTATTGCAGCCTTCGGCTTCATTCCAGGGTTCCTACGCAAGTATGGAAAGTATGGAAAAGTATGGAAATAAATTTGATCGATTTCCTGGTATTAAAAAGTATGGAAAATGAAAAATAAAGTATGGGAAAATATTTATGTTTCCAGACTATTACCACTGTTCTAAAATACTGTTTTCTAAAATAGAAAATTAGGTATTTCCAAAAATAATTTATTCAATCTGGATCGTGTTTTATGCCGGGCCAAGCACAGTTTGTGTGAGAGCAAACATCTCAGAAAACATACCGTCCCTTTTACCTGATTGACAAGTGGTATGTCCGGTCCGCTGCCCCATGACCCTCCTCCAGCCCCCCAGGTATCAAGTTTCACTCCAACACTGCACCTTTGACAAGAAGACGAGTTTCATGTGGTTCACAATGGGTAGATGCAAGTTTTTGGATGGATGGCTTGACAATACCGTATATAAATACTGGTTGGCAAAGGATTCCCAATTCAGACACAGAGCTATATGCAAGCTTTGTGTGAAATCGTTTGACATCGCCAACATGGGGAAGAAGGCGATTCTGAGCCACATGAAAGGAAAAAACGCCGATGTCTCGTTACTGCATTGCTTGCACCCAGGTTCCCAACCTTTTTGCCTCAGCCCAGACGTCGAACTTACCTGAGTTTTTATTTGCATGCCATTATGGTACTTGGCTACAATCGCCTATTAAGAATGATTGAATATGATGTGAAATATGATACACTGATATATTTACTCAGATGTCGCATATTCTCTGGGAAAAACAAACAAACCAAAAAACGTCGAGAAGTCTGTGAATTAGGGTATGGAAAAGTATGGAATTTTGAAATTCCAAATGTGTAGGAACCCTGTCATTCGTAAAATCTCGACTGCAACCTGCAATTACCACATGCATTTGTTTTGGAGAGCGAGAGGAAAATCATAAATGTTCTGGTGTAGCTCTGAATTTCTTATAAACTGAGGACGACTGCCTGGTGTATATTTGTGTTCATGGTCACAGTCACAGATAATTTTGTGGCATTAGTTGTAACGTTACTAGACAAAAGCGGTTCACATCAGCTAACGTGACATTTAGCTTGCTTATAACTTCCATGTCGTTACAAGTTGCGGTATATTCTCTAAATAAAAACAAAAATTACATACCTGTCGATTAGGAAAAGGGCCAACTGGGGATCAGTTTTAAAACCTTTAAAATCTCTCAGCTCTCTCCACTTGGTGAATGCCCGACCAAGGTTTACACGCGTTTGGGCACGAGCCCTATCACTGTCCCGTTTAGCTTTCTTCTGTTCTTCTGTTCTTTTTCTTTTAGATGTTGCTCCTCCTTTATCCGCCATGACAATGAAAGTACAACCAAGTCCTTATAATTACATCTGGTAAAACTGTTATGTGTTCAGCAATGCCCGTTGCGTACCGCATTCACTACTCCCTAATACATGTCATTTAGCCTGTTTCTTAAATCCTACTCGTAAACACGGCTCCTTCTTCTTCTATGGTTTAATGGCTGCGGGCCGCTGCGAGCATGCAGACTTAGTTCTGCCTCCAGGTGCCATATTCTGGTTTGCTGACTTCCGCTGTGTCGGACCCGACCGAGGCTACGCTAAATAGCCATATTCGCTGTTGGGTTCAAATAAATATGCAGATCTTCAAGGGGGGGTGATACGAACTAGTGACAGTTTTATAAATGGTAAAAAGTTCTGCACAGCTGCTTTAACAAAGTACACTGAGTGTTACAGTATTTTAAATGTGTTGTTTCTACTTCCTTAACAGACATTTATTATTGCCTTTCATTTGCCTTTCATTCACTGCCAGAACTTGCATGTCATGACTTTCCTTGATTTTCAAACTATGAAAAGACATGGTAGCTGTTCCTGGGATCATGTATGAAATTCCCCTCCTCTCTCTGCCTAAAAGCAGTTTTATCAAAATCAGAGAAATAGACCATGCAGCCGCACAATCATGCTTCTTTTTAGAATTACAATTCCTATTTGAAATCCTTGTTCTTGTTACCTGCTAGCTCTCCAAAACTTTCAGTCACATCCCACAGTCTTCATAAGCATCATGACATGACAACTGAGCAACGTCATCTGCTAGTGAGTATCTTGTGATTGTTGTTGAAGAGTATTTTGTCACATTGGAATTAGTAGTTTGAAGGATGTTGGATGTGGTTGAAAGCTCTGGGAAAATAAGCTATTATGTGGACATTGATTTTTATTTTTTCATCAAACTTCTTTGTCAGTTTTTAGAGACTGCAAGTCAGATCACCAAGTATTTCCATGACCAAGTTTCAGATTTCTCCAGCAAGTACCTCAAGGAATCAAACATTCACTTAACGTTTCCCATGCGAGTTGTTTGTAGTAAATAGGTAGAAACAGGGAGGGAAAAAACACTTCTATGGTCCTGAAAGGTCAAAGCAGAATTTATGTAATTTTTTAAATGTATACTGTGTATGTATTGGCATTTAAAGGGTCTGTTCACCCAAATTACATATTTTCTTACTTCCTGTCTATTGCCGTGCAGATTGTTTTGGTTTTTCTTGTCCATGTCCAGAGATCTCTGTCTCTGCGACTTCTGCCTCCACCCAAAACAAGGGATGTGAATGGGATTCAGCCCAAGTGCATGGGTACATACCACCAGATGGAAGTCAGAAGATATATTTTTGACCCTTTAAGTGATGTCACTTTAAAAAAAAAAAAAAAAAGTTGTAACACCAACTTTGAACTGAAGTTTAACATCACCCATTGCAATTAGTGTAAGGGAACTACCAGACCTTGTGACTGGTGTGCAGTGACGTTAGAGGGGTGCTAGAAATGTTTGCATTTGTGCGCAGTAGAATGGCTCAGAGTAAGATAAGTTCTCCCCCAGCCGTTGTTAAAAAAAAAAGCTCCCCTGTGCAGCGGTATTTTTCCTGTACAAACTTGTCTCTTGCCTTGTGAGGCTAGGTTAGCTCTGAGCCCATATTGTGGCTGCACTTTGTTTTCTCTGTTTGAAGCTCTTCTGTTTTTTGGATGACCTGAACCACTCATGGCATGAACTTTTTGTTAAGAAACTTTGGAGATGCAGTTCATGTCTTCGTGAACACTAGTATGACACTGGGCAGAAATACACAAGAAGATGTAATGTAGTGGCTTAATTTGAGACTGCGTCTCAGTTTAGAAAATGTACTGTAATCTTCATGTACTCTAAAGTGTAGATTGTGAATTATTTCATGTATGTATACCAAGAAAACTATCTTTTGAGTTGGCCAACCTTGGACTAACTGTTCAGTTTTGTTGCACACATTGCTGTTACAAATGTACAAATCAAACCTTATTAAAAACTCAATTTATCCACATTTCTCCATTTACACCCATTTAAGCTTTGTTTGTACAGGCTGTCTTCTGCATCCTCACTCTCTTTAATTGTAGTAGACAATATGCATTTTGAACATTTTAGGTTTTAAAGGGGTACTCTCACTATTTTGTCTTACACTTTCATAAAGTCTGAGGACTTGTGAGAGACACATTAAATCAAGGCTGTGTCCAAAATCACTCACTTCTCGCTATGTAGTCCACTATATAGTGAGTTTGCAATTTTGTAGAGCTGTCTGAATGTATAGTGGGAATTATTATTCCTTATACAATGCACCGCCAAAAGTAGTGCACAACCGATGGTCACTCACCAGACAATATGTCCCATCATGCATTGCACCAAAGGAACAGAAATACTATATGGGACAGAAAGAAGAGAGAGCAACTCGACTACCTGCTGTACATGTTTAATTTAAAATGAAATTAGAATTA